>CM056744.1:60825171-61247671 GCA_029851415.1 Eretmocerus hayati | reverse complement strand
TCCATCCATCCATCCATCCATCCATCCATCCATCCATCCATCCATCCATCCATCCATCCATCCATCCATCCATCCATCCATCCATCCATCCATCCATCCATCCATCCATCCATCCATCCATCCATCCATCCATCCATCCATCCATCCATCCATCCATCCATCCATCCATCCATCCATCCATCCATCCATCCATCCATCCATCCATCCATCCATCCATCCATCCATCCATCCATCCATCCATCCATCCATCCATCCATCCATCCATCCATCCATCCATCCATCCATCCATCCATCCATCCATCCATCCATCCATCCATCCATCCATCCATCCATCCATCCATCCATCCATCCATCCATCCATCCATCCATCCATCCATCCATCCATCCATCCATCCATCCATCCATCCATCCATCCATCCATCCATCCATCCATCCATCCATCCATCCATCCATCCATCCATCCATCCATCCATCCATCCATCCATCCATCCATCCATCCATCCATCCATCCATCCATCCATCCATCCATCCATCCATCCATCCATCCATCCATCCATCCATCCATCCATCCATCCATCCATCCATCCATCCATCCATCCATCCATCCATCCATCCATCCATCCATCCATCCATCCATCCATCCATCCATCCATCCATCCATCCATCCATCCATCCATCCATCCATCCATCCATCCATCCATCCATCCATCCATCCATCCATCCATCCATCCATCCATCCATCCATCCATCCATCCATCCATCCATCCATCCATCCATCCATCCATCCATCCATCCATCCATCCATCCATCCATCCATCCATCCATCCATCCATCCATCCATCCATCCATCCATCCATCCATCCATCCATCCATCCATCCATCCATCCATCCATCCATCCATCCATCCATCCATCCATCCATCCATCCATCCATCCATCCATCCATCCATCCATCCATCCATCCATCCATCCATCCATCCATCCATCCATCCATCCATCCATCCATCCATCCATCCATCCATCCATCCATCCATCCATCCATCCATCCATCCATCCATCCATCCATCCATCCATCCATCCATCCATCCATCCATCCATCCATCCATCCATCCATCCATCCATCCATCCATCCATCCATCCATCCATCCATCCATCCATCCATCCATCCATCCATCCATCCATCCATCCATCCATCCATCCATCCATCCATCCATCCATCCATCCATCCATCCATCCATCCATCCATCCATCCATCCATCCATCCATCCATCCATCCATCCATCCATCCATCCATCCATCCATCCATCCATCCATCCATCCATCCATCCATCCATCCATCCATCCATCCATCCATCCATCCATCCATCCATCCATCCATCCATCCATCCATCCATCCATCCATCCCACCGTCCATTCATCAGTTCATTCAGCTCCAATACTTGTATTCGACCCCTGCAGGACAGGCAACCCGCTTCGTCATTCATACAAAAGTGTTACTCTTCGCCGTTCATAAGAAAATGTGTTACTCTTCGTCGTTGATGAGAACATGTGTTAGTCTTCGTCGTTGATAAGAAAATGTGTTAGTCTTCGTCTTTGATAAGCGGCTATGTGTTACTCTTCGAAGGAGCCGTCGATTTAACCCTCCGGAAGTCTTCGTGCATTCTCTGCACATCTGAGTGATGATGGATTGTATCAGTTGTTCTTCTACAAAGAGGATGCGAAGCTACTCCGGATCAAAATTCAATCTCGCCGCACATGATCAAGAGTATATAGTTTGTGGATCCAATATGATAAAGGAGATGAACCTATTAAAGGATGGTATTGTCAGTGTAGAACTGGCACCAGAACTGTTGTCTGTTTTGCACACATTGCATCTATGCTGTGGTCTCTTGGATATCATCGATATGAAGACGGTAGGCTTAAACCGAGACAGAGTTATCGAAATGCCATTACCGACGCATTCGATAATGATGATTAAGGAGAACTACTGGACGATGACCAACTATTCGAATCTTTGTCCACCAATTCGAATGACGAAGATAGCAGTATCAATTTCGAATAAAAAAGACTTTCGATGAGACTTGAATCCTGTATCAATCAAAGTTTAAACTATTATTAATCTCAGTGAACATGTGTGAGAGTTCAAAAAGATGGAGTCTAGGCATATGTATCTCGATTCTAGAAGAACTCCATGGAGCGAAGACAGTTCCGTCATAACCAAGGTGTGTAAGGCTCCACGTAAATGCACTGTCGATAGAGTTTTTCGATGCTCACCTAGTCGTAGAACGGTGCCTAGGTATGTATGCTCTAAGACCCGAATGAGACAGAATGCACGAAAACTTCCGAAGGGTTATGTGATCCGATGGTTCCATGTGCCTACTGTCCTCGTGATTCCAGGTAGCACGTTGAATATGGGGATGATCATTGTTAGGGGTATCACATAACAATTGCCACTGCCTATTGCAACCCGTTACTCAATATTTTAGCCACTCATGACATTTCGCTTCCCCAAACATACAACGGAGTGATGAACGGGGCCAAAACATCGTAACTGAGCGGGAAAAGTAGCATTTTTGCATTAGAAACGCGATTACTCGATCTAGGTTAGCTCTACGGCAAGAAATTTCTTTTTCATTCGGAAGTATCGAAAAAAAGACATCTTTCAGGGCTGAAATATTTGGAGGGTTGCATCTGACTTTTTCGAGCTTTTGCGAGTTTAAAGTGCTCAGATCGTATTTTTGGCCCTTTCCTGCGTTATTACTCGAAGGGAAAGGGTTCTTTCGAAAAAAAGACGAGAATAAAAAGTGTGTTTTTTTAAAGATCTTTCGAAACGTCTAACTCATTTTTCCCTACATTGACGTTTGAAGGCCTAAAAATGCAGGAAATACCATTTTTCCACACTTTTTGATTGACTGAGGCTTCGTCAGTAATGTTGGGCTTATAATCTAATGATTTTGTTTAGAAAAATTGGGAATAAAAAATTTTTATTCCCAGCAATTTTTCGATGAACCTCTTTGTTTCCGAGTGAATCGCTTTCTCAGCTCAAGAACCACGAAAATTCTAGCAATAACACGATTTTTGACCCCTTAGCTCATTGTTCCCCTTCACCAAAGTGTACAGAAAAGTTGTATTTTTTGATGGAGAACAACATCCCATTAAAATTAGCCAGGGCGATGTACATAGTTTCGAGCTGTGAATCAAAAATGGCGTTCCCAATGTATTCTAAATGGGGAGGCTATGCGCTTCTATGGATTCCGAGGTCCATTCCAATGGGAACAGGGTACGGACCCATTTTGAGGCCCAAAAAGCCTATCTTTTCCAGGACTTTTGGGGCCAAAACTTTTGGAGCAGCTTTCGGCCTATATGCATACGGTGCTTTGCGACCATGGATTTCTTGGAAAAACATAGAATTGAGAGACATCATGATAAAAACAGAGAAATCCAGCGTCTAGAGTGTGGTTTGGAATTGGAATTCAGACGTTTGAAAAAAACACTTAGATACATATGGTGATCACAATGAGTATAGCTGCACAAAGAAGCATTGTGGGGAATCGTTCAAAAGGAAGAGTCGATTGATCCGTCATATGAAGACTCACGATGAAATGTTAAGTCGAATTTGTAAAAATTGTGGGAAGCGATTCTTCCGATTGGATCATCTGGAAGAACATATTTGTAAGAGTGATGAGTAAGATGAATTGTGGATGTTTTGGTTCATTTTGTATGTTATAGTCATGATGAATAAGAGGAAAACGGAATCGAATGACAATAATGTTGTGAAGAAATCGAAGGAATTGAACTTCACATCCAGTGAACTATCGAAATCGAAATTGAATATTGGAGATAAGACAGCGTAAGTAATAATTGTATCATTTTTTAAATCGGTCATTTGCATTGATTGCATAACTCTTCGCGATTTGGCATCATTATAGTTGGATACTTTGAAGAGATTACCGGGGAACAAACTTTCTTTAATGAAGGAACCAAGAATGAATTCAAGACTTTCAAATTTATGGTGGACAATGATGACGGCTCGAGTTAACAATTCATTATTCTCGACTAGAATATAGGGGAATTCGGGAATCTTGTAAAACTGTATCAGGTGAGGATATTTTGTGGATTTCTCTTGAGATGAAATGTGATGATCATCGAATTTATAGAAGATTATGTTCGAGGATGTATGCGTACAAAATAGGAAAGGCTGTACTGGAAGAAATCTACAGTATGAATTCAAACTACAGCATTTTTCAAAATTATCGTCACTTGAAGAAATAAATCCCTCAAAGAATAAGAAAGCCCTTGAAATTGAATTCGAAGATATACCTTAAGGGAAGGGTCCACACATTTTCGGAATTTCCACATTATTAGTGATTCTAGGGTTCATATTACATATTTCATCGAAGTACCCATAAATATATCTCATATTGGTGCTAAATTAGCCGTTCTGATAGCTCAGATACTCAAAATATCAAACCTAACCTCAAAAAAGCACTAATTACCAAGATTGAGGTTGGCGCATACTCTATCGATGGACATATCTGTGCTTGGAGTTATGTATTCGAAGGGTCAGGAGGCAACTTTTTGGATTGAGATAATGGTGGAATTCTTCTTTGAAGGTGATTTGTCAAATGATTCCCATTAATTTATTGTCAAATTGTCAATAAATTGGTCATTTTATTGATGAATATCATCCCAAAATTTATAAAAGAATGAATTCCATCACTATCTCAATACAAAAAGTTGCCTTTTGACCCTTCGAATACATATCTCCAAGCACAGATATGTCCATCGATAGAGTATGCGCCAACCTCAATCTTGGTAATTAGTGCTTTTTTGAGGTTAGGTTTGATATTTTGAGTATCTGAGCTATCAGAATGGTTAATTTAGTACCAATATGAGATATATTTATGGGTAATCCCATAAAATGTGTAATATGAACCCTAGAATCACTAATAATGTGGAAATTCCGAAAAATGTGTATACCCTTCCCTTAAGTGGAAATTATCAAATTCAGAAAAAGATTATATTAGCTTTAAGAAACTTCGCACTGAATGTATACGTTTGTCCAGAAGCTTGTATAAACTATATGTTAAGAAACTGGAAACAGATTCAGTCTTGAGTCAAAGAAAGTTTTGGAAATATTTCAGAAGCAAAAACGAAGAAAATGGTTTCCCATCAGAATTTCAATTTATGGGGAAAAAATCAAGCTCGGATTCAGATTCAACGAACTTGTTTGCAGAATTTTTCGGCTCAGTGTATACTAATGATGATCTTCCTGATATCCAGCTCTGCCAATCTGAGCACCTACTTTCAAATCTCGAAATCACAGAAGATAAATCTCAGTCTGTAATAGATAACCTTAATGATAGTGCTGATCCCGGTCTTGATTTGTTCCCTCCTCCTTTCTTGAAAAAGCTTTCTGAAGAACTTAAGTTGCCGCTTTTAACACTATTTAATGAATCAATATCATCTGATATTTTCCCAAAACAGTGGAAGCAGTCCATTATCAAGCCCATTTTCAAAAGTGGTAATAACACAGAAGTGCAGAATTACAGACCGGTGTCTCATATCGATTGCGTCCCAAAATTATTTGATGCAATTGTTACTTCATATCTTACGAATTTCTTGGCTCCCAAATTCATTCAGCAACAGCATGGTTTCATGAAAAAGCGCTCTACTCTGACTAATCTGATTATTTTCGAAAACTTTCCTTCTGAAGCGCTCAATGGAAATCTATAAGTCGATGCAATCTACACAGACTTTTCCAAGGCTTTCGATACAGTTAACCATAAACGTTTATTAACCAAACTTTGGAACTACGGTATTCAATGATCAGTCCATCAATGGACTACTTCATATCTATCTGGAAGATCACAGCAAGTGGAGATTAGAAATTCAATGTCCCTACTGATCGATAATTCAAAAATTGCAACTTTCCTCTATATGCAAATGATCTCAAACTTTTTAACACTGCAAGCTCCGCACTAAATGACCAAGAAATTCAAGATGATCCCGATTCAATAGCAATTTGGTGCTCAGGAAACGGTTTACAGCTGAATCTGGAGAAATGTCATTGTATTTCATTCCACTGAGGCCAACGTTTCTATGATCATCAGTACAAAATTGATAATTTTCCACTCGAGCGAGTTAGTGTTATCAAAGATCTTGGCATCCATTTCGATTCTAGACTCACATTTAGCCACCATACGGATTTTATTATGAGCAAATGCAGCAGACTAATTGGCATGATAAAAAGATTCACCGAACATTTTTCTGATATCCAGTGTCTGACATATCTTTATGAAACCGTTGTTTACCCTCACTTCCTTCATGGTTGCCAAATCTGGGCTCCATATGAGTCATATCAAATTACCAAACTTGAAACAACCCATCATAAAATGCTTAGATATCTATCTTACAAATCAAATAGCCCTATGCATTATACAGATCATAATTACGCGAACATCCGTCAGCTGACAAACCTCACTTCCATCGAATCATTGTTTAGATACCATGATCATCTTCTAGCATATAAAATCAAGCATAATTTAATGGAAGGTTTGCAAGACCGAATTAATTTGGACACTAGATCTATGAATTATCCGTTAAGACCCATTCGCCCTCTAGTTGAGGTAGTTTCCACTTGGAAACGTCATTACTACTCATGCTGTGTTAGGTTAAAAAGGGCATGGAACGACCTATCTGAAGACACAAGATCGTTACGCCTTGGTGCTTATAAAAGCGTAGTGAAGGATCTTCTTCCCTAACAACCTATATCTGTTACCTCTATCTTAGAATCTTATATTTTTGCTGAATCTTATCTTACTTATATTTAAGGCGCTATCATGCGACCTCACTTTTGTTATAAACCTTGTTAAGGGCTTTTAGCCCGTATATTAATGAAATAAAATGAAATGAATAAATACCTGGAAAGGAAGGATTGATGAGTGATTTTAGTAGAGATATATGATATTCATTACTTTATAATCACTTTTGTCACATTTGGACAGAAATTCAAGGTGCTATAAGAACAGAGTTTGTGTAAAAGTCAAAACAACGTGTGAATGAGTAAATTGGAGTCTTGACGAATGCAATCCACAAGTTAGACATTTTGGTGACGAAGAAAAATGACAAAAGTTCGAGTTTCAATCATGGTACCAAGGTGAAAGTTGTTGGTGATCTTCGGGAGAATGGTGAGTTATGGGATAAGCAGAAACTATTCGAACTCGCTGACAAATATGTTTGGTTTGATTGCATAGGGTCAACCTACATCTTAAAAGTTAACAAAGTTGAGAACATGGAAATTTGGGATGAAGAGAAGATGGATTTTGAAGAGCAAATAATCGGGAACGAAACGTTTATAGTGGAGGTTATTATTGAATGGGATTATAAATGGAATTCTTTCTAATATGAATGATGAATGAGGAAAATTTTATGAATATTTCACAGGGTTATGATGAGGATTGAGATTAGGGAGTTGGTGTGATGATCTACATGTATAGGAAAGTATTGTCAGATCACGTATGGAATGGAATCCCTTCTAATGTGTGAATTTCCAATGAATGAATGATGATTAGCTTGCTGGATAGGATTATACTTCCAATCAATGATGTATTTTTGATGGTTTCATAGGACTACTGGTGATCTTCTCTCAACTTTTTCTCAATTTTGATGATTTTATATTTTTCAATGATAAATTAGGGAAGAGAAACATGGCAGGAGTGTTACCTCAATCCGCGATCATTCTTTGATCGAAAATATGATTGGGAATATATTATTCGAAAACTTATACATTTTTTGGGATAGCTCAATGATGTATGCAAAACATGAGATGGTCATGAGAAGGTGGTATAGAAATCCGCTTGAGAGATAATTGTTTTCTATCCAATTCTCAACACCAAAATTAGTTCCCCCCCTCAAAAACTCGAAATCGGCTCCGGGGATCGAAAGACCCCAAAACACGCGTCTCCTAAAACCGAGGGGGAAGCTCGAATATGGTCTCAGATTTGACCTTGAATGTGACCTTGATGGTTTTCCGGAGGTTAGAAACGGTGTTTTCAAATGGGAACCCCTATTTTTCACTCCGGATTCTGGAAGAGCACAAAATTTTACTTCCAAATATGACTTTTTGCCGATGTTTCAGACGACCCTTAAGGGTCATTCTTTAGGGTTCCTATTCGAAAAAACCGTTTCTAACCTCCAAAAAACCATCAAGGTCATATTCAAGGTCAAATCTCAGACCATATTTGAGCATCCCTCTCGATTTTAGGAGACACGCGCTTCGGGGTTCTTTCGATCCCCGGAGCCAATTCCGAATTTTGTGAGTTAAGGTCATTCTCAAGGTCACAGGTCAAGGGTCAGAATGAGGCTGAGAAACTTCTCTGAGGCACCTCTCAAAACAAGCCTATCGCACTAGGTGTGGTGCGTTAATCCACCCTCCAGATACTTTTGGCCCCAAAATGACCCCTGAAGGTCATCTGAAACATCGGCAGAAGGTCATATTTGGACGTAAAATATTTCGTTCTCTCAGAATCCGGATTCCAAAATAGGGGTTCCCATTTGAAAAAACCGTTCTAACCTCTAAAAAACCATCAAGGTCACATTCAAGGTCAAATCTGAGACCATATTCGAGCTTCCCCTTCGATTTTAGGAGACATGTGTTTCGGAGTTTTTCGATCCCGGAGCCAATTCCGAGTTTTTAGGGGTGGCTGACTTCTGGGACACCCTGCATATAGATGGAAACCAGATGGAGGAGATGCGTGATTTTGGAGGGATTACAAGATTCAATATAAGACCAATATTGAGATGATTGAGAATCCATGTTGTGTTTACAAGATATCCCTGTCTCTTGGATTGAAGATCGGAAGATTTGAGGATTCATTCAGAATTATACTCAAGTCAAGATCGTTTCAATTAATGATGACGATGATTATCTCAATAGTTATGTTGGAATTCATACATAGGTTGAATAATATGGCATTGTGATTTTAATGAAGAAGGAATATTTGGATGAGGAAGGGGTGCGGCAGGGGTGCGCACTGGTGTGGGAGGGGTGCGCAGGGGTTGCGCAAGGGTGCGGATGAGGGGCGGGGAGGGGGGGGGGGTTGAGGTGCGGAAGGGTGCAGCAGGATGTATCACGACTATATAATATAGGGAGATATATGGGCAAATCTCAGGAACTATGCGGTTTCGACTTTGAAATTTCGAGAATTTCCAGAATGGCAGCACATCTCCGATAAACTTTTGTTTGGTCCAAGTAATGCTCAAACAATGATGAAATACTTGCGTAAATCATTTTGGAGCCCCGCCGTGGATTTGTGAGGGTGTAGAAGTTTTTCCCATGTATTTGCGTGGGACCCTCATATTTTCGTAATTCTAATTGGCTCGTGTGTATGTGAATACATGGCATCCTTGGTGTTGGAATAGAAGAAGAGAGATGAGTTCAATGGTTTACAGTGTTTTCTGAAGGTCTGTGGTACAAAATGTAGATGTGCCTCAACCGTCGAAACGCTCATTTTCGTCATTTGTCGATCCTCACAAGCCTCGCATCGCGACCGATATGAGGCTGTAGTAGGGGCGATTCTCATAGGCATTTCTTGAGGTACAAATATCAGTTTACACGTGGTTTCCATCCCAACGGAATCGAAATTTTCGTGTGCTACACGAAAAACGATTTTTTTGACCCCATTTACGCGAAAATAACTTTTCTCATTTCAAGCCGCATCGTCGTGCGGAATCGAGCACACTATCGTTCTTGGGCTAGATTTGTAGGTTTTTGGATGTAGAATAATATGTCGTTTCTACAGATACGAAATATTCACCGCCCCGAGTGCTGCATCCATTAGAAGAGCGATACAGGAGAAAATGTAGAATCGGAGTTCGCTCCAACGAATCATCGGCACTCCGACGCATTGATAGGCACAGCCTCGGGCGAAAATTATATGTTTCTATGTATTATAATCCATCACATATCCAATTTTCAGACCGATCGGTGAACCGCCCCGCCTGTGGCGAGCTAAGGCGTGAGAGAACTATGGCCCTGTTCGGTCGAAAATTGTGATTTTGTCACGAAGAAGCGTCTCCCAGTACCTTTCTATAGCAATTTTTAGACTTCTGAATGATGCAGAACTATTAAATATGAGTAGATCTTCAAAATGATCTAATGCGAGCGGCGGAAATAACGCGACTGTTGTTCTGACAACGTGAAAATAGGCCTGTTCGGCCAAACCGCATACTTCGTGAGATTTGCCCATATACACACACCACAATTGACTATGTTGAGGAACATAATCTGCCTAGAAAACGAATCCGCGAGGTACACGCAACATCGTCAACTCGTGAAACCCACAGCAAATTCGCCGTGAATAACCCCATCAGGGACGCATCGGCTCAACCAGTACGAAGTTTACGATCGACAACGGCGAGTCGTCTTCGTACGAGATCGATGGTGCGGGAATCTGTACACCAGGTACCACGACGACTGTCGCGCACTCGTAAAAAACATACGAAAATGAAGACAATTACACAGTCCGACATCATAATGTGCCATGAACTCCAAAAAGGGACTCCGAAGCGTTCCAAGCTGCTGAATCTGGAACCGTTCTTAGAATTGCTCTTCCATTCATCTGATACCAAAGTTGTGAAAAAAAGGAATTTGACTGTTTTAGCAGACCGCTTGTTTGAATATCAGAATCTTGTTTAAAATTCCAATGGGTACAGCTAACTGTGTAGAGATCGATCTTTCTGAAGAGGCTACGCAGTAGGAAATCCTTCAAAAAGTTCTTCAACGATCGCAAAAGCAAGAAAGAGTATATGAGCCATTCCGCAGTATTCCACCGAATGCCTGCCCTAGGGGGGTCTGGGAAAAATTCCAAAGAATTTTGGTCCCGTGAGTACTATGTTAATATTGTACAAAAAAATCTTCTTGGATTTTCCCAATGGACTTCTCAGCCCATTTTCAGATAATCAGTACTCCGACTAGACTCAAAATATTCGAACAGACCTCAGCACATCCCCTCTCTTGAGACAAGTACTCTGAACGGAAGAATTGATTATCGGAGGTGAATACTTGAGCCTAGCAACTTCTAGGAGCTATTTGCTGAGAACACATTTTCGCGATTTTTGGGCTTGCTTCAGAGTGATGTAGCTCTCACTAGACATGTAATAATCGACTTTCACTAGTACTCAGTTTGAAGATCTTGTAAAGAGCTACAATTTGACCACTGGAAAAGTCGATCATCGGACTTGCCATAGTAGTTACAGTCGTTGCAAGTTGAGCAGTTTCGTGGAAATGCCGAATTTTGAACTCAATTTGAAAAAATCGTTTCCTTCCCTTCGACCCCAAACCTGCGAAAATATGTTCTTTGATACAAATGCTACCGATTAGAACAATAATCTGGGTGGGATATTGAATTCTCGATTCCATTCAACCAATTTAAATCACACTATTCTGACTTATTGCTCAAAATGACTTATAGCTCAGATGGAAGCATATGACTCGCATATGCTTCCATTTGAGCTAATGTGCAGCAACCTGTGTGGAATCACTCTGCAATGTACCTCCAAATATGTGTGAAAACTTCCGGAGGCGAGCCTCGAGCTAGATGCGAGCAGGAGGTTCTATTTTAAGCGTTGAAAATGTACATCTTTTCGTCTATTTGGACGCAGGCGAGTGTGAGTGGGATTTCACTCAATCTGGCTCACAAATGAGATGAGCGGCCAGAATAGGGATGCAAACATATTTTTCTGACTCGAAATGACCATTAAAACCCGTAATCATGGTCAATTTGGCTCTTATTCATCGTCTGAAGCCACTCCATCCGAAAACTTGTAACTGAAGAGTTTCCTAGTCTGAAAGCAAGTATCAATATTTCGGAGCCAAACTGATCCCAAAGTCGTATTTAGCACGGGGGAGGAGAACAATGGATAGGTTACGAAAAAAACTGACATAAAAAAGTGAAAATGGACTTTTGTTCTCCTTCTCGAGCACATCGAAAGTCCATTTCCATCAAAATTGCATCAGCTTCTTCTTTCGAGGAATGCTCATTGGAACATTTTTTCCGAGCGCTCTATGAATCAAATGATTCCACAACGTTTCCGTTCGAAGGATATGCTTCGAATACTCCATAAATGCGTAGATTTGATGGAAAAAGTTATAAGATAAGATGACATAAGATGGCATTTTATTTTCACGATGGCAAAATATCTCAATACATATACAAACATAAAAATAGTGCCAATTAATATCACATAGTGTCTCTCATTAAGACTAGGTCTTCAGAGTGCACATGCACTTAAAATGAGAAATTGAAATTGGGAAAAGACTTGAGATTGAGTTTGGTCAAGCTCCATACAGTCTCTACAATTATCACAGGTGTGATTCGTCAGGTAAATTTCAGAACTTTTTTCTGTACAAACGTGACTCAGGAGAAACATCACGATGACGTGGAATTGCTATTGGAGGTGGCAGAGCTCATTGCTGAGATGGCGAAATAATAGGAAGATCAAGAGAATCGAGCTTGAGCGGATGGAGTTTTAATGATGACTTGAATGATGATAGTGACGGCGAGTGGCGCAAGGAGGATGGGAAAGAGTTACGAAGTTTGGCGCCTTGATACTGAAAAGAAAATTCAGTAGCCCTTAGCCGAAACCTGGAGATGTTAAGCTCTCTGGCATCACTTCGAGTTGTAGACCTGGGGTGGGACTTCGAGAACATAGCAGCTAGATATTCAGGCTCTCTCATCTTTGGTATTTTATATACAAGAATAGCTGCAAAATACATTCTACGAGAATGATGAGGGGTGTTATGTACGCACCCGAAACGTCAGAAATTGAAAGAAGTTTGGCAATACCTTGGCATTGAAGTCCGAGTGTGTCGAGAAGAATTGGAGTTTTTATGACATTCTACGCGAGTCTGAATGCAACCAGCCCAGGCCCTCCCGGTACGGACAGATGTGATCCCTCCTCACGCCAAAAATGTATCGCACACACGAATTGCTCAGTCGTTGGAGTCGCGTCCGTTGTTTTTCGTCCGCGTCAAGACACACAACCGTGCAGTAGTCCAGATGAGGTTCGACTAATGTCTCGGCCAGTCTCCGGCGGAGTGTCTCGGTGGTACGCGCCTTGATGAATCTCAGACCATGAAGGGCTCCACTGACTTTTTTGGTCACTTGGTCGATCTGAAGTTCCCATTCAAGTTTTCTGTCAAATGTCACACCGAGACTCACGACCGTGGCACCAAAGGGGATCGCCACTCCACCCGGCATACTGACAACGGGCAAGACAATCCCATTCAGCTCTTTCACATGGTCTCTTGAGCCAAAAAAGATAGATTTGGTCTTGCCGGCGTCGAGATGTAGGCTGGAGGACTCACAAGGGGGACCCACGAAGTGCGGGTCACCAAAGCTCACCAGACTCTTTTCACAGTCTTGTACCACCTAGAATATGAAGAATCCAGAGTAACTCCGTCAAATGGGCCCTCTGTCCGAAGTGACAGCCTCTGACATTAGCATTGCCCATATAGGCCTATGTTAAAAAGTGATATGTATATATGGATAGACTGACAATGCTAACATTTTTGCTTGTAGCTCTGAACAGGGAGCCCATTTGACGGAGTTACTCTGGATTCTCCATATTCTAGGTAGTACGAGACTGTGAAAAAAGTTTGGTGCGATTTTGTGACCCGCACTTCGTGGGTTCCCCTTGTCAGTCCATCCAGCAACCAGTCGCGCCGCCTCTTCTAGTCGAGCTATGCCCTCCAGGATTTCATCCTTCTCAATGTGAAGGTATATTCGGAGGTCATCCGCATAGAATATGTGTTTGACGGACGGATTGAGAATCACGTTTGGTAGGTCATTTCCGTAAAGACTGAACAGCACAGGTCCCAGAACTGAGCCCTGCGGAACTCTTAGGTTGGCTGTGAGCCAATCGGAGTCCCGCCATTCCTCGATGTGACAAGCTGTGTGCGACCTCCAACATATGATTCCACCCACAGAAGGGCTGTTCTGGGGAATCCCAAAAGACGAAGTTTCTGTAACAGTTTCGTTGGTGAAATTGAATCGAAAGCTTTACTGAAGTCAAACAGTAGCAGTAATGTAATTCCTCTCTTGTCTCTCGATATGCGTATATCGTCGGTCAATTTCAGTAGGGCTGTCTGAGTACTGTTATGTCTTCGGAGTCCGGTCTAGAGTGAGTCGAGCAGCTTCTCTTCTTTCAGGTGCTCCATCAATTGATCACGAGCTATTCCTTCCAGAACCTTGGAAAGAAAACACAGCAGAGCGATAGGTTGGAAGTCCAAGACAGCTGATGGTGCATCAGTCTTCTTAAGCGCAGTCAGCTGAGCCCTCTTCCAAGACTCCGAAAAAATACCCTGAGAGTTTGAGGAGGGATTGAGAATTTGGACAAAAATATCTCTTATGGCCGGCAGAGCTTTCGGGATCACTATATGCGGAATCCTATCCACTCCACGAGCTTGCGATGAGAAGTGCTTGACCGCTAAGATGACTCCCACTCTATATGTAGGCTTGAATGAAAAGCCTTTGTCATCAGCACGAGAAATCGTATCCATCACTTCCTCGTTGCTTTCGTTAGGCGAGATGGAGATTTCCGCGAAGTGAGCGTTGAACTCGTCCGGTGTGAAACCGTGTAGCTCCTCCTCCTTGCTCTTGGGCAAGAGGCCAAGGTTACGCATCTTCTTCCAAACATTTTTATTATGATCGAGAGCATCCGAGAGATGATTTTGAAGGGAAGTATTTCGCTTCCTTTTTAAGCGCTCTTCGAGCTCTTGGCTGAACCGAAGAAACTCCTTGAGAGGCGTCATTCGGATTGTACGCTTGCATTGGCGTTCAGCCGCTTGACATCTCCGAATGAGAATTTCAGGTCAGGACCAATCCATGGTGCATCTTTCCCTTGAGGATAGACGGTTTTCGGTGGTGCTAAGAGATCGGTGGCTGCTTGCAGGTTTTCAGTTAGACATTTCAAAGCTCCTTGCAGATCGGATTCGACGGTGTCTAGGGGTGTCTAGTTCATCTGTTCCAGCACTCCATTGAGTTGCCCCGGGTCAATACTATTATATTTACGGAATGTAAAAGGCTTTTTGATAGGGCCCGGAACGAAGATATCAAGAGTTACTTCAATGAATGCGTGGGCACCAAAGCATGGTAGGTGTACGTTACGGTGGTCTAGGATGGTATCGTTATCGTCTACCAGTAGTACGTCAATTTATGTGTGCGAGGTGTGAGTGTGGTGTGTCAAGCCATACTGGACTATCTGCAGAGATAGTTCATCTGTCAGTCACCTGATGAAGTTTGCGTCTGACGATATCGATAGCAGGTTAGCATTCAAGTCCCCCATCATAGTTTTGTGACTGATGTCACAAGAAAGATCACGGGGTACGTGAAACAAATCAGTGTCATTTTGCATTGGAATGTATAGAGGCCTGTAGATGACCCCCACTAAGATGGGGGAAGAGTTGACCTTTTGTACGCTTCAAAATAAATACTCAGGTTTGAGAGGTTTATCCTCACACTCGGTATCAGAAAAGGCCAATTTCCATTTTATAATCATTGCGTACATAAAGGGCGACTCCCCCTCCTTCCCAGTTGCGATCTTTTCGGATCACTGAGTACCCATGGACTCGTATGAGGGTGCTATCAACTTTTGGGCCCAGCCATGTCTCGGCAACACAAAAAAAGTGAAATGATGAGTCGTGGATGACATAAAAGCGAAATTCCTCTATATGGCCCACGAGGGATGTTATGTTGAGGACCCCTGCTATTAGGTGATTTCCCTTCTCCCTTGAAAAATCCGCTGATCCACCCAGTCACAATGATGTTTCCTCTGCTTCGTTAGTTCCCTGGTCGTAGACCATAGCAGATGGTCTGTTCGAAAGAGGACGCTTGTTCACCTGACATACTGTCATGATAACCTGCAAGTCCGCAGCATTCGTAGAAATGTGTGCACGCCTATATCCTCCTTGACTAACGGAAAATCTGCCCCTACTGTGCCATACATATTCGAAAACCAACCCAGTAGCTATGCATTCTAAACGTTTGAAAGACTCACATTTTTCATGAGAAGGTAATTCATTGGCGAATATTTTATGATTTGGCACAATGGATGCTGAGTTCCCATCAAGCGAAGAGGATAAAATGTCATTGGTGGTGAAGTGGATGTGGGGAGGCGAACGTTTGGCTCGTAAGGTGTTATGGACCAGGCAATTGGTGGAAAGTTCAACAACTAATGAAGGTGATTTGCTCAAGCCCGATTCCCCTCCTCTCCCAGTTCTACCCCTCACACCCGTTGTCTCGCGCCTTGGTTTGAGCACACAAGTCTGGATAATATCCTGCTTCTTCAGTGGTGGGAGCATCGTAGCAAGAACTGCATAGGCGATGTGATCTGACTCCTGATTACAGACCTCTAGTTAAGGTTTCAATACTTCAGTAATAACAAGCTCACAAAGCTCGAATGAGTACCCCCTAACTGTGCTCGAGTGCCTTCAGGGCCCGTGCTCCGGAGTGAAAGATGGAATTCCGGGTCATCAGAGATTTGTAACGGAGCTCCCTGAGAAGAACGAATAGACGGGTGAAGAGTTGAATTTTGGCTATGATCGTCATGGATATGATGTAGAGCACTCTGGGTGTTTTTCACGGATTGGTTCAATTCGTCCAACTGATTTCTCAATTGCGCATTCTCATCCAGGAGCAGTCGACAATCTTGGCGCAACTCCCGCAGCCGGGAGCTTTGCTTCTGGATAATTTCCTCAAGGGCCGATATGCGTCCTAATAGCTCGTCATTCATCTCGCTCATTGCTGGTGTGGGAGGTGAAGAGAGAGTGGGCGCATGTCCTCGGCCAATGAGGAATTTCACTTCGCCGAGCTGCTCCTGAATGGTATTTGAGTGCCGAAAAAACATGTCCAGAGTAGTCTGCGGAATATACTTATACTCAAACACCGGAGGACCAGAAGACGATGTTGCAGCACCAGGAACCGTATCCGCAGATGTCGAAGACGTCTCTCCGTCATCAGGCGGATCAGATAAATTGGTTGTAGGTGTGAGCGGAAAAATTTGCTGATGGTGACTTCTTGAATCTTCCGCGACACAGGTGTTTAGAGTAGGCTGCGATGCCAGCGTTGTGCTACGAGAGTGAGGCGTTGGTAAAAGCGAGCTCTCTATATCTCCCGCTCTTGTAGAGGCAGTGAGTGGTGATGCCTCCGATCTCTTTTCCCGAATCGAATTTCCCGCCATGGTCTTCTCAGCTGCGGAAGATGACGTGCGCGAGAGAGCAGCAGGAGCAGACACGCTGATGAAGAGGACGAGCGGAGAGAGCGCGAACGAGTGATGGCAGTGATAGTGGGAGGCGCAGTTGGTGAGAGCTTTTGAGCCACCGTTTCCGCCGAAGGAGAGCTGGCTTTACTAGAGAGCGATAGGATACTCAGCGCCCTGACACTGCGCCGTATAAGTGTCGACTGCTGGCTATGCGTCGTCTGCTTGGTGACCATCGTTTCTCCTTTTGCTTTTTTCCGGGACATTTGTAAAACGGTCCATCAGTTTTCCTGTTTGCGCACTTGAAATGCCTTGGTAGTTGGCGAGTGGGGCACAGTTTCAGTGGTTGTTTAGGGTTTGATGGTGGCTTCCCACAAACCACACATCCCGCGATTGTTGATGGGCATGGCGCAGCTGTGCCCGCGCTAAGTCAGGATGAGACCAACCTTTACTGAGTCTGCTATGTTGCACTCTCCTGCTTTTACCGCGCGCACTTGTGCAGGCAGGCACTGCATAACCTCTTTAGCCAGTGATGTTGAATTTTCACCAAGACGTAATGCAAGTCACTACGTGCAGCGAAGATAACAGTTGCTGCAATGACTTGCACATAGATGCGTGCAAGGGTCTGTGAAAAAACAGGCCCGTAGGCAAGGGGCGGCAGTAAAGGTCTTATTCATGAGAGCGCATAAGACAAGCGTGTGGGTGCTACTTACGCGGGAAGCGGATACCGTTACATACATACATCCGCAGGATGGTGGAAGAGACATATTGGTGTGCTCACTTGGTAAACGCGTTTTCGTCCCGGTCTGCGCAGAGCCCGACGGCAGTCATCTTGGTGTACGAATTTCAAATTGGCGGACGAATTCCTTGTTGTCACACTTCAGAGACTCTAAAATTGCAATTCGCGGTCACGAGCAAATGCAACTCTTCCTGGTTAAGGCTCAGTCATCAACAGAGTCACTCGCCTTTATGTAATCATCGTAGACATCTTATTATTATACAGAGATCGAAGATCTTGGAACTTGGTGTGCGGATGATCGCGTCGGCGATCAATGATAACAGTCTTACCAAATACTTCTAGATTATCTGTGAAGTGGGATGGCGTAACATTATAGTGGAAGAAATCACGAGCCACAACAATTCCTATAACCCCGGCCTCCCTTGGGGGTCCAATGAATGAGTGAAGCTATTATACCAAGTGGTTTGGAGTACAGTATAGCTGCGTGGAAAACCTTTTGCCTCACAATAAAGAAGTCGTGGGTTCGAGACCCATGTTGGGCATAATTTTCTTCTTCTTCTACAACTTTTTGATGCCTTACTCACAACTTCTTGAAACTACTCACTGAATATTTCCTCAATTTTTCAGCATTCGTCTCGTATCTATTTCGGCGTAAATCACGACATGTCTATGGATATCTCTTATTTTTAAATATTTTGGGTCTTTCAAAAAAGTTTTATAACTATTCACGAAACAATATCCCTAATGTTTGTAAAACCCTGCGATATTCGTTCCGCTTCCAAGTTTTGAAATCGAGTAGCAAGCATATTTTAGGAATCTTTGTTGCACTCATAACGGAAATTCGAGGCAAGAGATAAATAATTCCTCCTCAAGAAATCCCAACATTATTAGAAATATTCCAAGAATGGCTGAAATATATTCGATGAAAATTCTCAAAGATATGGAAATGTTTACAAAGTAATTTAAAAAAATATTAAAGTGTGAAGTAATCCTCGCTACAAAGAATTCTTAATTGGTTGGGTTACCAAAATTTTTCGGTAACCTAACTTTTCGTTGATGCTGTACTCGGACAGCAACGACAGCATGAGTTGGCCGGCTGTCGTAACGACTCTAACCTTCGGAGTTTTTGCAGGAGAACAGGTTCTGAGCTAGCAATTTGACATTGCTGGCCCGGCGAATGTTTTGGAGAGTTACGACGGCTTTGCTGTTTTGGCAAGGAACTTTTGCTAGAACAGGTGAACGATTTGTTCACCTGTTCTCACCAAACCTGATACACCAAAAAAACACACTTTAGCACATGTCTTCTGCTGGCTCAATTACGCGATGAAGTGCTATGTGAACAAGAAAAATTGCCAAAATATCGAAGAGGTTAGTCATATCAACAATCATAAGGTTAGCGAAAACTGCTTTGCTGTCGTAGCTCAATTATTTTTTAGCGTGAGGTTTTTTTATTTTTTGAAGGAATTTGCGACCTCTTGAGTCTAACGCTGGCGGCACCGTGTAGGTATAACTCATGGAACAAATTGAACTCGGTTCGAACCATGTGAGCTATCAAATACGGTCGAATTCCCCTCTATGTTGTGATTGTCCGAAAGATCAAGATGGCGTTCGATTGACCCGGGAACCACATTGGCTGAGGTGCTCGCGCGTAGCGCGAGCACACCATATGTCTCTCACGCTATGATCCGCAGTATATTGCAAGGATTAATTCCAAATGCATTCTGATGCTCCTTGAATCACAAAATGTTCCTCATTCTGATCAAAATGATTCTGCAGCTCAAGTAAACCTGGCCAAGGGAGCGATGAAGCTCCTCAAAGAGACGGAAATCGTGAGCAGCGTATTTTTAAAATTCTCCATGGAGTTAGAAGTGACTGCTCATAAATATTTACATTATATCTGTGTTCCAAACAAATTCACAAATTATCAGTCATTAGATTATACAACACTCAATGGTAAAAGAGTGAATAGTTATGGATCAATTTATTCATGATTGAAATTGAAGAGGAAAATCAAGACCCAATACACGCCACACAATTGGAGAGAGCAATGATACAAATCTCTCCGCAGCACCTCTGGGCTATAGGATTATTCGTCACATTTTGATCATGTGTTAAATTCGGATCCTTTGTTATCATTTCATTCCATGATATTGTTGACCTTTACTTCTCCGTTTTCGAATGATTGTGATGCGATTATACTTCTCTTCAATTCTGATCATGAATGAATTGATTGATAACTGTTACGACAATTTCTGCATTGAGTGTTGTACATACAATCTGATGATTGATGATTGATGGATTTCTTGAGCCACAGATATACTGTGAATATATGAGCAGGCACTTTTATCTCTATTGAGAATTCTGGAAGGACACTGTTTGGAATGAGTATCTCTTCCAGAAGCTTCATTGCTCCCTTAGTCAGATCCATTTGTGCTGCAGAATAATCCGGCCGATCAAAATGAGGAACATTCTGTGATCCATGAAGCACCAGAACGCATTTGGAATCAATCCGTGCTATATATAACGGATGTATCTAAAACTCTTCCCATCAAATCTATGCATTGATGAAATATTTGAAGCGTATTCTTCGAACGACGACGTTGCTGAATCATCTAACTCATAGAGCACTCCTGAAGAATGTTCTAATGAGCATTCCTCGAAAGGAAGAGCTGATGAAATTTCGATAAAAATGGACATTTGATGTGCTCGAAAAGTAGAACAATAGTTCATTTCCACTTTCTTATGTGACTTCTTTATAACCTATTCATCGTTCTCCTCCACCGTGTTGGATGATCAATTCAAGCCGGAAAACCATGATCGTATCCCCATTGTAGCCGTCCATTTGATTTGTAAGCTAGAATGAGTGAAATCCTACTGACAATCACCTGCGTCCGAATAGACGAGATAATGCTCATTTTCAACTTATATAATAGAACCTCCTGCTTGCAGCTAGCTCGAGGCTCGACTCCAGAAGTTTCCACACATCTTTAGAGGTACATTGGAGAGTAATTCCACACAGAGTGGTGCACATTAATTCAGATGGAAGCATATGCGAGCCATACCTGTGAGGTCATTTTGAGCGAAAAGTCAAAATATGGTCTTCCAAATTGGCTGAATAAAATCGAGAATTCAATATCCCACCCAGATTATTGTTCTAATCGGTAGCATTTGTATCAAAAAACATATTTTCGCAGGTTTGGGGTCAAAGGGGAGGAAACGATCTTTTCAAATTGAGTTCAAAATTCGGCATTTCCACGAAACTGTTCAACTTGTGACGACTGTTACTCCCATGAAACGATAATCAACTTTTACCAGTGAGAGTTGTAGCTTTCTTCGAGATATTCAGAATAATCACTGGTGAATGTCGACTATCACATGTCTAGTGGAACCTACATCACTTTGAAGCAAGCCCAAGAATCGCTAAGATGTGCTCTCAGCGAATAGTTCTCAGAAGTTGCTAGGCTCAAGTATTGACCTTGGATAGAATCAATTTCTCTGTTCGAAGTACTAGTCTTAAGGAAGGGGATGCGCTGAGGTACGCTCAAAGATGTTGAGTCTAGTCGGGATTGTGGTTTCCTGAAAATAGGGTCATGTCATATTCCCAAGATGCGACACGCACTCGAATTCCTTGTTAGTTTCTCCATTTTTCATCTTGTAAAACCCGCAATATATTTGCGAAAGAGTTGGTGGGTGAATCCAGATTGTACGCCCTCCGCTCTTCTAAGATAGTATTGAGGAATAGTCAAAAATCGCTCGAGTTTGGAAAAACGAATGAAGGGATTGTCTGCAAGTCCAACAGAGCTGTGATATGGTTCGCCCTGTCCAGGAAAATTCTCGGAAAGACCTAAAATAGGTTTTCCATAATCAACAGACTCTGCTAACCTCTGAGCAACCATTTCATGCAAAATACCAGTTTCCTCTGATAGATCGATTTACTGAATTCCCGAAAACATATCCCAGCACGCATTCCCTATCGATGCGTGCGGCATCCATTGAATGCCTGCGAATCTTTGACTAGAACATGATGACTCTTTTTGGAGAAGCTCTCCCCGGAAAAGCTTTTCTGAAGCTCTCTTTTGGTGCGTTATGGGACAAGTGGAAGGTATTTCACAGTTCTGCTAGGCCTCTGCGGAAAATCTCTCTGGCTTCTTTCTCTCAAACTCGAGCGATTTCGGGCTATTTTCATTACGGAAACCTTCGAAGAGCGGAGGTGAAAAATATCAAATAACTAATGAACTCCTTTGCAATTATATTGCGTGTTTTACAAGATGGAATGAATAGGTTAACATAGAATTCTAATGCGTACAGTATCTTGTGAACATCACATAACCCTACTTTAGCTTGGAAGCCCAAGCAAATTTCATCACAAATTACTCAAAAATGATCCGTTATCGGTTCTTGCGCTCATTGAGTCTTTGATTCAGCTCGTTGAACTCTATAATTCGATTATCAAATGGACAGGATTAGCTAAAATCCAAAATCCAATGATTTATGCCGGGGTCCTTTTGATGGGGAAAAAAGTTGTTACATCCTTCAATATGAATCTTTCGACTATCCTTCGGAGACACAACGCTCGTCCTACCAATAGTAGGGAATTTTCGTGAACGTGAACATTCAATCCGAACTCTTTTAACATTATCGAAGCGATAGTATTAGTCCGGGAGCTGGTGAACTTTTCTGTGTCACATTTAGTAAAATCTAGAATAGTGTTTAAAACATTGTTCTCTGTCTCCCGACCCCAAATCCGGCGTCAGACGGCCTAGTTTTGGGGGGTTATTTTTTTATTGATTTTCAAAATGATTATTTTGACAGGTTTATGTGTCATAATCTGTAAAAGCTGAATATTTCGAGGATGATAGTTTATGATTAGAGATGCCCAAAAATGGCCGTCAGACCGCTCCAGAGTGGGGGGATACGCGTCAGCACAATTTTGAAAATCGATATGCGATAAGATCGTGTGTCATATTTAGTAAAACTTGGAAATTTGTAGTATCGTAGATCTCATGCTTCTCAACAAGATTTCAATCGTCGGACCACTCAATGGTGGGGGTCTTCCAAATCAGACGGCCCATAAGGTGCCGGGTAAGGTCACGGGAATAAGGGGTCAAAATATCAATAGAGGTCCGAAAAAATTCAGGCACGCTCTTTCTACCGTGAAGAATGGAATTCTCTCACTTTAAACCAAATTCTGTGCGAAACATAAAATTCTTCGGAGGTATACTTTACGTATGAAGATGTCTGAAAACATTACTGCTGGTTATCCTTGTACGCATTTCCGATATTTTTTTTAAATCTCGTATTCAAAAATTTGTTCAGAAAAAACAAATTCTGCTTGAATCTTTGGCGATTCGGAATGTCGATTAAATTTGTGACGCCACGCTCGCAATTACTCGCAAATGTGAAGACGAGAAGGGTCTCCTGCGTCCCCGCTATACCATCGGTTCTAATAGTACATTATGGATAAGTTAAGAATTCCTGTTCAAAAATTGGGGAAAGGCATGAATAAACAATAAAAACATGCTTTCCCAATTTTGTTCAGTTTTTTCATTATAAATCGGAAAATATCGGTCTTTGGGAAAAAAATCGGTGATTTGTAAATCTCTAAACGATCTACAAGATTGATCTGTACTCTTTTACCCCGTGAAATGCATCTTTTTGGAGTTATTCTTTATGAAAGTTATAATCGGATTTGTTTATATAAATTTGCTTAATTTGTTCATAACGGGTCCTAATTATTTATCCTGGGTAATTGAGTCAATTTAGAAGAGAAAAGGTCTCTTAGGATTTTTGCCTTAGTTTCATCGATTTTGAGTAATGGAAAAAGCAAATTTTGCAACTTCTCACCCTCATTGCGGTACTTCCCGACATCACTTCGACTTGGAAGTCGCGAAATCTTCTTTTCTCATTACTCGGAAACGATCAAACTTAGGAAAGAGCACCAGAAGACCTTTTCTTTTCAAAATTGACTCTGTTACTTAGGAAAAAAAACTTGGACCCAATATAAACAATTTTAGCGAATTCATTTAAACAAATTCGATCATAATTCTGATCAAGAAAAACTCCCAAAGGATGCATTCTACGGGAAAAAGTGTATGAACTCATCTTATAGACCGTTTAGAAATCTACAAATTACCCCTCAACAAGTTTTTCTAAAAAACCAATATCTTCCGATCGATAATGGAAAAACCGTGAAAAGGTCGGAGAAAAGCATGATTTTATATGGTGAAATAACCTGGGAATTTCTTCAAAATCTCAAATTTTTTTCAATTAATAAATTTTGGGATGAGATATTTGAAGAAATATATGAAATATCTCCGAACTTTTTACGGTTTTCCCATTATCGATCGGAAGGTATTGGTTTTTTAGAAAAACTTGTTGAGGGGTAATTTGTAGATTTCTAAACGGTCTATAAGATGAGTTCAAACACTTTCCCCCGTAAAATGCATCCTTTGGGAGTTTTTCTTGATCAGAGTTATGATCGAATTTGTTTAAATGAATTCGCTAAAATTGTTTAAATTGGGTCCAAGTTTTTTTTCCTAAGTAACAGAGTCAATTTTAAAAAGAAAAGGTCTCCTGGTACTCAATCTCGCGCGTGGTCTGCTCACCTATAGCTTCTCGCGACTTTTGTCGAATTTCCTCTCGGGTGCGTGACGCTGCTGAGAACTGGGGAGACTCGCTCTGACTCGACACCGGCAGTTCTTCTGCTTGGTGATGATTTGATGACAGCTCGGGCGTTGTCCCTTGACTTGATGCGATGCTTCCAAATCTTCGGCGAGAATCGGTGCTTGCAATTCCTCCTCATTCTCTGCTGATATGTAGTAAATGAGTTCACAATATTCATCGCTCAGTGAGTCTACATTATTCGAGTTTTTCGAAATCCTTCACAAGGAAATTAAAGTATCGTACTCCAGACTGAATAAAGATGATTCTGCCATCACTTTTTCTCTCTATACCGAATTAGAATGTCCGAGATCGACAGTATCTTACACTAATCAATCCACATGGGTTCTGATTCTTCCGCAGACTACGCAGTTAACTGGCCTCCATGTTAGTAAGGATCCTCGAAGATCCTTGGGGATCGTATATGGAAAATTGATCCGTTCTCTCCAGAAATTACCAGAATCGTACCCTTTCAGAATTCATACCGAGAAAATAGTGATGGAAAGAACGAAGATAGTGACACAAGTGAGTATGGACTGCGCTCATAAGAAGAAATCTCACAATTTGGTCAGTTTGACTATGTAGGCCCTCGCATCCATGTTGGCCAAATGAGTTCCCGCGTCCTCTTTTTGGTTCATACTGGAGTATCAGGAGGTCTTCCCATGTTTGATAGACCTCCATCCTTCTCAGGTTCAGATTTTGCTCATGGGAAATATTGGAAGACATATTACATACCGAGAATATAATTTCCGGTCGTGCCCCGGCAAAATTCGCAACGACTGAGCACGTGTCTGTCGGCCCAGTGAACATCATGTGTACATGAAATGATACTGAAGTGCAATTTTCCAAGTATCTTCCCAACTCGCGATGATCGCGATGTACACTTTGAGATTACCTAGAAAGGAATCCAAGACCTTCGTACCGGGCCTTGGACTCATCGCATGTGCGATTATCGCGCGAAAGATCCCTTCACTATGGCTCATTGCAAGTTGTTAAACGATTTTTATACTGATGCAATCCAGGGCGGTAGTGAGGGGGCAAATTGACATTCATAAATGGTAGTTTTGGTCGAGGGTGATGCGAAGCACATAACCTCTTCGTAAGCGAGCCGGTAGCGTTGGCAACGAGGTAAAAATCGTGCACGGGGAAGCAGAACTCTGAATCCCCAGAGCTTCGGGGATATTCATAATCAAGGTGGAGTTCTACAGACTCAGAACAATGTGGGGATGGCCCAAGGAGCACATGATACTTTCGCAGTGATCCGGCAACGAGGCGTGCATTTATAAGAGAACCCGTGCGTTTTCCGTGATATTTGCTATAACAACGAGTGCACTTTGAGTGATCTCTACGCAGTAATCGCTGAAAAGATTACTTAGCGACGAGGAACAGATCAACGCAAAGTGATCGTTCCCTACAAGTCTGTTCGGGAAAGTCGGTTGTATTCTGATATATTTCTAGAGCTTTCGAGAACGAAAGCGCCAAGCCAGATCAATGAACTTTTCTCCCCTTAAAATCGTGTGAATCCAATGCCCGCTGATTGGCACATTCAAAATTCTTAGAAATTGGGCAACATCGCTCTCCCTCAGTCCCTCTCGGCCTCGACGGCGATCTCGCTTCGGCGAACCGGCAGTTGACCACCGACCGCCAAGCAGGCTAATTATTGTAAGCCTAGCTCACCCTCGCGATTTTGAAGTACCGTGAGCTCCATCGCATTTTCTTCGCGAATTCGATCTCTCTGCGCCGCGAATTCACTCCTCACTTCTCTCGTGCCTTTTTCTATAAACAAATGTAGTGAAACGTGAAGTGAATGAATTCACACAAGTTATTATATCAGATGTCGAGTGTTATAATTTTTAGCTTCCACTGCCCTGGCCTCGAACGCCCCATCGCGATCTCATATATATATATATATATATATATATATTGTATACAGTAGTGTGACGATATAATCGTCACAGCCTTTTGGGGTTTGGTGGAAATGTGACTCTCTCGTCATGCCTCGAGCAGCAGCCTATTAGCTGAGTATTCACGGGGGAATACTTCTTTTTTTGTTGAGGTGCTGTTGCTCGAGGCGACGATGACGACGGCCGAGACATCGAGTTGAAGCCGCTGCAACTATTCCTGCAGGCCGGCAACCCCATCCGCACCGCTGACCGCCGCAGTCATCGCTCCATAGGCCGGTGGGCGACGACGATGACGACTCTGGAGAATAGGCATCTTGCATTTTTTTTGACCCCCCAAAAAAAAGGTTTGGCAAATTCGAGCAAATCGAGATGAGTAAGGTGCAATTGGAAAGAAATTCCCAAAAATTGTTCACAACTTGCGCAAATTGTTTGAAAGTCAGACGAATGTGTCACACGGTGCAAGTCATCCTACTGTCAAACAATTTGCGCAAGACGAAGAAAATTTTTGGGATTTCTTTTTTAATTGCACAATACTTGTCTCAATTTGCTCGAATTTGCCAAACCTTCTCCTGGAGGGATCAAAGAAATTGTAAGACGCCATACAATAGCGGCAGTCGACGACTTTGTCGGAGTGACGTCACACAGCGCAAGTCATCAGACTTTCAAACAATTTGCGCCAGATGAAAAAAATGTTTGGGGATTTTTTTTCTAATTGCACCCTACCTATCTCGATTTGCTCGAATTTATCAAACCTTTCTTCAAAAAAATGCAAGATGCCCATTATGTCCCGGGTGGACTAACCGGGTTCGACACGGGGTCGGTGCCCTCGCATGGGCTTAATCAATGATGCGCACTCCGAGTGGGAATTACACGGCTGCAAGCGGGTATAGCCGTATTCACGGGCCGACGGACGGATGATCGCCGTAAAGATAGGCCGAGCAGAGGATGTTGTTGGTAACAACCGGGGCCCGCAGACCCCGTGTTGCACCCACCAATTATCCCCTAGGGATCACATGCGACTTTTGGGGCACTCAACCGAAAGTGCACGTCTTGATGATTGAATCCGCATTCACTCAATCAAGACGTGCATACACATCGTGCACCAGACGATGAAAAAGACGCTACGGCCAGGGCGCCCTTCTCAGGGTGACGAAGACCAGAACGACGAGCACGAATGACGATGACCTGATGATGATACTGCTGATGTGGTGAATCACGCACCGGACTTGTTGCCATCCGGACCTAGGTCCCATACACAGCAGCCCGGTATCAGCTGCCTCGTGTTTGTGTTGTGGTTATGCGTGCATGCAGCCTAGGTTGCATGCACCCACGCGTTATCTTGCCACCATAAGCCCTCGCACACCATTACCCGGGGTACTTATGCGGTCACCCCCGAAACTGGTGACACGCAGGCCGACGCGGGTGAGCCCGGATGGCTCACCAGGGGACGAGACGACGGAGCTGATGTTGACACACGGTCTTGCAGACGACACACTGGCAATTTGTTGCTGCCGGTGTGATGGCGCTACCTGATGGTGTAGCATGGCTCAGGGCGGGTATACCTGAGCAGGCCGATATGGGAAAATACAGAGACCCGGACATCGGTGAGAATCCGCGATGCAGACCACACACGCATATGCATATGTGTGTGTGAGGCCGAGATACTGATTGTAGTAGTATGTTATGTACATATGAGCGTGCCGTGGATATGCAGAGGCCCATATAGATATACTGATGCATGGGAAGTACTATATAGCTATAGTACTACAGGCCGAGAATAGATATAGGTATACAAGGCCACGTAACGAATATCGGGTGCAGTGAAAGGCCGAAACTGGAGGCAATGCGAGCTGCGCAGCGCCTCCACGCCGGCCGATGCTTACTATAGGTGCAAGTGAGATAAAAGACGGTACGAGTGGAGGCCAAAGGCAGTGCCGTACATATATTTCCGTGCTGTTTGGCCGTGCAATTCCGTGAATTCCGTGCGCATACTTGCCACAATGTGCCCTGATGTACTTCAAACTTTGCCGCGCAGCCCCGATAGAGGGTGTTGCCAGTGTTCCGGACAAAATCTATGGGCCAATCAGAGTGCGTCTCCTTCGTTGAAGAAGACGGATCTTCAACTTGAAGAAGAAGCCGGCCATTAGGCCACTCGTGGATCGGACGTTGTCTTACGTGCACGTGCTTGTGCTCCACTCGTGACCACCGCCGGGTGAAATTGCCGTGTGCCCCCAGGAGTCCCAGAGGGCCGCACTCGACGACAAGAGTCACGAATTATTTTGAGAAGGACAGTTATTATTTATTGGACTAACATTTGCCAAGGAACACGGTGAGTTTATTGCTCTTTTTCTATTAAGTGAATCCTCTCGTCCCAGCCGAAGTGAGCCTCGTGCGTGCGTGAACTTCCCCTGTCCCAGCCGAGACGGACTTCTGGGGGACAACACGTGCTAAGGCCGAACAGTGCGGGATAAAAGAGCATTCCCGGGGGCCGCGAATATTGTAACCAGAGTCGCGTGTAAATTCAGTGTTGCTGTCGTCCGGACGACGACGAGCAAGGCCGTTCCCCCGGTGGATCGCCACCCTGAGTAATCGCGGAATACTTGGCCAGTAAAATTCGGTAATTGCGGAGCTCGTGCTCCGTAAATTGGAGCAGTTGGCCATTATCCCAACGTGGTAATTATTCGTAGCGTGGAGCGGCCATTTTGAGTCAATTTCGGAGCAGCGTGCTCCTTGAATTCGGAGTTCATCGTGAGCGAAGTCGACTAGGCCGCTGAATAATTGACTAGGCCGATAGTGAATTGCCCAGGCCGTTAGTGAAGTGATTTGTACTTAGTATTTCCAGGATTGTGAAGTGAATTTTCGTGTTTTACAGGGAATTTTGAGAGACATTTTATTGAGAAAGAGACATTTACTAATGGTTGAATTATTTTGAATCTTGGCCGTTAATTGTCACGAATAAAATATTAATATGTTGAATTCCTTGTATCGTCCGCGTAGAAACAGCGTTTCAGAATAGAGGCCAATTATTTATTGTAAAATCTGTATTTGATCATTTCGAGAGTGTGTGCGTTCCCTACCCCCTTTTTCGATTTTCAGGTAAATCCACGATAAGTGATGCAGTGAGGCCGAGTTGCTGTTGAACTCCCGAATTGCGTTCGCCGTCCATTGCGCGAAACCTGCATCCTCGGCTAAGAGTCCGTCGAATATAAATGAGTGTGACCCGTAATCAAAATACCACGTCACAGGAGAACGAAGAAGAAACTGTGAGAGAGACCGATAGAAATAATCGGCCTCTCTCCAACTCATTTTTTGGGCATCTACAATTTTGACGAAGGAAAAAAAATGCAAAACCTGACTATGGTCAATATTATTCATCTTATTAGTTTATTGCATAAATTATAATCAACATTCGAGGGAATTGTTCATACAAAAAATCCCTTGTTGGGAGATTTTTTTGCTTTCTCAAAGAGAAAGGGTTGTATTCGTGACAAGACATTTTTGCTCAATTTTTTCACTCAAATTAATTTTTCATTCTAAAAATCTTCACTCATAGCGAATCGGCTTCGTACATTTTGTTCCTCTCGCCACTATCTATCTATTGTAAGTCACGGTTTCTCCTCCAGGCTTCTCCCTGGTCCTCCACGAATTTAACTTTCTCTGTCGTTGTCTGTGTCCGTCCGTGTGTGTGTCTGTGCAACTTCATTTTTCGTCAACGGTTTCTCCTCAGCGTTTCGACCGATCTTTCTCAAATTTATGTGAGTGGTAGAGCACCATGTAAAGATGTGCTGAAAGGATTTATAGCCCAATCTATTAAACAGTTCTCGATTAATGAGTATCCGAAAATAAAAATGTCAAAATTTTCCAAAAATCGATTATTTTATATTCAAATATCTTTTCTCAAAATCAACAAATCAAATTTTGGGTCACTTAAACAACCATTTTTTCATCATTTTCCGTCAATTGGTTAATGTGGAATTTTCATTCATATCTATCTCTACCAATTAAATCTTGAATCTTCTATGAATGAAAAAAAAATCATGTACATTTCTTTTCCCATACAGTTTAACGTAATTCCGTATTAACCAATCGATCAAGGATGGCCAGATTAACATTTTATTAGGTCACCTCAACTTCCCTTATAAAATTTTTCTAGACCTAGATTCTAAAAACTCCTAATAATTTCTTGAAAATTTTAACATTTTTATTCTCCGATACTCATTAATCGAGAACTGTTTAATAGATTGGGCTATAAATCCTTTCAGCACATCTTCACATGGTGCTCTACCACTCACATAAATTTGAGAAAGATCGGTCGAAACGCTGAGGAGAAACCGTTGACGAAAAATGAAGTTCCACAGACACACACACAGACGGACACAGACAACGACAGAGAAAGTTAAATTCGTGGAGGACCAGGGATAAGACTGGAGGAAAAACCGTGACTTACAATAGATAGATATCGGCGAGAGGAACAAAATGTACGAAGCCGATTCTCTATCCTTCAAGATTTTTAGAATAAACAAATCATCTCAATTGTAAAATATGTTTGAAATCTGTTGTCTAAGCACATTTCGAAGTGAGAAAGCATTCTGCTAATATCATTTAGCAGCGTATTTCTCTTTCAATTTGAGATATAGAATCTCATATACAAATATTTACAAAACCAAGGGACATAGTTATGAACAATTCATTGTTAATAATTTTCGCAAATTTCTTCGAACAATTTTTGATAAATTTGGAAATTTTTGTAGAACCCTATCACACTTCTGGCTATAATATTGTAGAAAAATGACATTTTGTAAAATGAGGAATCAAGGGGATGAAATCATTTAAGTTTAAACGATTGTAGAGAGAGAGAGAGAGAGAGAGTTCGCGATAAAAAATTGTATACGCGACAATCACGAAGAAAGAGACTCTCGCTCTGACAAGGATCTTGCACACATACATGTTAACACGCGCTCGCCGAGCGAGCGCTGTACTATACAACATATGATTCTTCAAATCATATGATTTGAAGGCCATTCGAGAGGCCACAGCTGTTGTACATTATAATATACCGCATCAGGAGACGTGGATGACGCAGCTACGGACGATTCGTGTCACGTGGGTAGAGGTGGAGATCAGTGCCTGATCTCACCTCTCCCCTTCGTGCCACAATGGAGTTGCACCCGCGACGGCTACGTGGCCGTGTAACGTATGTTCGCGGTTCGCCGGCCATCGCGGATGCACCGTCAGCACTTCGACGGAGCGAAGTACATCCCCACTGCATCGGTCTACGCTGATGCTCGGACCATCGTCGTCTCTGATGAGCCGTGCGGCAGCCAGACCACTCGTATCAACCTTCAGAATCATATCTCTCTCCTGAGTATATATCAGCTGCCATTAAACCTATATATTCACATTACTCAGCCGTGATTCATTCGAATCACCCTTCTTTCCCACGTAACAGAGTCTAGCTCGACTCAAGAGACCAGAATTGTTGATATACTCCATAATCTTTCAAATAATGAAACATTCATTTGCGGATACTGCCAGGTTTCTGGCCACTTCCTGATAGACTCTTATGAACTATTCTCAAACGAGCAGAACAATTTCCAGAGAAACTTCAATGATCCAGTCCATGATTCAAACTTCAAACAACCCAGCGGTGTACTTCACGATTATACAAATGCGCATGGAAAGTATCAGGATCTCCAAGAGAACAAAACTCATTCCTCACGTGTGAATTCAAATTATCAGGAACATCATGCTAATAATCTGGATAACTATGTTACTTATCTCGAGTCCAATGGCAATTATGAAATGTATGAACCAGAAAACAATCAACCGCATCACAGAATCCATTACAATGATTTTGATTCAATAAGTAGATCACATCATGATCCCCACCGACGACATGGGGTCAGTTCAGTAATTTGCTTCGTGGCAAACGAGGACATTTTGAGAGAAACTGTTACGAATTTCGAAACAATATATGCGCATGTAGAAGTAGAGCGAATTCGGGAGACGATATCGGTCTCCTGTAGACGGGCGTGAACAGGGAGGCCACTTTAGTTCTCCGCCTGGGTATTCAGAGAGCCAGAGAAGTTATCATGATATCGCAAAAATTCATAACTTCAGCCACAGAGACTACTCCCCGAAAATCCATTTACACAGGTATTCATAGTCGTTATAACTCCAGAGTTAAGGCCAGGCCGTAGTCCGCCGCCATATTGAATGTAGTCCTGAATCCGTTCGGAGGATAAGTCAAATTTTGATCGATCAAATGAGTTGAAATTTTACATACATCTATAGAATGCATGTCTCAATCGCGCTACGAAGCCAAATATGTCAATTCCACTCAAAAAAGTATCCAAACGAGATGTACACAAACGTCGTCTGCTAGAGAGCGGCAACCTACGATGTCTGGAGTAAACCTCATCTGGACACTTTCTTTCAGTGAAATCAATATATTTGGCTTTGTAGCGCGATTTAGACATGCATTCTATTCATGCATGTGGAATCCCGAGTCATTTGGTCAAGTAAAATTCGACTTATCCTCCGAACGGATTTACGTCTATTCAGCGGACTACGGCCTCACTTTAAGAGTTAATCCGCGGATTAGGCGCTGTGATCGGCATGGCAAAAGAATAAACTAGAGACTACTCATTCACTTCACGTTGTCCCAGTGGTGCAGAATATCACAGAATTGAAGTCTCTTTTCTCCACGCCGATTACATCGCCTAACCCGCGGATTCATTCTCAACTGTAGGGTTATAACGACTATGAATACCAATGTTAGTAGTGGGTGAATTGAAAGAACCGATTTTATTGACGATAGATACAGAAGTTGAATCAAACTTGATAAAAATAGGTTTCCTCTCCCAAAGAATTAAATTCATTACTAAAAATCCCATTTTTCGCGCTTCAGATTGAACTAGAACTTTGGGGAAAGTCAATTTGACTTTCAAGAATCACATACTAGAATTTTCCGTTGTTGATGATGATTCTCCTATCTTAGAAGCAGGGATATTCGGAATCGATTTTTTCAGGCGAACTAAGGCCAAAATCAACTATAATAAGGAACATGTTCAAATACATAATAACATAATCCTTTTTGAGTTCCGGCCCAAGACTAAGACGGACTCCCTTCAAGAGCATTATCTGAATAAAATTATCCCGACCAATAGACACGTAGACAATGTTAAGAATAGATACTGTAATGATTGCCAGGATGGGGAAATGTTTCCATCGTCGAAATATGATGAGAATGGAGAGTGTTCTGATGATTTTGATCAGTCTGGACGAGAAGTTCCCCAACCCTCTGTATGTACGTTGGACGAGTTCAGGGACAACGAATCAGTGAAATCAAGAGACGCCAATGTAATCATTGAGAACTTGAATCAGAGCGAAGTTTCAGAAGATTTTAAGCGAATCAATGGAGTGACACTACCGGTCAAAAGTTTAAGCTCACCCAAAAAATTTTTTTTCGATTTTGTGCGTTGAATTACTCGGCTCTATTTGACCGTAGAGGACTCTTCCGGAGCTCGTTTTGAAGGTTTTTGCACGTATTTTGAGATGGCATAATTCATTTTCATCCGAACGGATCGGGATCTTTCCAATTTGAGCTTGGAAAAGTGTCAATTTCAACGATTTTTGGGAGAATCTTTTGGCTCCTGCCAATTTGAGCCACATGAATGTTTCAATATGGGAGTTGTGAGATATGAAAGTACCAGTCTAGAGCTTCAGAATCCGTTTTTGAACGCCCCTCTACGCCACTTCCAGTCCGAGCTATGACACTTTCTCTGAGGGAAGATTTTTCGGAAAAACTAGCACTCCAATTCGAGAGAGATACAGAGACGCATTTTTATGAAGTATAATCATCATTTCTGTCATCTTTTATCAACATCTTGATTAAGGAAACGAGGAACCTTTGAAATATGCCCCAAAAAGTGAATTTTCTCGTCATTTTTGAATCCAGGTGCTAGTTTTTGCGGAAAATCTTCCCTCAGAGAAAGTGTCATAGCTCGGACTGGAAGTGGCGTAGAGGAACGTTCAAAAACGGATTCTGAAGCTCTAGACTGGTACTTTTGTATCCCACAACTCCCATATTGAAACATTCATGTGGCTCAAATTGGCAGGAGCCAAAACATTCTCCCAAAAATCGTTGAAATTGACATTTTTCCAAGCTCAAATTGGAAAGATCCCGATCCGTAAGGATAAAAATGAATAGTGCCATCTTTAAGTACGTGAAAAAACCTTTGAAATGAGCTCCGGGAGAGTCCTCTACGGTCAAATAGAGCCGAGTAGTTCAACTCACAAAATTGAAAAAAAAATTTTTGGGTGAGCTTAAACTTTTGACCGGTAGTGTATGAGAGATGAGTTATGCAATTTTGTGGATTATGAAGGACAGATTCTGACACATCATTCGCGAAAATCATTGAGTAAATGTGGATTGCTAGGGAAAAGACCAGTGATGTTACAAAACTATGACCAAATACTTGTCTGCAGAGTGATTAGAATATTCAACAAAAAGAGAATGAGGAAATCACAAGTGAGACTTTGGGGTTATTTTCTACTGAGAGTATTTGTAGAAGCTGTCGAGGAAAATTTGATTCGGAAGAGAGTAAAGAATCATTTTTATTTGAGGAGTTTGGTGAACGATGTAGACATCCAATGTCCGAAGTATCCACGGAGAATATTTGCGGAAAAGAAATCATGGAGAATCCCAAGTTGAATAGTTTTATCTCTCAGAATTTTCTGGATTTCGGTAAAGATGAATGTAGGATGAGAACGGATCACATACTGAGAGTACTGATTAAAACTCTATGCATATTCGAATCTTCTCATAAACCTGATGAAGATGGAATGGTCAGAAGGACCCCGAGTCTACCCGCCGTGGAGACAGAGATACCTGAATACCCAGTTGTTTCCAAAAAAATCAGAGAAATGTTCAAGGAGTTTGAACTTGATCCATACAATTATTCGTTGAGGGGGGGACAATGTGTTATCTATCATGGGAGAGCAATCATCAAATTTTGGAAAAGTTTCGAAATCACCCGAATCAAAGTTTCTATATCCAAGAAATCGAACCCTGATGGGAAATTTAGATATATATCATAGGAAGCAAATTCATTCACTTGAAAGAGGACCCAATAAAGAACATCAAATCTTGAGCGGGTACAGAGATTTAGATGAAATGGTGGTCTGGATTAATTCTCTTTGCGATAGTTTGAGTCTTACAGGGGAGGCAATCCTGCAAGAAACGATCTCACGAGGGAACGATTAATTGACTCAAACTGAAGAGGAGTGTTTGGCTCATTATATGGGACTCATTACCCTTTCGATTGGTTATGACGAACTTGTTCAACTTCTATTTTTCATGTGGAGATGTGAATTTTTCGCAATTACAGGCTGAGAAAACACCTTGCATTAACCCTGAAACAGGAAATCATGATGTTATATTTGATGAAACTCACTGTAATCGAAGAGGTTGGAATTCTTCCGGAGAAAATTTTGTTGAGATGAAAAAGGGGTTGTTTGGGTATAACTATGTTTATTTTGATATAAATCCCAATAGACGATTGAGTTGCGTAACAAGAGATTCTGAGAGTGAGTTTGAGTCAGGCAAGCTTCTAAATTTGGCGACCAAAACAGTGGAGATTGTTCGTCATGATTATAATTTCGTGTCAGATGCGCATGCGCAGGTGCAAGTTAATATGGAGATTTCAATAGACAAAGACTCCAGTCCTCCTTGAGATCATTAAAGTTCCAAGAGAATTTCTCGAAAGATAGAGTCAAGGCCCCACAATGTAGCGAAGAAGTTTCAGATGAAAGGAATACCATGCTATTGTGTAATCAATAGATCCATTCCTTCTGTCACTTGAATATATTCTATGATTATTCTTTACTTGCAGAGGTCGACACGTCGAAAAGATTATGATCCTTCTGGAATAACTCGATGCAAGTATGAGTGGATAAATACAAAACTTGAGTCACCTTATCTGACTGAACGAGCCTTATCATGCCAATTCAAGAATTCTTTTCGAACGAACCAAGAACCTGGTGTTGATCACCGATATACGAATCATAGCTACTCAGGAGATAATCAATATGAGATCTCCTCGGAATCAAGCGAGATTCGGCATCGAGTCCCGCAATATCATTATTGCTAATGGAATATTCTTGCACATTCATTCAAAGTCTTTGTTTCGTAGGATCCTGGAACAGACTCTATCTCTTCTACCTAATTCAGATCATTTCTCTTCCATTACTGATATCGGTTCTTTGATTTACGTCTATTAATTGGAGTGATTGGAGTACATTTTGCTTACACTCGAATAATGTCGTCATGAGGGAATAGCAGTTGAGAACTATTGAATGGATGATAATGGGAATAATAAAAAATGTAAGATTTTGCATTTTCAGGAACCTCCATCGAATAGACAATCATCTGCAAATCGAGATTTCAATTAAGGCAGTAGAAGCCAAACCATAGTTATTTTGATTCCCTTGGAACCTCAAATGAAACGATGGTAGTTTGGATATTGATATTACCGTCGATTAGTGTACCTGATTGGGGCACATGTGGTAGGATTTGGAAAAGTTGAATGATGATATTTCAATGAATAAGAGTGAGCTAGAATGAACTCCCAGCTGGAACTTCACCGTAGTTTGAGGAGCAATCGCGCTCTTGTGACGAATCCCCAAACTACTTTTAGACTCACAGAATTTATTTTCAAATGAACCCTCGAATATTTCAATCCATCTCTTTGGAACCTTACATATTCAATTCGCGAGTAAGGTGAACGAATCGAGGTCCTCACATATTCCAGAAGCAGTTGTTTTTTTAGTATCATAGAGAATCAGACGGTTCCGTAAAAGTCAAGAGAGTGACTGACAAAGTAATGATATTAATGTAATGCTATGAGTTTCATGGAGCACCACATGACATTGTTACGTGGGAAGGAGGGGTGATTCGAATGAATCACGGCTGAGTGATGTGAATATATAGGTTTAATGGCAGCTGAAATATACTCGACAGAGAGATATGATTTTGAAGGTTGATACGAGCGGTCTGGCTGCCGCACGGCTCATCGTAGACGACGATGGTCCGCGCTGCAGCGTAGACCGATGCAGTGGGGATGTACTTCGCTCCGTCAAAGTGCTGACGGTGCATCCGCGATGGCCGGCGAACCGCGAACATACGTTACGCGGCCACGTAGCCGTCGCGGGTGCAACGTCATCGTGGCACGAAGGGGAGAGGTGAGATCAGGCACTGATCTCCACCTCTACCCACGTGACACGAATCTTCCGTAGCTCGGTCATCCGCGTCTCCTGATGCGGTATATTATAATGTATAATTGCTGTGGCCTCTTGAATGGCCTTTAAATCATATGGTTGAGATCATATGTTATACTATGGTGCTTGCGTATGACTGTATGTGTAAAATCTTGTGAGAGCGAGCGTGTCAATGTTTGTGTGTGTCGCGTATACAATTTCTTATCGCGAACTCTCTTTCGTTACAATCGTTTAAACTTAAATAATTCCATTCCCTTAATTTCTAATTTCACAAAATGTAATTTTTCACGATATCATAGTCAGAAGTATAAAAATGTTCTAGAAAAATTTCCAAATTTATCGAAAATTGTTCAAAGAAATTTTCGAAAATTATTAACAATAAATTGTTTATAACTATGTTCCTCAGTTCTGTAGTTATTCTTATATGAGATTCTATATCTCAGATTGACAGAGGGAGGAAAAAAAATCTCCCAACAAGTGTTTTTTTTTGTATGCACAATTTCCCTGAATGTTGAACAATTTCGAAATTTCAATTTTTCTGGAGTCTCTCTATAATATAGTCGGATAGTTGTTGAAAAGACCTTCAATTTAGGCTTTTGAGCGTTCAAATCGGATGAGAATTGACCGAGTTGTGGTATTTTTTGGTGTATTCTCGTTTATACATGAAAGACTGTGTTCTATGTTGAATTCCACTCTACAATGGTGATACAGAAAATTTTTCGATCTCGGTCGATTTTGGGTTATATAGTATACACTCTAAAGAGTGTTCATACAAATTTTCAATGTAATACTGTCAAAATCATTCGATCTATGATAAAGTACACACTCGTTTTTGGTGCTGACGGCAAGGATTTTGACTATATAATTTATCGATCTCAAAAATTTCCTATTCGGTTTTAGGTTTCTGGCGTTAGTTTACCTTCAAGATAATATGCAACTCTCGGTAACTATACTACTTTTATGAGTAAATTTGGAAATGAGGTGAAAATTTTGAATTTTGGCATATGGCCGTATTACGTGTTGGAAACCTGCATTTTCTGTTGGAAATTTTGTGATTTCGTTTTTCAAGCTTCTAATGAAGTTTGTGACTATTGGTATATTCAACTATATAGATTATTCATGCTAACTAATGTTTACAAAGATCATTCACTCGCAATTTGTGTCACAGTGTGAATTTGAAAGGCCAAAATACGCATATTTGACATGATTTTTGATGAAAACTTTTTATATCTCAAATTGAGATTTCTGTTGATCTGTAATTCTTCGATCAATCAACGTGATGAAAATGGGTACTTCTTAGTGTTATATAGGATACCTGATCGCTATTGGAATGAAATTTTACGTTTTTGCAACTTTTTTGCTGAAACTCTGGAGTTGACTTTTTTCAATGATTTTACTTGAATTTAGGCTGTTTTCTCGACCTCGAGCTAAGTGCGTGCCATAATGTAACTGTGTATGGTAGGTTATGGCCCTGTGTGTTCCTAGTGACCTCAGTGCCTCGACCGTAAGCTGGGAGTTTTCAGTTGAGGACGAGTGCACTGGGTCGTCGATACACGACCTCATTACAATAAGTATTCTGATTGTTTTTCGCAGGTTGAACTTTTACTTCGGAAAATTTTGAAATTAACCTCTTTGTTCACTGTTGATTTCGTTTGAATACTATGCTTTTGTGGTTCTAAATCGACTGACTGATTAGTTTCACGGATATTACATATATACAACCTACAGCACTATACAAAAAATCAGGAGGATTGTATAAATTCCTCCTTGATGATTACATTCGAAAATTAAGGACATGAAATATGGCCTGATGGGCCTTAGAATACCCGAATCATATTCTTATTCACCGTCCACCTATGAACTTTCGTGGGATTTCTCGAAAATACAATATGCCACTCGGAATAGCAAGATGCTCCCTTGCAAAAGAGAAGAGAGGTGGGAATTCCTCTCATGGACAACTAACCAAGGCGGTTTCTCGCGAGGCGGCCTGGTTTTAGAATTGATATAATTCCTCACCATTGATGAATTGATCATCAAAAAAAATTTTCTAGAGTACTCGAGTGTTTGAAAATTCTTCACTGTGCAACTCGCAATTTTCATCAAATTCATATACTCATCATTCACACTCACGAAGGAATTAAATTTTGAGTGGCTTTCATTATACAGCATAGGATGTCTGTCGCCGATTTCTTTCTCGTACATTTTCTGCTGACTACGGAGCGAAAGAGTATTCTTAGTACTTCTCTCTGAGGTACTGATTTCTGAGAATGGAATCATGCACAGAACATCGGATACGATTTCCCGACTCAAGTTCTCAGCGATCTCATGGTTTTGGATTTCAAAAATTTGGAATTCATCTTCTTTGTCTACTCGAACTTGATAATCGTCAACGAATTTCGAGCAATAAGTTTCACATGAATTTTGCGTTACAATATCGAAACTGCAATCTCCCGGTATCTTATGAATGACTTCATCGCAAGTAAAAATTTCCTCACTTCTGATACGCCCTGTTCCTCGAATTTTCTGGAATACTTCAACCATGACATTCTTTTCGGGCTCACTAATTTGCAAATTCCTAGCCTCTTTATGGCACTGGGATTGAAATTTGAGAGATTTTTCAAGTAAAAAGTGGTGGCTCTTTGGAACCGAAACGTTATTTTTTAACTGCTTCGAATTGAAAGTTCTTTGACGGTCTAATTCGACTATATAACGCTGAATATTCTTTGCGACTCGATGAGGTTTCTCTAATGTGCCGGATAACTCTCTTGGCAACAACTCTTTCGTTCGGGGCTCAAGACTATTCCAAATATTTTCAATCAATGGTCTCTGAATCAAATTAAATTCAGATATAGGACTTATTTTTTCCAATGTACATTCATCTTCTCGGCTTCTCATATTTCGTACTTTGCCAGATCCACATGAATGAAATCTTGAAAATCGCATGCTCTTGATTTTTGACTGGAATTTTTCAACATGATTTGGCGATTTTGTACTCGATAGTTTATCAAGTTGTGCAAGGAATTCACGTTTAGAAGCGATTCGACAATATTTTTTTCAAATAGATCGCTTTGGCAAAGTCATATTCTTTCATCTCACCTTCCACAGTTTCAGCGATTCTAATTGTTGCTTTAAGTGTCTTTAGAGGTCGTTCTGCCATATTGACGCTAACTTTTGATAACTTACTTCGTATGATTGGTTGTAAATCTGCTAAAGAATTCTCAATCGAGTTCTGCTCATACAACCATTTCCACGATTCTTTATCATTCTCCGACATTCCAAGGTTGTGATCGATATTTCCGTTATACAGATATTCCAGTCGAAGCGACATTCCTCCAAGTTCAGACACCGATTGGGAATTTGTATCCATTTTCAACAGTTTACTAAGTCTCAATAATGAATGCAGTCTAATCTGTATGGGAGTCCATGAATTATTAACTAGCTCGCAGGATTTGAAATAGCAGTCAGGCGCTCATTGTTCCGCGTATTCCTCAATAATTATCTAACACATCAATTCACTACGTCACAGCCGGAATCATTACATCGGTTCTGTGCCTTTCTTATCAATAATATTAATTCAGGAATACGCATATACATATGATGCCTTGCAGCAACTTTGCAATATACTTCCAAATCACTGCAATAATTCATAAAAATCGGGTTCTCCCAATTTAGTAAACAAAATCCATCATTTTCACTGATGCATTTCAAGTAGACTTTAGTAAATCTATCATTCGCAATCGAAATCTTTGCTTCATAACTTGAGAAATACGGCAAATTATGAACTTTTAGCGTGCATAAAACTGACTTGTAACATTTTAAAGGCGAAAATACAATACTTGATGATATGGTTGGAGCTGCTGGCGGGCTGCGATGCGTTGAATTAGATGCTGGAGAAGTCCATCGAAGTTCGTCTTTTTCCTTTGTACCATGATGATGATAATGAGAAGTTTGATAATGAGAAGTTGTCGTTTTAAGCTTCTTGGAGAATGCAGTAACCCACGATGATGATGCCCAGTGCTTCTGATTGCATCTTCTGGCACAGTTTATCGGGCAGGATTTGGAATGATTTAGGTCTTCTCTCAAGCGATGTCTCTCAGTCCATGACTGCTGCCATTGAGTTTTGATGTCAGAATTCTTCAGTTGCTGGTGTCACTCGTCACTTGTACAATTTTCCCATGGTGTTTTATTTTTCGTTTTTGCGAAAAAAATTTCCCTGTACAGGTTTTTCGCGTCCACACCCAGCACCAGAAAGCGTGTTACTCGGGAAGGAGGGGTGATTCGAATGAATCACGGCTGAGTGATGTGAATATATAGGTTTTATAGCAGCTGAAATATACTCGAGAGAGAGAGATATGATTCTGAAGGTTGATACGAGCGGTCTGGCTGCCGCACGGCTCATCGTAGACGACGATGGTCCGCGCTGCAGCGTAGACCGATGCAGTGGGGATGTACTTTGCTCCGTTGAAGTGCTTACGGTGCATCCGCGATGGCCGGTGAACCGCGAACATACGTTGCGCGGCCGCGTAGCCGTCGCGGGTGCAACGTCATCGTGGCACGAAGGGGAGAGGTGAGATCAGGCACTGATCTCCACCTCTACCCACCTAACAACATGTATCATGGAAATCTTGAGTGGTAGATATATAAAGCTTCAATGAATCATCAGAATCTGGAGTTGATATGATGGGAGTTACATTATACAGCAAAGATTTTTTTTAATTATCCATAAAGATAGAGATTCAGAACGGAATGATTATCTTTCCCTCCCTCAGATTATAGATAAGCCGAGTATATTGGCACCGTATTGGGTGTAATCATTAAAGATGAATGAAGAAGACCAGGATAAATGTTTCATGAAATTGGAAGAAAAAGATACACATAGACGTCAGGATTGATTCTTTTCTCAAACTACAACCAATGCCATATGACTCTTCAAATTTGGTTTCAGTACAACTACAAATTAAGTAAGCAAGGAATGCTTACTCAATCACTGAGGGAAATAAGTGAATTAGGAAAATAGGGAAAACGAGCAGGAATGAATTTGAGGGACTGCATTTCAGTGAATCAACTCAAACGAGTCAATCATCCCTCATTGAGTCGATATTCACTCAAATCACGAGTCAACCAAGATCGTTCGCTAGGAATTTCGAATGTTGCGGTTCGCATAGAAAATCGATACTGTTTGGGTGAGGCCAAGAATATAGGAAAGAAGGCGCGAGAGAATTGAGAGAAGGAATCGCGACGCGGAGGGATCAATTTCGCAAAGAAAATGTGATAGAGCTCGTGGCACTTTAAAACGCGAGCGTGAGCGAGGCTTACAATTCTTGCCTGCTCGGCGGTTCATGGTCAACTGCCGGTTCGCCGAAGCGAGATCGCCTACGAGACCGAGAGGGACTGAGGAAGAGCAATGTTGCCAAATTTCTTTGAATTTTGAATGTGCCAATCAGCGTGCAATAGAAACATACGATTCCAAGGGGAGGTAAAGTTCATTGCTCTACCTTGGCTTTCTCGTTCTCGAAAGCTCTGGAAATTATCTCTGAATTCAACTGACTCTTCCAAACATTCCGCCTCCTTTGCTTGCTCATAGCAAGCAACCAAGAAAAACTTCCGAGACATGAAATTTTCAACTTGATGCTGAACCTGGTGAAATTTGGAGGGCAAAATACTCGAAGCACTCAATGTTTCAGGCAAAAACATTCAAAATTTCACAACCGTGATTGGATACGAAACAAAAAAAACCGAGTCGTCAACCTGAATAGACTACTACATAATCATGAAGAGAAAAACTGAATGATTGACGCGTCAACTGATCATGAATGAATTTACGAATGATTCTACCCAACAATGACCGATAATACGGGGAAAAGTGAAAAACTATTAACATTCCAAAGGAGCTGTTGCAAATAAGGCCAAATCTGCTCCAGAGAATTGGGACTCCAGGTTGCACTGAAATGCGTGTTTTGGGTGTCTGAATATGCATATGAATTTTTTCCGCGTCAAACCAAAGCGTCTCCCAGTAGTGGGCAAAAAGGTGTCCCATTTAAAATACACGTGGACCGCACTTTCTAGCGCCCCTCTCAAAATTGGCCCAATGGACTATAACGGCTCCAATGAGGATTTGTTCTTGAACAGAAAATACAACTTTTAGGGGTTTTTTCATGGACGGGAAATGATGTGCTGGTACCGAAAAACCACTTGAGAGATGGAAAATGCGGATCTTTCACGCTAAAACCGGGGAATACTCGAACGGAGTGGGATTAATCGAAAAGTTGCAGAGGACCAAAGTTGTAGATTATGTTCTAAGCTTCCATTTGGCATCGGTTTTTTATGCATGTATTGGTTGGGGGTTCCCAAAAAACGACCAAAAGTCGTAAAAAACCATATTTATTGGATTTCTTGGCGATCTCGAGGTGAAAATGGACTGACAAACTATCATATCTTGTAGATCTCATCAAAATACACATTTTTGGTTCCCATAATTTTTTCGAAAAAACGCACCAGATTCGAGTTTATAGCGAAAAAGTGCCGGAAATAGGCACTCTCCAACGTTCTCACGCAAAATACTCGAAAAACGCAAATGGAAACCCGATATAATAATTGCGTGAAAAGTTGCTTTTTTTCGTGTACTTCAAAATGAAAAAAAATTCATAGCGTTCCGATGTTCCTGCTTTGAGGAATATGCATTTTTATGCCAGATAACAAGTTTGAGTGGATAAATTCATGGTTCCAGCATGCTATATGCAATTCTACGTCAATGAGTCATACAACTACATCAATCGGACATGCAAAATCACCAATTTTCATCCACGATCACCGTTCAGAGCCCTAGAATATCCCGGAAACTAGGCACATCCATCAAAATTCTCCGGTGCTATTGGAATTCCTCATTTGTCAAGGCCCAACACTGGCAAGCTTGCACGCACATGGGTTCCCCGGAAGTCGCAGCTGCCAAAATCTGTTGATATTGTGTGAATTCGTACGTTGGTAGATGTGAACCCCGATTCAAACCTTCTCCCTCTAAAAAAATCTAAAAAATGGTTGCTGTGTTCACATCGCTTCAGTATTATGGTATCTCGGTTATGAACGATACCAGGAGAATTGCAGGGAGAGATTAAGCCGGAACTATGATTTCTTCGTCAGCAATGTCGACCATGAGCAAACGAATGAAGAGTTCCTGGCTGAGCATGGAGTTTTTGAATCAGTGGCTACAGATGAAGATGACTCTGAGTCAGATTGAACCTCAAAGTCAAATATGTGATATCAAAGAAAACTATAGCTATTATGAACAGGTGAACTGACTGACACACGAGTTTTGGTATAAAACGCGAAGAACAAATAACTTCCGTTGTCATCTTACTCAGAAAACTTGTTCTACCAGTAATCTCGTCGTCTAGCTTGACAGGCGGACTACTGTCACGGCTGATTAAGTAGATTTCACTAGTTTGAAAATTTTCGACATCAACTTGTGATATCAATTCAAGCCATAGAGTATGAGTTCTCATGAATGGTTATTTTCGTAGTCTCGTACACTACAATATTCTCATAGTTGGAAAAAGTTTTGAGAAAGACAACAATCCTGGTGTTCAAAGATTCGATCCTTATCATAACCTTATATAGCTCCGAATGATGATCGTGGATGAAAATTGGTGATTTTGCATGTCCGATTGATGTAGTTGTATGACTCATTGACGTAGAATTGCATATAGCATGCTGGAACCATGAATTTATCCACTCATACTTGTTATCTGGCATAAAAATGCATATTCCTCGAAGCAGGAACATCGGAACGCTATGAATTTTTTTTCATTTTGAAGTACACGAAAAAAAGCAACTTGTCACGCAATTATTATATAGGGTTTCCATTTGCGTTTTTCAAGTATTTTGCGTGAGAACGTTGGAGAGTGCCTATTTCCGGCACTTTTTCGCTATAAACTCGAATCTGGTGCGCTTTTTCGAAAAAATTATGGGAACCAAAAATGTGTATTTTGATGAGATCTACAAGATATGATAGTTTGTCAGTCCATTTTCACCCGTCCATGAAAAAACCCCTAAAAGTTGTATTTTCTGTTCAAGTACAAATCCTCATTGGAGCCGTTATAGTCCATTGGGCCAATTTTGAGAGGGACGCTAGAAAGTGCGTTCCACGTGTATTTTAAATGGGACACCTTTTTGCCCACTACTGGGAGACGCTTTGGTTTGACGCGGAAAAAATTCATATGCATATTCAGACACCCAGAACACGCATTTCAGTGCAACCTGGAGTCCCAATTCTCTGGAGCAGATTTGGCCTTATTTGCAACAGCTCCTTTAATAGATCAATGAAGAAGAATTTAATCGAGCTCCACGCGTCTATAAGATCTCAAAAAAATGAGCATTCTATCTCAATCTTTCTCAACATGATGAAATCGAATTTGAGTGGTTAAGCTGATCAACTTGAACAAACAACATCACGCATAGTGATCAGCTACCAATGCAACAATCGAAAACAAAGTCAATCAACAAAAAAAAATATTGCACGAGACAAATTTTGTCTCAAAATTGACGCAAGTCAAACTGCATAGCAAATAGCTCCAATTTGAGGACACGATTAAATGATACGAACCCAGATTATGTGGGAATTGTAGGCCTCAAAACGACTTCAAATTAAAAAAAATAGTGGTTAAAGGTGGACAGATGATACTTGGCAAATGAACTACTGTGACTCTAATGAAACTCTACGAAAACAATTACACAAAATTGGGGCCAAACAAACGACATGTGATTCGGTGATGTCGTGGATCAAGGAACAAGTGTGTAGTGAAGTGTCGAGATTACGCGGTCATCTTCCATGACTCTTCTTGTTGTTCCCTGGCTTCTTCTTCGGGTTGACCAGAGGGCTCCCTGCCTTCTTCCCCAGGATCTACGGCTTCTTGATGATCTTGCAGAGTGCCCGACGGAGTGTTGTGGTGGCGGTCCCGAGGTCGACCACGCGCACCAATCCGTCAGCTCGTGGATGGACGGCAGTGACCCTTGCCGAGGGCCATTTTGTAGGTGGCGTTAGCTCGTCCTATACCAACACGAGATCTCCCACTCGAAGTTGCTCTTGTACTGCTAGCCATTTGGACCTCAGTCGATAATGATGCATGACTTCCATACGCCATCGATCCCAAAAATCATTCCTCATACGTTGTATGGCTCTCCACCTGCACTGAGGAGACTGTGTTACTTCTGCATCGTTATATGGTTCAGGTAAAGCAGTCATAGATCTCCCAATGAGCAAATGTCCCGGAGTAAGGACAACCAAATCATAAGTGATTTTTTCTAGGACTCACTCTATTTACTTGTATTGACAGGAGCCAGACGTTATGTCTGTGCTCTATCACAAGATCGTTAAAAAAATATCATGACGATCTAAAGAATAACAAACCTGAAGCCTGATGAGGTCCACAAAACCTAGTGGACGAAACGTTGCAATAAAATTTCCATCATGAAATTTTGGGAATTTATTTAGTTCCCCACCGTCCTTCAAGATCGACGAGACCAAATATTCAACTTGTATATGGCAACCAAATCAGCTCCTTCAGTTGACAAAGGGCAAAGCGGTCTCGAATTTAGGCATGCTTCGATTTGAGAACTAAGAGTTTGCAATTCTTCAAAAGTGAACTTAGAATCACCCACTACTCGCTTCACATGATGTTTGAATGAGCGAACCGCCGCCTCCCGTAAACCTTCAAAGTGAGGTGCGCGGGGCGATGAAAAGTGCCAAGTGACTCCCTCTTTAGCTAATTCTTCGCTTAGTTCTATTGGAAATGCCGATGATTGGTCAAATAATTGCCCAAGCTCTCTTTCAGCAACTACAAAATTTTTGGCGTTGTCGCAATATATATATATTTGTGTATTTACCTCGTCTTGCAACGAATCTATGAACGGTGCCTAAGGATGCTGGAGTGGTGAGATCTGAAACGGTTCTAACATGAGTTGCTCGCGGGAACATACAAACGAAAATGCAAAAGTATCCCTTTGTGGTTTCAGCACCTTTTACGCGAGAAAACAGAACAGATATTGGACCTGCGTAATTGATGCCACTAGCTTGAGAGGCATACTTTAGTGTAACTCTATCTGCTGGTGATGGGGCCATTAGCTGTATGAGCGGTCTACCACCGCACCGAGTACATTTCCCACAATTACGATAAACTTTTTGAACTGCATGTTGCAGTCAAGGTATCCACGCCCATCTATATAAATCACTCAACATCAGCAACTCCCCCATGTAACAAATCTCTGTGTAACTCCTCGACCAAACGTTGAACAAAGATGCTTCCACTCGACAAAATAACTGGATGTATTTCGTTGTAAGACAATTTTGCATTTTAAAGGCGTCCACCAATTCTCAGAACCTCGCGAGCATCTAAAAATGGTAGCAATCTTCGGATGTCACCTCTCTTCGACAAGTTTTCTCCTTTCTCCAAATCTGCGATTTCTTCAGCAAAGTGCTGCCTCTGAATGGACTTGAACAATGCATTTTTAGCTGAGTTCAACTCTATAGGACTCAAGAAAGATTTGCAACGATCTTCAGAATTGCGCGAGGTATTTAATTACCATCGAAATATATATGCAACGATGCGAACTATTTTTGAAGAAGAACTGACATGCTTTTGAAGGTGTTCTAAAACTGGTGACGATTCCACAACCAAATGAGCAAGCGCTTCTGCGCATACGGGTTCAGACGAAACCTTAGGCCATTCATCTTTCGATTGAATTATCCAATTAGGACCATACTACCAAATGTTCAAATCTAAAAGTTCTTTCGCAGTTACCCCCCGGGTTGCGCGATCAGCGCAATATTCTTCTGAACAAACATGCCTCCATACAGCATCAGGAGAAGTGCTGCTAATCGTACTCACTCGATTGGCCACAAAAGTCTCCCATTTGGACGAATGACCATTGAGCCAATCCAAGAAAACTTTCGAATCTGACCAGCAATGAACAGCTGATGGCCGAACTTCAAAATTATTCATCACATGTTTCGCCAATTTAACCAATAAAACCGCAGCACACAACTCAAGCTTAGGTATGAACAGCGTTTTTGCCGGCGCGACTTTCGTTTTTGCCATAATCAAGTTTGAAGTTTCTCCTGGAATAGCTAAAAAAACAGCGGCCGCATAAGCCCTTTTCGACGCGTCTGCAAATTCATGAAGTTCCCGATTTGAACTGTTCAGAGTACCCAACTAGCGAGACACACGAACTTGCGATAAAAGTGGAACTTGTGACCGTATTTCTAGCCATTCCGCGAGTACTTCTCCAACGACAGGAGTGTCCCAATCAATTTTCAAATGCCACATGTTTCGCACCAAAATTTTAGCTCGTATCAAAAACGGAGCTAACCAACCATGAGGATCGAATAACCGAGCTACTCTGAAAGTAAAGTTCTTCTAGTAACCGTATCAGGAGCAGAGGGCAGCGATATACGAAAGAAGAATTCATCACCTTGCGGTGACCATTTTAATCCGATTGTGGAGACAACATCGTCGAGTTCTATCGAAATGTCACCTGACCACTTTCCGAGTTCCATACATGCGCACGACATGATAGAAATCAGCTGATCTCGAGCTCCCAATGCGGCTGAGAGAGTATCCCCTCCCCGAAACAAATCATCCATGTATCGATGGTATAGGATGATGAGAACAGCGATAGGAAACTGTTCTTTGTAAATTTCAGCCAAATGGAGGAGAACTCTAATAGCCAGGTATGGCGCACAAACTGTTCCGTGAGTGAACGTGAGTAGTACATGATCGAGAATCTCCTCTTGCCCCAATGGCCGCCAGACAATCCTTTGCCACTTGACATCATCTGGATATACCAAAATTTGTCTGAACATTTCAACGATGTCAGTACAAAATCCATATTTGAAAAATCTCCAACGGATCAATACCAATGTTAAATCATATTGAAGCTTGGGGCCAGCCAATAAAAAATCATTTACCATTAGCTGTTCTGTGCGAAGCATTCAGAACGACTCGAATTTTGTCGCTATCCTTACGAAAAACAGGATGATGTGGCAGGTAAGATGGCACTGGCTTTGACCCATCTGGTGACTGCATGCGTCTTATGTGACCCAATGACTCGTACTCTTCCATGAATTTGGTGTATACTCCATCCAACTAAGAATCTTGTTGTCGTTCTTTCTCAGATCGTAGTAGGCATACGACCGCAACGACCCTAGATTCAGAAAACGAAGCTCCATGAGTATTTTGTGTGAATGGGAGGCGCATGACGAAGCGTCCTTGAGACGTGCGCTCTACAGACGACCTAGACAATTTTTCACAATACTCCTCCTCAGCTGTAAGATGACAATTAGCTGGGTGTTATTCAATTTCCCAAAATTCAGTTAGTTGATCTGATAGGGAGCTATCAACGCCAGAATGCAAAGATAGAACGGCAAGAGGATGTACAGTTTCCACACCCGACTCCGTACCTCCAGTGAGAATCGAGCACAATGCTGTGTTCTGAGCGGTAGGAGTTTTTGATGGGCCCTTTACCAAACCTTCTCTACGAATTTCACTATACACCTGTGTGCCCAATAAACAGTCAACTTCAGCAGGGATGAAAAATTCCGGATCCGCAAGTGTTAGTCCATCTAAATGTGGCCAATCGTCACATTTCACCGTTGACCTAGGCGAAAATGAGGTAAAATCCGGAAGAACCAGAGCCTCAATCTCGAACAAGAAATTTGAATCGATTTTGGACAGTAGAGTGAGCGAAACTTCACTTGTCGAAACTACTGTGCGTCGATCCCCAGTGGTATTGACCCCCAACTTGAGTTCCCGTAACGACAAATTCAAGGCTTGAACGACCCTATTTGCTACAAACAAACAGTCTGAGCCTGGGTCAATCAAGGCACAAGCTTCAATTTTCTGTTCGTCCGCACCTTGTAACCAAACACGCACGGTTGCTACCAAACGCGCTTGCTTTGACACCGCGGAAGAATTGTGAATTAGATGAGAACCAACTTGTTGCTGCGAATTTTGAGAATCCTCTGGCTTAGAAGCACCCTAAAAATCCATATGTAGTTTTGTATGATGTGACCTTTTACACTTACTACACTTATACTGTGATCCATATTTTTCAGCATAATGACCAGGTTTCAAACAACTAATACACAACTGATTTGATTTGCAAAATTCAAATCTTTGGTGCCCAGACAGCGATAAAAACTTTTCACATTTGTGCAATGCATGATTGCGTTCACAATTAATACAAATACGTGGACTGCTAGACTGACCATTATTACTTTGTGAATTCCCAGAATTTGAATTGACATCCCTTCTACTAGAATTACCTTGGTATCGTCCAGCAGACGACAAACCAGGCTTCGATTCATTTGTTGCGCCGCATTTAACGATTGAATATGATTTTCCAAAAAGTTAGATAAAGCAGCATACGTCGAAAAACCCTCAACATTTTCTTGCGCAATAGTCCAAGTTTCTCTGGTACCCGGGTCCAATTTTTGAACAATTAAATGAACGAGCCAACAATCCCATTCATCCACGGGACACTCTAGATCTCGAAGTCCTTGAATAGATTCTTCAGCTTGGTTCATAATTGTAACAAAATCGTAAGCAGATTTTTTGGTGATTGGGGCTAAATCTATCAATTCATTCAAGTTCGTGCTCAATCTCAACCGAGAGTTATCGTAACGTCGACATGATTCATTCCAAGCAATTAAAAAACTTGTAGTACGCGTTTTGACGCCTTTCATCATTTTTTCTGCGTCACCCTCAACTGCATTGAGCAAATGGTTCAATTGAGCAGACGATGATAAATCAGGATTTTCCCCAATAACCGATCTAGAACGCTCCTCGAAGTATTCCCAATCAGCTTGTTTACCAGAAAATTTAGGCGGTTCGAGTCTAGGGATGGACTGCAATTCCGATGACGTACGTATAAGTTGCTGCGCATCACAATGTTGATATGGGTAGAAATTTTGATTTTGAGGATGATTGGCTGAATGGACTGACGCGTGGACTGAGCCTCGCGCTGAACCATGTACTGAACCATGTTCAGACAGTGATCCTCCCGGTATCGTTAATTCAGCATTCTCATCTACTTCTTTCAGAATTGAATAATTCCCCTCGATCTCTAGAGAACCTCATTTAGTGGAATACTATTCGTCCTTCAATTCATCCTACTGCTGTTGTAAATTCAAATCATCTTGTCAAAATTCATCCCAATATCTTTCTCATAACTCCAAGCGAGTTTTGAGAGAATTTACAGTAATGTTTTCTTTGTCCTTTTTGACAGTATTTGTGTCAGAATTACGAATATGGACGACAAGTTGCAATTGCCGATTGAAAAGAAGTCTAACAGCCATGATTTCCCACGAATTATCACAGATAGAACAGAAATTAATAACAATCAAACTTCCAAACTCAGGTCGAGATGTAGAACACACACAAAATACACAAACTCACTCAATAACACGCACACTAACGCGTGAGACTAAAACCGATCAAGTTATGAAATTCTCTCAACTGATGGAAGGTTGAGATGGATCAGCTACTTTACCAACACAGAGACGCTAGAGCGTTGGGTCGACCGATCTGCCCCATCTAATATCTATGACCAAATTGATCGATCGCGTCTAGCTTCTGCTGCAGCTTGACCCTAATGCGCCACACAATAATCAACAACCACAACCATTCATAGCTGACCACGTACCATATCCATATGTGGAGTAGTCATGTAATTCATGCAATGCTGCCAGCCTCGTGAACGTCCAATATATGCGTCGCGTGTATCTGATTCAATCAGCTGTCGTGGCTCGCAGCTGAACGTACGAGAATTCTAAGTGCGAGAGAGTCCGCACGACATATATTGCAGACTAGTCCTAGGTTGCACACGTGGGTCTATTCGACCCAAGGCCTCTTTTATGAAATCGCCACGCTCGTAATTCGGAGTTTCCCGGGCTCAGGGTGACATTTGTTGGAAGTCAAGATGTGCCACTTACCGACCGTGCATATAGCAACAGGGCTGGCGCGCGCGTCTTCCCACCACAGCCAAGAAAAATTGTCGCTGGGTCTAAAGTACCCAGGTGTGCCAGCTATGCGCGCGTCGTGTGTTTTTCACTCGAGTTTGTTTCATGGATCAGAATTAACTACATATAATTTTTGGTTACATACGTTGTGTTCTCATCCGACTTCGCGTCCATACAGCTCAATATCGTATACTCGATAGCCATGTGAGAGAAGAACGACAAAGTGCAAAAAATGGGTTTTCTTCGTAATGAATTATTGCAAAAAATTGCAAAAAAAGGCCTTCCACTGAAAATATTCTAGAGGACGCAATTTTCAATGGAATGAGCTGAAAATTTAACTGAGTTATCTCAAGATCAAGTAGATATGAGAAAAGAATAGTCCAGTGGTCGATCTTCCAATGGAGGTCTTCATTCCGGCTTATTGGGTGAGAATAAAAATTCTCAATTCATGCGTCGGAATATGTCAGAATGAATACTTTTTTTCCAAGATCCACTCTCGCGCTTTTGCTTCCTTCAATTTACCTCATCTCGAGATGACTCAGTTGAATTCTCAGCTCATTTGGATGAAAATTGCAAAAAATGTTTCAGATAAAAGAGATTTTTCGCATTTACTGGACATTTGTCTTTCTTGAAATTCTTTCTTTGGCCTCGGAAATCATCTGAATACGTTGACAGCATCAATTTTTCAACGTGGGTCGAATCGACACAGGTTGGCCAGCTATGTTATTCGGCGGAGGTGTGCCAGCTAAGGGCTAGTAGATGAACGATACGTTCACCGAATTATTCCGCGATGACTGTGTCGCTGAACAGCCCCCTCATCCCCACTCTTTTACTGTGCCCCACTTTCCAAGTAGCGTGCGCGGCCCGCGCAGCAGCGAAGATGATGGGTTGGGGCGAGCGGTCAGGCAGGGGTGTCAAGCGTAGTAGAGTCCCTCCCCTCAAGCCCCTCCAGTCAAGTGCAGAGAGCGTCGCGGCTCGCGGCGAAGGAGCCCCTCCCCTGCGACGCCGCGGCGCGCTCTACACATGACTGGAGGGGCTTGAGGGGAAGGACTCTACCACGCTTGACTGCCCTGCGGTCAGGAGAGGACGGATGGTGGGAAGCAACGTCGGTGTAACGTAGCTCCGGCTGGCAGCTGGTGATGGCGCGACGCGCGGGATAATACCCGGGAGAGCGCGTGAATAATTCCACGCTGCTTGCCCTGCTGCAGCTCGTGACGATCTGCTCACCAGCTGCTGCTCTTTCTCAGCCGCGCTGCTGCTTGCTTCTGGGCCGAGGATGTCCGCAACTTGTAGACTCCGGTGTCGTTGCGCAGCAAATGAGGCTTTTATTGCCTCGTGATGTGCTCGCGTTGAACTCCAAATGTCCAACGGCCGCGAGCTCCTTTCTCTCCGCGCACTCACATCACTTGCACTCGCGCGACGAAATCCACTCGAAAACCAGCGATGCCACTATTAAAAAACACAGAACCGAATTTAGAGCCCCAACGACGCTCTGCTATCAAAATGTTTGGGTGCAGCCCAGAATATAAGTTATAAGATCGCGATGGGGCGCTCGAGGCCAGGACAGTGGAAGCATAAAATTCATAACTTTCGATTTTTGTGATAATAAAATGGCTGCTCTTATTCACTCTCGGTTTCACTACATTTGGTTATAGGAAAAAAGGCGCGAGAGAATTGAGGGTTGAAATCGCGACGCGGAGAGATTAATTTTGCGAAGAAAATGCTATGGAGCTCGCGGCACTTTGGAACGCGAGCGTGAGCGAGGCTTACAATTTTTGCCTGCTCGGCGGTTCGTGTTCAACTGCCGGTTCGCCGGAGCGAGATCGCGAGGGACTGAGAGTCGAGACCGAGAGGGACTGAGGAAGAGCTATGTTGCCAAATTTCTATGAATTTTGAATGTGCCAATCAGCGTGCAATAGAAACATACGATTTCAAGGGGAGGTAAAGTTCATTGCTCTACCTTGGCTCTCTTGTTCTCGAAAGCTCTGAAAATTATCTCTGAATTCAACTGACTCATCCGAACAGATACAATGACAAGAATGAGAGCAAGGGACTCTCATTCAATTTCGTGATAGACAGAATTGTTGAGAACAAGGCCAGCAAAATGTATGAACTGAGAATGTCTAAGCGATTTTCAAGACATGTTTGATGGGAATCAATGATGGCGAACTCATTGGTTTTGAGTTGTTGAGCCTGTATAAAGCATAGGGAGGAGGAACACCGGGGGTACCCAGACACGAGCTAATTGTATTCTTGAGTTCGGAGAAAACAACTATATACCATCAATTGATTTGAAAGTAAATGCTATTGTGATGTTGATTCGGAATCTGATGACTCGGAATCTGAGCGTGGCAAAGAGTTTGTGTGATGGGATTCGATTGGAGATTAGGTAATTGTACAAGCATAATATTGAAGCGGAGGTTATAACTTGGGAGAATATGAGGAGAATAGTTTTCATACCCAAGAAAACACTAACCGAGGGTGAGTCTTTCCTGCTGTTTGTAGTTCACAGGAAACAGTTTCCTGTGGTCTGGGTATTGGCAATGACGATTAACAAGTCTCAAAGTCAAAGTCTGGATAAGGTTGGTATTCATATAAAACAGCCGCTCCTCTCCGATGGACAAATTTACGTTGCTCTCCCTCGGTGCAGAGATCCGAAGAATTCGTTCATTGAAAATAGATTCGATGGTCCAGATGAGATCGAGAATGTTGTTTGGGATGGAGTATCTGATGTTTGATATTTTTGTCAGCTCTAATATGAAATCAAGTATATCGTTCTCAAGTTCCGTTTAGATGGAGTGGAATACGGAAAGTGCTTAAAATGATCAAATCCATCTACAGAAATTGAGTGTTTGGATGAAATAATAGCATTGCATGAAACAGAGAGTATTTTTTTGAGAGCTCACAGCGAATGTGAGCAATTCCCGGACTCGATTATTCGGAGAATAGAGCCAAAATTGGAGATGGAACAACGTTAGTGATTCAGTTCACTGATATGTATCTCTATGAATAGAGATTTTGATGACAATTAAATTACAGAACTATAGTTGCGTATGTTGACGAAGTATTTCGCAAGTCTGAGTTCCAGAAAAAGGGCGATGACAGTGAATTAGTGAAGTACGTACACAATGGTTAACTTCAAACGAAATTGAGAATAATATTAGGAAATTGATTATCATATCAAATTGAGTATTCGTGTATAAGTAATGATGTATGGAAAACCATATTCAAAGACATGATTGGGGATATTTCTACGAATAAAGTTGTTCTGTGCTCTCATAACGAGAATATCATCAAATTGAACAAGAAATTCGCGAATACGACGTTGGGATATACAACACGATAATATTTGATGATATACCTTTGAAAAAAGGATTAATAAGTGAGTTGAATTGGTGATGTTCCGACTATATGACATGATTTTTACATGAGTCTTGTCGATTCTCCAGAGATAGAGGGTTATCCGAAGGATCAATGTGTTCGAATAAATAAGAAGAATGAAAGTGGAATTCTGGGTGTAACTACGAATATACGTCACAAACTTGATGTCATTGTTGTGAAAGATGAAAACCGTCAAATTGAATCGTACGATCGTGGAGTGGAGTTAGAAGTTTCCGGTGACTTACAAGAGAATGGTCAATTTACTAATCAACCAGATGAAATTGAAAAGAATCGTTCCGAAATTGATTTCATTGAGTGGTCTCTACAGGTTCAACGTACATGTCAAAGTGAAGGGTGTAGATAAATTGAAATTGTTAGGTGGTGAAAAGATGGAAATTGAGAAATTGATTTCGGGAAATGAAGTTCATGTTGTGGAAGAGTGTTCCGTCACCAAAGACATTGAATATTGATTTCTGATTCTCGGATATACTGTAAAATGTTTCTAATTCATATTTTTTCGGAAGAAATATACATCTTCTACGTAACTCAAGCCCACTTCAAATGTTGTAATAATTGAATGATCTGATGGAAAATAATGATCATGGGAAGGAGGTGATCTCTTGGAGGCTGCAAAGGAAAATTGAGAAGACTGAGAGATCTGCAGGGGCTCAGAAAGAATTAGGGGCCCTCGGAAGCCCTCAGAGGCCCTCACAGGCCCTCAGGGGATCTCAGGGGAATCTTTCAGCCCCTAAGGTAAATATGGAACATGATTTAGGTCAATTGGTCGGAGGCACTCGGGGCCGTCGAAGGACCTCAGAGGCTCTATCAGGAGCCCTCTTGGGCATTCAAGGCAATCAAGAGCATTCAGCGGAGTTTAAGGAAGTTTAGAGGAATTCAGGGAAATTCAGAAGAATGTTCTCTCACTACTATATATAAGGGAGAGATAGATACCTCGATGCCAAACACGAGCAGGAGTGAGCGCGCACCACTTGGTTACGCACAGCCGAAGAGAGCACTCCGGCCATCCTCGTATAATCAGAGTTACCATTGAGTGCTCGCGGTTCGCAATCAAGAGTGGATTTCTGTGAATATCTGTGCAGTGTTTATTTAGTAGCAATAGTGCACCCCAATCCTTTATTTACTCCTATAATACAGGCGTCCCTTGTTCAACGCGGTTTTGGTCAACGCGGTTTTGGTTATACGCTATTTTGGAATTGCCACCTTTTTTTTCGTTCAACGCGGTTTGGAATTTGTACAACGCGGTTTAGAAAATGGAATTCTTGGAAAAAGCTTCGAATGACGTTAGCAGAAAGACGCAATCACCCGCAGGAATAACAAACAATTTACTTCGAATCTGTTAAGTGCAAAAACTTGTGAATAATCACAAATAAAACAGTTCTGAGGAATTTTACTTCCCAATACTCTCTTGGGTGAACGAATCGAGACTGTATCCATCATGATGAGTTATTGATCTTCTTAGACAAATGCGTTTGATTGTTTGAACCCTTAACCAAAAAATCTCAATTCTTGTCTACATAAGTCTTGGCTGTATTTTTAGCAAGGTAAATCTAGAAAAAAATAGTAAAATTATCAAATCTTTCCCATAATGTCTGAAAAACGAAAACAAGTATCAACCAGCTAAAGCTCTCCCGCTGCTGAAAAGCCTCGAAAAGTGATGAACTTGGAAGAAGAATCGAACATTTGGGACCTATTGAAAACAGGTGTAAGAGTTGCAGAAGTTGCGCGGAAATTAAAAGTAAATGAATCAACAATAAGACCTATTCGTGAAAGTGGACAGAAAATCCGAGAAAGTTCTATGGTTTGTCAGCACTATCGATGATTTCATTATCAGAAAGACTCCTATTTGATCCCAAATTCACAAAAAAATCGGTCATAGTTGGTCGATCATGAGTCTTGGTACGCATACCCTACTTCTCCATAAGTGCAATGCTTTATTCAACGCGGTTTTGCTTAACGCGGTAACCTGCCGGAACGTAACCCCCGCGTTAAATTACCCTCAATCTCCTTGTGTCTTGTCTTTGAGAACCGTATGACGTCTCGAAAATAAGATTTGCTCTCGAGAGAAAAAGTCCATTACGCGATAAAGGCCGAAAGTGACCCATCGCGGCCAGGGTAGGTTGCGCACGAGCCGGTAGGCGAGGGCAGCATACACGATGGGTTATTTTTGCCCCGAGGTGCGTACTCTGTTTTTCAGTTTCACTTGTATCTAAATTCTATGCTCTCCGACGCGATTTCGGGGCAAAATGCAGCTCAGCCGTACAGGTTAGAAAACTTCGGAGCGTGCAAAGTAGTGGCCCGAAGGCTACTGCGCATGCTCACTCGTTTCCTGGCTTGGGCGGCATTCCGGAATTCCCTGCCCCGGGATCGGGCTGGAAACCATAGGCTTTCGATGCCAGTAAGCCAAAAGGAATCAGATTATGTTGATTCAGGCCCGAATTTACCAATATCGTTTTATCGGCTTGGTAGGTACTGGACAGCTAACTTACCTGGTCAGCGCTATGGGGCCGGTAAAGAATTTGCTATTCACCGCGCACTTTAACCAATCGGGTACCTATCGGCGATGTGGTCGGCGACGTTACCACATCTCGGAGTGTTCCCGCGTTTTTCAGTGCTAAAAAAGACGCAACTACCGCTTTCGAGTTGAGAACAACGTGCTTTTACTGGAGCAGAAGAACGCGTGTTAAACGATAGAAGCTTACTTTTCTCGGCCTTTCTCTCGTGGTACGATGGCATGGGAAAGAGGGAAGAAACTTTACTAATTCAGAAGTAAAAACGTTTACCGAAATTCTTCTTCCAAAATATGAGAGCAGAATTGGAAATAAGAAGCAAGACGGGATGACAGTTAGAGAAAAAGCTACCTCGTGGGGACAGCTCACCGAAGAATTTAATTCAATCTCCAACTACTGCCCCAGGACAGTAAAAATGCTGGAAAATCTGTGGGACAGAATGAAGAAAACCACAAGAGGTGCTTCTAAATTCCAGAAAAACGGTAGGACGCAAACAGGTATGTCATGGAATATCTTGACATGAATAACCTCTTTAGTGTTATCACGTGAACTAAAAACACTCAAGAAATTGTGACAGTTCTTCAAAATCAGCTCCAACAGCTCTGGTTTTGTGAATTATTCATCTGACCATGAATTTTCTCTATCACAGGTGGTGGTGATAGAGATACATCAGATTATTCCACAAATGTAGACCAAAAAGTCCTTGGTATTCTTGGTACATCAGGAATTGGTGTGTTCACTACCTGTCGAGATGAAAACCAACAACCAAAATCCCAACAATCATGATCCAGTCGGAATCCATCATATTGGTGATATTCCAGTTGAAGCGCATGATAATATCCTACATCCCTATGATGCGGATAATTCACCCAGTATGGATGGTCTCTTCAAATCCATGCGAGTGATGACATTATTATTTAGCATGATTTGTATGAATATTTGTGTACGTACACTTGCACACTTGTATAATTCTTAGAGTTCATTTACCTCATGGAGGTTCACTCAATTATAGCTGACAAGGAGCTTTCAGAGAAATTTTTGAAAAAAGTTTCCAAAGGAATTGGAATTTTTGGTTCTAGAAACTTGAAATGGGGAATCTTTGAGAATTTTTGAAATCTGCTAATTCCATCATCTTGCAAAATCATTAAAAGAAGCTCTCGTGACATTTCCTGCTTAGGCGCTTAGATTTTGAGTTATGAAACGTTTTTTGAAATGACACCAAGTGGGCCTGAATTTTTGTTCAACTTAAGACAGCTCCTGATTTCTTCATCTTTGAATTTCCTGATCTCACTCGAGGTTCACTGAACTCTAGCTGACAGGGAGCTTCTAGAGGAGGTTTTACAGAAAATTTTCCAAAAAATTTGGAAATTTTGGTTTTGAAAACTCAAGATGGGAATTTTTTGAAAATTTTCGAAAGCAACCAACCTCATCATCTTGCAAAATTATTGCAGAAAGCTCTCATGACATGTTTTGATTAAACGCTTAGATTTCGTTGTATGGAAAGTTTTTTGAAAAGACACCGAGTGGGCTTGAATTTTTAATTCAACTTAAGACAGCTCTTGATTTCTTCAGTTTTGAATTTTCTGACCTTACACGAGGTTCACTGAACTTGAGCTGACAAGGAGCTTTTAAAGAAAGTTTTACAGAAAATTTGGAAATTTTGGTTTTAAAAACTCAAAATGAAAATTTTCCGAAAATTCTTGAAAGCTGCCGATCTCTTCATCTCGCAGAACCATTGCAGAAAGCTCTCTCGACATCCTTTGATTACACGCTTAGATTTCGAGATATGGATAGTTCTTTGAAAAGACACCGAGTGGGCTTGAATTTTTAATTCAACTCGAGGCAGCCCCTAATTTCTTCAGTTTTGAATTTTCTGACCTCACACAGGGTTCCCTAAATTTTAGCTGATAAAGAGCTTTTGAAGACAGTTTTACACAAAATCTTGGAAATTTTGGTTTCAAAAACTCAGAGTGGGAATTTTTTGAAAATTTTTGAGATCTGCCAATCTCATCCTCTTGCAAAACTATTGCAAAAAGTTCTGCCATGTTTCGACTACCGCTTAGATTCTGAGATACGGGAAGTTCTTCGAAAAAACACCGAATGGGCTTGAATGTTCCATTCAACTTGAGTCAGTCCCCAATTTCTCCATTCCAAATTTTTCTGACTTCACAAGAGGTACAGTGGACTGTAGCTGACAAGGAGCTTCCCAAGAATGTTTTTCTATAAATTTTTCACAAAAATTGAAAATTTCGTAGGAGATGTGCTCTTAAAATATATACTCTGTGTCATAACAGTAGTCATTCTCTTTGTTCATACTATTTCATTTTCTCTCTCACAGCAGGTCATCATCATGAATACGGGTGATATAAAACTGCCTCCAGTGACTGGTCCAAAGATTGTGGCTAAGCATGAAGTACGATATAGTTTAGAACCAGCTGAGATCAAAACTGAACAGGGTAAAAAAAATCGGTCAGATGTGTCACCAAGACTGATGTATTATGAGAAACCAGAGGCTCTGCGCGCTGGCTCAACCAGATATGGAACTCATGCTAACATATCCAAGACACCTAATGGACCGAACGACACCATTTTTACAGAGTTGGCATGGGCCTAGCCATGTAAGCGGCGTCGTCCCAATACCCAGCAACTAGACCATTCTCAGGAAAAACTCACTGTTGCCAAACTTCAGCTCGCTGAAGAATCGAGAAAGAGTGTTCAGGGAGAAAGCCTAAGGAAGAGAGAACTTTTTGAGTTGGAAAAAAGAAGAGAGAGTGTGAAGCTGAAGAGGCTGATGGAATCAAAAAGAGAATTGAGTAAGGAAAATGAGGCTTGATACGACCTAATGGAACATATCCACCAGCCTGATTGAGCACAGTTCTCGCCAAACAACTATTCTCTTCCTGATTCCATTTCTCTCATTTCGTCGTACGAAAATGTTGTTTTTCTATTTCATCCTTTCAATCAGTTTCGCTCAGAACGTTGGCAATTTTGTATAATCAGTCGAACATAATTGATTGAGTCGAATGAAGACTGAATGCATGGATTCAAATTCCGTGCTTGCATTTAAGCGTGCCAGTGGTTTTAAATTCTAGAAATCGGCGTGAATGTTTAGGATATGAACGATACTTAAAATGCGTTCGATCTACTTTATTCTAACGCTGTGTACAATATACATGAATGCACATGAATGCAAGTCTGAATGTACATTTCGCGCATATTCACATAAGATACACATAAGAACAGCTTACGAGCATGTGAACGTAGCCGTTGAAAAGTGACCTGCGAAGGAGAATTGCCTTCAAATTTTCTTGTTACCAGTATTGTATGAAAATATATCGACATCTCCTATTTACTGTCACAATTTCGTGGTAGTAATCTCGTTTCCCTGAAAATGAGCACCAATGACAAATTTTACTATATTTGAATAATTTACGATCAATTTTGTCTTATTGTGAACAATATGAACACTTATTTCAGTCCAATTCAAAAACTATCAATCGTTATAACTGAAGCAGGCCACTCAGACTGTTGGTGTATTGAGAGAATATTCTATAAGTGAATGTCAACAAATCAGTATTTGCCTAGTAATTCATTTATTCATCACACCGGCACACACAAAAAAAAGTATCTGTACTTTTGACCAGAGCTACTTCTCTCCATATATTTCGGCACGCTGAATCCGAATTCGAGGTCGGTTTGGCCCGGCTACCTCTTGTTTTCGAGAAAATAGTGCTATACTGCGCTACTTCCACGATTTCCACCGAATTTTTCACGATTTTCTCGAAGTTAAGATAGAAACGGGCCTAACCGACATCGGTTTCGGATTCAGCATACCAAAATACATGAAGGAGTGGGTCTTGTCAAAAGTACAGATACTTTTTGCCCTGTGCCGGTATTATTCATTACTATCATGTCTCAACTTCATTCTAGTACGATTTTCAAGAATATCTATTGAAATTCGCGAGCTAAATGGCCAAAGTAATCATCAATCAGACCTCTACGAGCTTGATCTCTTGCCAAAGCTCTGTTTCTATCGAGTTCATTGTCATAATTACGTCTGTTCAAATTAATTTGGCCTCGTTGAATAAGCTCTCCCCACGGAAGGGGAAGTCGCAGATTTGGATCGTCGGGCGCTTCGGGATCATTTTCTCTCCTCAGTATGTTGAAAATTATAGCAGTTGCTATAATTATAGATATTACGTTGTCACCACGGACACTCGGACCAGGGGCCAAAACTGGAAATCTCCTTTTCCACACGCCAAAGATGCGTTCTACAGGGTTTCGAGTTCTTATTTGCGACTCATTGTATAGGATCTCTCCTGGAGTTCTTGGGTCGTCCAGAGGTGGCATATTGTCTTTCATTCTAACTCTTGCCTGAGAATGGTCAAAAATAGTTTGATCGTGGCTGCTCCCCAGCCATCGAGCAACGACATCCAATCATCCCACATTAGCATTGCATATACCTTGGCAATTGGTTGAAAACCAGCCCTCCCTTTTTCGGAAATATTCAGCATGCTCACCACCCGCAAAAATATAAGCGAGTGTCAAAAGTCGCGAAAGTCTCTGATTATACTCAATGTGGGCCAAGGAGAGTGATTACTCACCGGGGGAGCGTATTTTTACATGCGCACAGTCGACAGCTCCTCCTACTTCAGGGAAACGAGCTATTAAATAGAAGCCAGCTTGAGTGCGGCAATTTTCTTCAGCATTCCGTAGAGAATGGATGAACTCGTGATAAACATCGGCAATAGCTGCGCTCACTTTGTGAATGATTTGGTGCGCTGTCGGTTGGCTAACGCCACTGAAATCACTTGCACTCAAGTTGGTGCAACCTGTTGCGTAGTACCGCAAGGTCAATAAGAGCTGATTCACTGGAGATACTGCATCGTTTCTGTTGGTATTTTATGAATTCATTCAAAGAGAAGATTCATATTGAGACAAATATTGGCAGATGAAACGTTTTCTCTCTCGTTTATGAGAATGCCATCCAAATTTTCCGATTAGAAAGGAAATTTGCCATCAAGAAAGCTCATTTCAAAACTCCAAGTTTTAGAATACTGAATAAAATGATACTTCAAAAAGACAAAAATGGCTCAAAAGTGTCCAATATTTCACCTCATGCCATTCCAACTCAAATTCTACATATTACTCAGGATCAAAAATGCACTCTCTGAACCTATTTTGAGATAAATTATAGTAGTCCATGTCGAGACGAGTGAAAATCTGATAATAACCATGGATAACTTACTTGTCTGTGGGAAACTCCAACCTCCGATCAATCAACTCCAGTACTATAATACAGCTGCGCTTGGTTGATCTGAAGCGTCTCACGGAATCAAGATCGTCAAAATCATTGAAGTGGTCCACAGGATGACGAATGACTCGCGGTCTCGGCACTCGAATATTCTCATCATCCTCATCTGATGATTCCAGAATTGAGTCGAACGCAATTCGTAAAAAATGACCCATGGCTTGCTTGCGCGTGAGTGAGCAGAGGTTAATCTGCCGGTGAGCGCTTATCCTTTGGGCAGTTGACTTTATCGGCCGGTTAGAGTATTAATTCGTACGATAAAGTTCGGTGAATAGCAAATCTTTCTTACCGGACGAATGACCGATGCGGTAATTTTATCGGTGAATTCGGGCCTTAATCTGAAAACTTCTTGTTCTTTGATATGGTAAGAAAGTTTTGAAGGAAAACATTGGGTAGGAGATTTTATATTATATCTAATAAATGAAAAGTTAGGAAATTCCATGTTGTACAAAGTCGGGGTTGACGAGCGGACCGAGCAGGGGGGCTTGCCCCCCCCCCCTTAGTGTATATGGGCAAATCTCAGGAACTATGCGATTTCGATTTTGAAATTTCAAGAATTTCCAGGATGACAGCACACCTCCCATGAACTTTTGTTAGAAATGCTCAAACAATGATGAAATACTTGCGTAAATCACTTTGGAGCTCTGCCGTGGATTTGTGAGGGAATAGAAGATTTTCCCATGTATTTGAGTGAGAGCCTCATATTCCCGTAATTCTAATTGGCTCATGTGTATGTGAATACATGGCATCCTCGGTGTTGGAATAGAGGAAAGGAAACAAGTTTGTCTTCTGAAGGTCTGTGGTACAAAATGAAGATGTGTCTCAGCCGCCAAATTGCTCATTTTCGCCATTTGTCAATCCTCACAAGCTTCGCATCACGATCGAGATGAGGCTGTAGTAGGGGGGATTCTCATAGTCATTTTTTGAGGTATGAGAACTAGTTTACACGTGGTTTCAATCCCAACGGAAACGAAATTTGCGTGTGCTACACGAAGAACAATTTTTTGACTTGGCCGAGAAGATTCCGCAAGCGTCTGCTGCGAACAGCACATGTGGCAACGTGTTACAATCGGCGCGCGTAGCCAGTGTAGCAGACGACGCAGCGGGTATGTTGCCCACAATACTTCCCGTATCTGTCCCCACATCGCATGGCTCGCCGACAAAGACATCGAGTGTAACAGCAGCAAGCAATGCAGAGCTACCCGTTTTGAATCTGGAGACGAACGCCCCATCTCATCTCCCACCCATGACAGCTGGAACCGGAGATCATCTAGACATGGATGCTTCCATGGCTTGGTCTCCAAGGCAGCATACAAGCGAATCGCGAATATTGGGTGATACACCTCTCAAAAGGTGAGGGCGCACCTCATTACGAACTCATCGCCGTCGGGGATAGCCCAGAGTCAAAGATTCAGGACTCGTAGATTCCGGATATCTTGCTTCCGCGTCACTCGCAGTATATGGTTAATAATAATCAGCTGCTCATCAAACACCATGACGAAGAAATATCAACTCAGTACAGCGAGATCAGCGAACCAAGGAACATGGTTCCGCAACCATCGGATAACTCTGAATTGCTGCTGATCCACAAGAAAAATCCGCTGCTAGAAGAGATCAACAGAAAGCTTTCTCTTAGCGAAATCTGCAATAACTTAGCGAGAATGTAATTCTTCAAGTGCCAATTTCTCATTCACTTTTTCATACATCTTTTTAAAGCGACTTCAACTTTGAGTGGGTGAAATTCGGTTTCAACTCATTTAAGTAGAGTGATGGGTGATTAGTTAGAAGGTGGATAGATCAATCGTAGGAGGAGATATGAGAATAGAAAGAAATTTAGATGAGATTCTGTTGAGTTACTTTTACGAGATTGCCTCTTAACCCTCGGTTGGCCCACGTGGGTCGTTTCGACCCAAGGCCTTTTTCCTGAGATGACCACGCTCGTAATTCGAAGTTTCCTGGGCTCAGGGTGACATTTGTTGGAAGTCAAGATGTGCCACTTACCGACCGTGCATATAGCAACAGGTCTGGCGCGCGCGTCTTCCCACCACAGCCAAGCAAAATTGAGGCTGGGTCTAAAGTACCCAGGTGTGCCAGCTATGCGCGCGTCGTGTATTTTTCACTCGAGTTTGTTTCATGGATCAGAATTAACTACATATAATTTTTGCTTACGTACGTTGTTTTCTCATCCGACTTTGCGTCCATACAGCTCAATAACGTGTACTCCATAGCCATGCACGAGAAAAACGACGAAGTGTGAAAAATGAGTTTTTTTTCATAACAAATTATTGCAAAGGATTGCAAACAAAAAGCCCTCCACTGAAAATATTCTAGAGGACGCAATTTTCAATGGAATAAGCTGAAAATTTAATTGAGTTATCTCAAGATCAGGTAGATATGAGAAAAAAATAGTCCAGTGGTCGATCTTTCAATGGAGGTCTTTATTACGGCATATTAGGTGAGAATAGGAGTTCTCAAATCATGCGTCGAAATATGTCAGAATAAATACCTTTTTTCAAGATCCACTCTCGGGCTTTTTTTTTCTTGAATCGACCTCATCTCGATATGACTCAGTTAAATTTTCAGCTCAATCGGGTGAAAATTGCGTCCTGTGAAATTTTTTCAGTGAAAAAGGTGATTTTTTGCATTTTTTGGACATTTGTATTTTTTGGAATCTTTTATTTGACCTTGGAGATTATCCGGTCACATTGGCCCATCAAAAACATATCAAAGAAGCTACAAAAAAATTTTCAAGTCAAAAGATTCAATATAAGAGCTACAGCATCAATTTAAAGGCGTGGGTCGAATCGACCCAGGTTGGCCAGCTATGTAATTTGGCGGAGGTGTGCCAGCTAAGGGTTAAGGGAATTCAAATGATCTAGAGCAGAGTTTTTTGGCAAGATATATCGTTTGGTTGGAGCAGAATTTCAATACAGTTGGTCTAAAAATTGTCAAAATCGAGTTTTTTGTAAAATAGTTGATTTTTCGAGAATAAATCGAGTTTTAATCATTTTCAAAACAATTTGATAACACTCGGTATCAAGCAATCAATCAAAAATGCAGAGAAAATATCTCTCTAGTTCATTAACAGGTGTGTAGATTAGTTGTACAAGGAAATATGAGCATAGAATGAAATTTAGACAAGATTTTGTTGAGTTATCTTGAAGAAATCCGCTCTCAGGAAATTTCAGATGATCTGGAATAGGGTTTTTTAGCAAGATATATCGCTTGGTTGAGGGAAAATTTTGATACAGTTGGTTTAAAGTAGATCAAAATGTAGTTTATCTGTAAAATTTGTCATTTTTCGAGGATGAATTGAATTTTAATCAAATTCAAAGGAATTTAGGAAATTTTGATAGCAACCAAGAGATTTACAATGTGGAAAAAGGATCAACTTAGTTTATTGAAATTTTGGAAAATCAGTCTAGGAAAGAGATATAACGAAAATAGGAATATTGAGAAAATATTCGTGCTTGTTTCGAGTTCTTTCCTAGGAAGCTTATTAGGGCGACTCGAGCTATCTAAACTAAGCTCATTCCAGCAATATCTGGAGTTTGGTTGAAACGCAATTTTGATATAGATGGTTGAAACATGGTTGAAATGGAGTTCTTGGAGGAAATTTTGATTGTTTCTTGAAAATTCAAGTGTATGGAGATTAAATCAAATTTTGGTATTAACGAATCGATAGATTGAGCCGATAAAAGCATAGTTTAGATAACTCAAATCGCAGTAAAACAACGGAGGAGAAAACTGTTTTACTATGAAGGTACACAATTTTAGCGATTTCACCTAGTAAAACAACGGAGGAGAAAACTATCTCACTATGGAGGTACACAATTTTAGCGATTTTACCTCACAACGCCTCTAAACTAAATTCGACTGGAACAGAAGAGCTGACAAATCACTGGCCTCATCTTCGAATGATTCTATACAACTCGTAGGAAACGAAGTTTCGATTAGGTGAACCGTAAAAGAGAAAGCGTTTCGGGAAAAAAAAACAATACACATATACACAGACGCGGACAAAGGTACGGGAAGATGGTCTTTCAAATGTTTTGGAGGCCTTTGGGAGGGAAAGTGTGACCTCCAATCGATAGATTTTGGCGAGAGGGACAAATTGGTTGAGGCATTATTTTGATGAGAGGAATTCTGTTGGAGAAGATATTGGATTGAATGAAAAAATTGATCAAAAATTTTCTGGACCAAAAACAAAGCTTCCTCCTTAGAGAAAGAAGATCAGAGGCGCATTACGCAACAGCATAGAGAAAAGAAAAGCGCCGGGGAGACTGTTGATACCCGGTGCTACCTATGTGAACACCACACCGCCAAACCCCCAACAAGATGGTTACCGCGTGATCACCAAACTTGGATGAGATAATCCCAGTGACAGGGATTGCAGATGATTGTTCAGATGGATAAGGCACCAATCTAGCTCATCCCTGTTGCATCACAGCAATAAGGCAAGCGAGACACATAAATAGCACTGTTGTACGCCCCAGTTGGTGTTGCTGTACATACTGACGGTTTTCAGTTGTAGTCATAATGAATCTACAGAACCATCCCTTTGATTTGTAAAAATATCTCCAGATGAAGTTTTCATTGCCTGTCATCAATGCGATTGATGCCACAACGGTGAGATGTGGAGATCTGCAATGGAGAATCACGACTTCTGCTTATAAATCTTGATGTTCATCTAGTATTTGGAGCTCCAAAATGATTGTCCGTTCCTTATTTGATGTGTGAGGGGATAAGTTTGTCCATATTTAGAGAGTCGGTGCGCAGGATACGCTCACAACAGTGAGTTGCAACATCAATTGACGTCAGTCCTTCCTCTCAATGTTGATGCTCTAGAGTGGAGACTGTGACCGGTATGATGAGTGTTTGAGATATTTGGTTGGTCTAGCATGGTGAATATATGCGTTCCAGTTGTATGACAAGTGACCAGGAATACCCGCAGTTCAGTCCACCGAGTGAGTTTAAAGATGACTGCAATATTGTCAAGATAGGCAAAAACTACCAAGACATCATTGGAATTCGGAAATTTGACTATTCAATGAATCTACTCAGAGTGTCCATTCGACAGTAATATTCTAGATTCTCCATATTCTAGTTGGTACAAAACTGAAAAAATTTTGGTGAGGACTGGTGAACCGAACACTGTGGTCCCCCCTTGTAAGTCCTCTGCGATTCTGAACCACTCCATTGCGATCAAGAACACTCTCATCCGAGAGGATAAGTATTTGACGCTCGAATAGGCATCTTGCATCATTTGACCCCCCCCCCCCCCAAAAAAAAAGGTTTGGCAAATTCGAGAAAATCGAGATGAGTAGGGTGCAATTGGAAAGAAATCCTCAAAAGTTGTTTCCATCTTGCGCAAATTGTTTGAAAGTCAGACGATTGTGTCCCTATGACGTCACACACTGCAAGTCATCTAACGGTGGAACAATTTGCGCAAGGCGAGGAAGAATTTTGGGATTTTTTCTTCGATTGCGCAATACTTGTCTCGATTTGCTCGAATTTGCCGAATCTTTTTCTAGAGGGTTCAAAGGAATTGCAAGACGCTATACAATAGCGGCCATCGACGACTTTGTCGGAGTGACGTCACACAGCGCAAGTCATCAGACTTTCAAACAATTTGCGCGAGATGAAAACAATTTTTGGGGATTTTTTTCCATCTGCACCCTACCTATCTTGACTTGCTCGAATTCGCCAAACCTTTTTTCGAAAAGGTGCAAGATGCCTATCGCCACTTTAAGACATCAGTGTAGGGTATTCCAATGGTTATGATCATTCGGAGGTGTTCGGGAGCTGAGGTGCTTCCCTTGGGGTTGAAACACGGGTATGAGGAGTCTGGAGCGGGGTTGGTGATCCAAGACAGTGATTTGTAGATTTCGTGTAACTTCGCAGAAAATCACATTTATTCACTAAAGCTTACGATCTAAATACACAGTTTGTCACTCGCGTTCCGTGCACTGAATCAGTCGTGCGAGGATGTACTTTTCTCACAATCTGCGAGCACACACAAAAGGTACTTTGGTCGATATGATCGGCCGATAGCCGATATATATGTATATATAATGCAATCGTCGCGTATACGGGGTAAACAAAGATCCGCCGTGGGCCTTGGTCAAGGCTGAACTAATTTGGAGCTTTTGCGAGCTCCAGAGAAGAGGTAAGGCACACACACGGCTATTGTAGTATTGGTGACATCGAACTCAATATAATACAACTATTTTGGGGGAAAATGGCGAGCGCATCTCGCTGTACAAATATTCGAATCCTGAACATATGCCCGATGGAAGATCTCGCAGATCAATGCTTTGAACAGGTGACTATTTCTCTGAGAGGGGAGAGACAAATTCAAAAAAAATGGAAATTGAATATAAATTCAAAATGCTGAGGCAGAATGGAAATAAAGATTGCTTCTCTCAAATTTAGCTTGAATCATCATCGCTAATGGGTAACTCACATAATTTTGCAATTGGTCGGTCGTACTCAGACCTTGCTGTTTTCACACGTACAACTCGAATACGTCTATCTGGACCTGGGGATCGCTTAATAATACGACCTAACAGCCAGTGAGCGGGAGGCGCATTATCATCCGCAATTAAGACTAGATCGCCGATGGAAATTTCGAGCTGTGGAGTGATCCATTTGTTACGTTTTTGGAGCGAATGTAGATATCCGCTCGACCAAATTTTCTAAAACTGTTGGGCTAATCGACGCACCAACTGCCATCGAGTAAGTCTCGATTCTGAGGTATACAGAAGGGATGGAGTGGGCACAGCTTCCAGTGGCTTGCCAATCAAAATATGCCCGGGTGTAAGAGCTGAGAAATTTTCAGGATCATCATCCAGAGGTGCTATTGGACGCGAGTTCAAACAACATTCTATTTTACACAACATCGTTCGAAATTCATCAATTGTGAGGGTATGCGTACCAATAATTTTGCTGATGTGTAATCTTACACTTTTCACACCGGCCTTCCGCACACCACCAAAATGTGGGCCTGGAGGAGGTGGAAAGTGCCAATTGATTCCATCGGCAGCCAGACGGGCGTGAAGTGACGGATCTTGGATGATCTCCTTGTAGTTCGATCGCAGTTCTTGATTCGCGCCTTGAAGATTCTTACCATTGTCACAATATATGTCGGACGGGAGTCCACGACGTGATACGAAGTGATCGAGCGCGTCCAAAAAGGTTGGGGTGGAATAGTCATTTGCCAATTCCAGGTGAGTAGCATGCGTCGAGAAGCAAACAAAATCCAAAATATACGCCTTGTGTGATCTCGAACCTCGTCCAGAATGATTTCGGACGTAATAAGGTCCTGCGTAGTCAACTCCTGTATGAGTGAACGGATTCGAAGGAGTACACCGAGCCTCGGGGAGGTTCGCCATCATCTGGTTCATGAGATTCCCACGATATCTGACGCAGATGACGCACTCGTGGGAATAGGATCGGACGAGGTTTCGTGCACCAAGAATCCAATATTGTTGGCGCAGCACAGTGAGTGCCAGATTTGTGCCCGGGTGCAACAAATTCAGGTATAATTGAGCAATGGTGAGCTCGGTAACACGATGATGGGGAAGGATCACAGGATATTTTTACGGAAAGGGCAGCTTAGATTGCTTCAATCGGCCTCCAACTCGAAGAATGCCATCTTGATCGATGGAAGGGGTGAGCTTAACAAGTTTTGATGATCTTGGAAGTTCTGACTTCTGACTCAAATTCTCAAGTTCCGAACGAAACGCTCTAATTTGGACATACTTTATCCAAAAGTCGCTGGCTTTTCGAATGTCATCAGCTGTAAGGGGAGTGTACTTATAAGGTAGATTTTTTTGAGGTCGTTGAGGCCTCCTTATTTTCAATGCTTGGACGAATCACATCACAAGTGAGGTGATTCTAAGGAGACGAGCCAGAGTTCGTTGACGTGAGTTACTCCCACTCTCCCATAGGCTGTGAATGATGTGTACAACTCACTCTTCGTTTTTCTTCGACGACTTCGGGTATGGGGGTATCACAATTCCAATTTTCTTCTGGCGCATGAATCCATTGTGGGCCATTCCACCATAGTTGAGTGTTGACTAGATCGGTCGCAGAAAGACCAGAAGCTGCATGGTGTTTGTCGCGGGGTTTGTCTCGGGAGGAAGTAACCTCCACTGAGCTTTGGGTAGCAAAGTATTGATTTTTGGCACTCGATTTGATACAAATTGTTTCCATGTTGAGGGGTCTTGTTTGAGCTAATCTGAAGCGGTCTTAGAACTCATCCAACACAAAACATCCCTACGTTTGAAAGCATCGCCTTTCAAAGAATCCGCGACATGTGTTCTCGAGCATTGCTACTCGTGCAGCTGACTCGAGCAGCTGCACGAGTAGCAATGCTGCCAACAAATGGAGGCGAGAGGATGTAGTCTCCTTGAGTGGAGCAACCTTGGTTTTAGCCATCAACAGGTTGATCACTATTTCGTCGGCTGCTGTGACTATGCGCAAATACTCAACATCTGAACAGGCCTGGGGGGTCGCATCCGCAAATCCATGGAGTTGGATTGGAATCATATTCGGACGAAATTGGGTCCAGCGAGGGATTGATACTCTCTCCAACATAGGAAGTTGAGATTCAAATAGCCGCCACTGGCTGCTAAGATTCTCGGGGAGGGTCTGGTCCCAGCCAATTTTGAGTGGCCAAAGGGACTGCATGATTACTTTTGCACAAACAATAGTGGGTGCTAGCCAACCAAACGGGTCAATAAGTTCACCGACCGATGAGAATATTGTTCGTTTGGTGACCTTTGTCACAGGTGAGACAGTGACTTTGAATTTGAAAATATCTTGGGCTGGTGACCAAGAAATGCCGAGGACTTCCATATCAGTCTCGGGCTGACTTGCTCTATCAACAGCTACGCCATGATCATCGGTCGAGAGACCTGATAATAGCTCGGGGGGATTGCCTGCCCACTTGCAAAGGGTAAGCTGAGCAGCAGCAGTGAGGTTGATCAGCTCATCACGGATAGCGATAGCTTCATTGGGGTTATCAGCGCCCATAAATGAGTCATCCACGAACGTATCATTTTGCGAGACTGGAGCTGCAAGGGGGTAGTTGGGACCTTCATCTGTAGCTAGTTGTGCTAAGACTCTGAAACCTAGATAAGGAGAAGAAGCTAGTCCATACACGACATAATGAGGATGTAAACAAGCAATTGCTCCTCAGGGGAATTTCTCCAAAAAATAGCTTGGACATGTCAATCGTACGGGTGGACAAGAATTTGCCGAAACATTTTCGAGATGTCGGCACACATTACAAACTTATGCTGTCTCCAGCGTAAGATGATGGAGGTTATGTCCTTTTGTAATTCAAAACCGGGATGAAAAATTTTATTGGATGAAAGTCCGTTTCTGATAGGGGATGAACCGTTGAACACAACGCGCGGAGCAGTAGTGAGGCTATCTGCTCGAAGCACGGGATGATGGGGGATGAACTGAAGCGAAGGATCGCCCACTTGATCGAGGGGTAATTTTACCATATGACCTAAACTCTCATATTTTCCTGAAAAATCGGCATAAGGAATCATCAGCTCTGGATTTTTGACAAGGCGTTTTTCCAGCCACTGGAAACTTTTGAGCGCCTGAGTGCGCGAGTCGCCGAGAGAGCTGGGTGGCTGCTTTAATGGCAGTCGAACCATGTATCGCCCGTCTGGTAACCGGGTATGTGTCGACTGGAAATGAGATTCACAATCGAGCTCTCCTGGGGTGAGCTTTGGCGGGGCACGGATGCGTTCGGCGTCCAAAAAGCTCGAAATTTCCTGATGCTCTACGGTAGCAGTATGATAGGTATGCACCAGGGTTCGGGGTGATTTGACCTGAGGAAGTGGTCCAGTGAGGATATATCCGAAGATAGTTTCTTGGGTGACCGGTTCATTAGGTCGTCCGTGACAAGTTTTTCCAAGCAAAATACTCGTGAAATAGTCAGCACCGATCAGTACTTGGATCTTGTGCGACTTTGAGGGGTTGGGGTCCGCTAAATCAAGCTTCTGCAATTGAGGGGAGAAGTCACGGATATTGAATTTTGGGGGACTATAAGCTGTAATCCAAGACAGCACCATCACTTGGATCGAGATTCGCTTATCACACGAGGCAGTACGACTTATTCCGAACGACGTCGCGTGCGAGCCATTACATGAATGCTCGCCACCAAGACCAGCGATCGATGAATCGCATCGAGTTTTCTGTAATTTCAACGTCTGAACCAAATTTTCGGACACGTAGGATCGCTCCGAACACGGGTCAATTAACAAGCGAGTGCTAAAGAAATCTCCATCAGGCGATATTACAATCATACGCGCAGTCGCAAAGAGGATTGAGCATTTTTGCTCTGTCACATAAGCACTAGAGGTATGAGTATTTGTTAGATCACTATTGTTCACTACTGTATCATGACTAGGATCGGCCGAATTGCCAGATCCATCACTGGGTTTTTCAGAGGTCTTAGCACCTTTTGCCGCAGGGGCTTCCAAATCACTTTTCGGTGGTCCCTTATGGAGAAATTCATGGTGACGCCCATTACAAATTTTATAATTATATAAACGTTTGCAATCTTTGATTCCATGACCCTGAGCTAAGCAATTAAAACATCGAGAGTCTTTAGAAATGAATCGCTCACGTTGGCCGATGGTCAAATTTTTGACTTTTGGACAACTCTAAATTCCATGTTTGCCCTGGCAAACGGGGCACGTAACCTGATTGCTTGGTACATGAGTGCTGGACTGACTAGGCTTAGATCTAACGGGAGTACTCGTCCGCATAGTGGAGTTAGTCGACTGTTGACTAGTGGGTTTTTTGACTTCAGACATATCTTTTATCGTACGGATTCTCGTATCAAGGAATGATTCAAATTTGTCATAAGTTGGATAATCTACAATTTCACATGTATACTGTTCTCAACTCTGACGAGAAACTTTATCCAATTTTGGAACTAAAATGGAAACAATCAAATCACTCTCCGAGTCAACTGGTCGCACGAGGTCACGCAACGCATTCAATGCAGAATTGGATTCATCACGCAGAGATTTCAAAGAATTTAAGTAATCGGACGTAATGTCGGGAATATTTATGAAAGATTTGAGATGGAAGTGAATTTGGGTACGCTTATTTTCGTACCGATCAATTAAAGTTTGCCAGGACGACTCAAAATTGATATTTCCAATCGAAACATTGGAAAGGATCCTACTGGCGTCACCAATGAGCGCGGCTTTCAAATATCGCAAACGATCAGCATCGGATGAATTAGGATGTGAAATAATAGTGGATGAAGAAATGTCTTTGAATGAAAACCACTCAGCAGGATTTCCATCAAAGGTTGGCATCAGCAACTCTGGAAGGTGGAACCCCACGCCTGGCTGCACTCGAGCTGGCGCTTGGGTGTGACGATGAGTTTCGGCAGCAATCGCAGACGTCTCGGCTTCCTGCAACTTCTCGAGGATAAAGTCTCTGGCTTGATCATAAGCCGCTTCGACAACCGTGATATTTTTATTCACGAAGTAGTCGTGCTGCAGGTCCTCGGGACTGGCTTCAGCATACAGCTCTGCGTGCAAGTTCCGGCACGTATTCCATTCTTCGTCCAGTTTGGACAATTTTCCCTTCAAAAGCTGCTGAGAGGGGTGTGCGTGTTTTTGCACTTGGTCGAGTGTGTTAACTGCTATCGACCCAGTAATGATGTCTTGTTTTGCAAAGAGCTTGAGGAACTCTTTACTTGACATATTGAGGTTGATTCTGTGTAAAATCTACAAAAATCAATAATATCGTACGATTTATGTACAAATTTTGAGGTGCACTCAAGTCCGCAAGTGTGGCAAGAGCGGGTGAAACAATTAGCGCGAGCCAATAAACAGCTGAGCGCAGGAGATGATCGTTCTGAAATTGCGATCGAATCACAAGTTGCAAGTCCGAGCAGAAGCTTGAGCTCACGAGGTGAGGTGGGGTCGAGCCTAAGTAACACGCTCACACACGCATATGCATAGCACACATTATCAGCTTTGCGAAAATTTGAGCGCTAGAGAGAGCAACTCGAGAGAGTGAGTGAGACAGCGCACACGGTGTACACGGAGAGATGAAAAAGGTAGGAGATGCTCAAGTGACGAGTAGCTACTGCCCAACTCGCTTCGACACGTTTTGCTTTGTAGAGCCGGGCAAGCCGTACCTAACAAGTTAGGTGATTCCTACTAAACTCTCCGATAAAAAAGAGCAGAAGGCAACGGTAGTTTCTTCTATACGCAAGCTACGGCGCGCGGCGTTTTCATCACGCGACCACCGTTGAATCACTCGATGAAATCATCTGAAAATTTGCACACACATAGCTGAAGAGCACTGCTTCCACACAGTCAAAGTTTTGTGATGAATCACTGTGTCGAAGAAATTAGAAAAATCATAACATTATCCAAGATTTATACGGTTTCCTTCGATGTGAGCATAATTTTCGACATGCGAGAAAGTTTTTCAGTTTTCAACTATAGCAAAACTCGAAGCGAGAAAGTTTTTTGGAAGGGTCTAAATTGAATTAATATCCAAGATTCATATCGAATGATGCAATAGAAAAAAAGTTATAGAACTTTCATTGAGACTGTTGAGCGAGGCATCGCGAACTCAAGATCGTACTTGTCTGTCCCTCACGAGTCAAATACAAAAACTCTCGTAACTTTTTTTTGTATATCATCATTTGACCTAAATCTTGAATATTCACTCAATTTAGACCCTTCCGAACAACTTTCTTGCTTTGAGTTTTGATGTAGTTGCAAAATTAAAAACTTCCTCGCATGTCGAAAATTATGCTCACATCGAAGGAAACCGTATAAATCTTGGATAATGTTATGATTTTTCTAATTTTTTTGGAACAGTTTTTCATCACAAAACTTCGATTGTGTGGAAGCAGTGCTCTTCAGGTATGTGTATGCAAATTTTCAGATCATTCATCAAATAATTTCACGGTGATCGTGTGATAAGCACGCCGTGGCTTGCGGTTCTTGTTCATTCACTGTGCCGCCGCTCGGTCGCTTCGAGTCTCTCGCTCAAAATTTTGTGCAGCATTTGCCCAACTTCCTCGAGCAAGCCTCACCAAACTCGGCGCAAAAGCGTTGAGCAAATCATACCTTTTTCTTCTCTCCGTGTACAGTGCACTACTCGAACATATGGCCTGAGCGGACGATGTCCAATCGGTCGAGGTAGGGGTACTCAGCGAGAGAGAGAGAGAGAGAGAGAGAGAGACCAGCGAGAGAGAGAGAGAGAGAGAGAGACTCGCGAGAGAGATACTGAGTCAAGGTGCGCGGCGTGGCAAGAGGGACTTGCACGCGTCAACGGCTGTTCGGACAGCACATCAGGTGATTGACTGCTCTACAATGGAAGCTCACACGGACTAGAGTGACGTCACGTGTGGCGCGATGAAAATTTGACCAACTCGGCCGTTACAGCAGTGTGAGAGAGATAGAAGATCTCTCCCGTAGAATATCCCCACGTGTAGCTGCAAGCTTACACAAGGTGAATGGGTCGCGCGATGATGCGGTTTTGACTCGCACGCGAGGGTGATGCAGTCACTGTTTCGTACAATGCTTGTACGTCGCTCAGCTTGTTGACGATGAGCAAAGAGCGAGGGAAAAGGCGCCGAAATTTGGCGCGATTGCCGCGTGGGAAATCGTGAAAATCGATTTTCAACTTACTGCGAGTGACTGAATTACACCATGAGATCGGTGAAAATCTGCTCCTGTCGGCTCCTCATCTGGCTCGAAGGACCAATGTTCGGGAGCTGAGGTGCTTCCCTTGGGGTTGAAACACGGGGATGAGGAGTCTAGAGCGGGGTTGGTGATCCAAGCCAGTGATTTATAGATTTCGTGTAACTTCACAGAAAATCACATTCATTCACTAAACTTACGATCTAAATACACAGTTTGTCACTCGCGTTCCGTGCACTAAATCAGTCGTGCGAGGATGCACTTTTCTCACAATCCAAGGGCCCACACAAAAGGTACTCTGGTCGATATGATCGGCCGATAGTCGATATATATGTATATATAATGAGCGATCGTCGTGTGTACGGGGTAAACAAAGATCCGCCGTGGGCCTTGGTCAAGGCTGAACTGATTTGGAGCTCTTGCGAGCCTTAGAGAAGAGGTAAGGCACACGCACGGCTATTGTAGTATTGGTGACATCGAACTCAATATAATACAACTATTTCGGGGAAACGGCCAGTGCATCTCGCTGTACAAATCTTCGAATTCTGAACAGGAGGAGCGTTTATGAATTCGAAGAGTCGAATCATGCCATCGATTTTTCCCCCAAAGTAAAAATTACGAGTCCCGAACTCATTCGTTCAATTCTCCTCAAAGATTCTGAATCCATTCGGTTCAAATATCAACGTTAAATCTCCCAAGCATGAGAAAGTACAAGTCTATTTCCTGAAAGGATTGGAAGGAGTGGCTATGAATTTCGAGAGTCGAATCATGCCATTGATTTATATTTTTCCCAAGGAAACTACTAGTCTCGAGACCATCGATTTGGAGTTCTTTCGAGATTCTACGATATACCCACGATTTTTTTATTTCTTTTTCTTTTTATTTTATTTATTTTTTTTTTTTTTTTTTTTTTTTATTGAAATATACCCACGATCTATTGAACATCAACAGAACGTGAAACAATCGTTAGAAAAATGCGAAGAGCAAAGCAAATCTTTTGAGATATTTCGAAGAGTGCCCATGAATTTTGAACGCCGAATCATCCCACCATTCGCATATTTCATCCAAGAAAAGTACGACTGTTGAAACCGTTCCTTCACGTTGTTTAGAGATTTCCCTCTCAATCAATCTGCAGACTGATTTATCATCACTTAGGCATCAGGAGGGAGTATCCCAAATATTGGGAGAATTCAAATGAACGTCTGTATATTCCAAGAGCCCAATCGTACTGTAGAATTTTTGCATGTCACTATCTTCACTACCTTCCAAGCCTCGGGTTCCACTCCGATGGAAAATTCAAAATCTCATTCTGCAAGATATATCTCACTCGTCGCAATTCCATTTTCGTAGCTGCTCATGATGTAGTGCAATTCGATAAAGACTTTTAGCCGTTTTAACTCTATTGTCAATCGTAGCTTCCCGGGACGCCAATTCTTTGCATCCATTTTCTAGCTAATTTTTAGCAAGGGTTCAAGATAGGGTGACTCGATTTCAAAGGTGGTGGACTTCCGCCTACATCGAAATCAAGATGAGCACCCTCAACCACTTGGTTCTGAACGGCCCAAACTGTCAAGCGTATGGTGTTCTCCTTTATCACTTCATAACCTCCCGTTCATCAGTATTCTTACAATTGATCTTGCAAAATAATTCAAGATCTGGCTTTAAGCCCATTGAACTCTTGGTTCAGAATTTTGCTTCGTAACATAATCCTTTTACGACAGAGTTAGCGAGGTATCAAATTCCCATCTTTTTGTGCGGAGTCCTTGGGTGACTCATAACGTATGTGACAAAGTACTCTCGTTTTGACACGATACTCGTAGTGACGCTGAGATGCAAGTGATGGATTTTCTCCATCGGTTTTAATAAAATTGCCCAAAACTCCTCTTACTGACTCCTCAACCTCTCAAAACCTGAACTGAAGCTGTTTGAGACAAAAATCTAGATCTGTGCCGAATCTTGTGCTTTCCTGTTCGGAAATCGCAATATTTGGCACAGTTCCGAGATGATGTATTCATGATACAGGAGAACTCACATAAGAGATTTAGAATCGAGAACCCTCTTCTCCATGGCTGTGGAATCTCCGTGTTGCATTGTGTGGGATGGGGATCCTAATTCTCAGGATATGCAATGTGCATACAGGAATGAGATCAGTGTGGAAACAAATCAAGTTTCCACGACAGTGAGAGGAAGATACTACACTGTCCTTCGGCACCATGATCCCCAGAAATACTTCTCCCTCTTCAATACGATGAGTAGCAATAAAACTCTATCATTTCTCTTGCAGGTTCAGAACACATCCGAGATAGAGAAAAAGATTGGTTGTGGACAAATAGAGGAGTTGATCTTCCAAGCTAATAATGAACTGCGGCTAGTGAGGAATATGCTCGAATGGCGATCGTGGGAATCATTATCAACCGAGCATTCAGGAAATCAGTGGATGTGGCCTCCTCATTCGTGAATGACTCCACATCCCAACATGACGTTTGGGATACATGGATCGTAGCGAGATCTCGGCGATTACTCCAGATTATCTTCACTATGAGTCATCATTTAGAATAAAATGACCTGTCATGTATTGTAGAACTTTCATTACACAGCTGTATCGTCACTCACTGCTCTGTCTTTTACCTACGACCAAATGAGTTGGTGGAGGTCATACTCCACCAACTCTCGACAGAATAGTTAAGAACACCGTTCGATTCATAGAAATGTTCCTTGTTACGTCCCAAAATCCATCCACATCAGACCTCAAATGAGCAATTCAATAGTACTCGTTGGGGATTCTTCTCGCATATTCTTCATTGTTTTTACACCAGAATAATGCAAGATTCGGAAGTTCCGAAGCAACTGTATCATAACAGAATCTTGAATATCTCAACAGAATGTCACCAGTTACCTTTATATGGCAGGATTCCAAACGCCAAACTGGAGTAATGATTGATAGAGCTGTGTTGAATTCGTATACTTGCTGTTTTTCCCTTGTAACTGTTTATACACCAGACGTAGTTCTACCCCAAGGTGAAATAAAGAACTTACATGCATACATACATCAGTCATTTCGGAGCATTTCGGCCAGAGGCGTCACCAAAGGAGTCTGGGAAAAATCCCAAAAAAATTTTTTCCATCAATACTATGTTTAAAAGGTACGAAAAAATTTTTTTGGGATTTTTCCGAAGCCCTCCAGGGGCCCTAGGGCCCACAGAAGGTGTATTTTGGGCCCTTTTTCGGCCTATTCCTGGAAAATCATAGCTCCGGCTAGACTCAATCTTTTTCCACGTACTTGGGCGCATTCACTTGGAGTGATTCCACCGAGATTGGTGCAGAACAACTCAGATGGAAGCATATGCGAGCCATGCCTATGTCGGCATTTTAAGCAAAAAGTCAAAAAACTGTATTTTTGAACGCACGCCGAAAATCAGGAGATGATTTCTCCAGAGAGATTCTTCTCGATATTTTTAGTGATTGTCTTAAAGGATATATTCGCACAGGTTTGGGATCGAATAAAAAAAAACGATTTCTGTAAATTGAGCTCAAAGTTAGGCATTTTTACAAAACTGCTCAACTTGTATCGGCTATAGCTCCTGTAAAAAGTACGATAATCAACTTCTGCAGGTGGTCAAATTATAGGTTTTTTCAGGACCTTCAAAGTGACTACCTGCAGAAGTCGATTATCACATGTCTAGTAGGAGCTAGATCGCTTTGAAGCAGGCCCAAAAATCGCTAAAATCTGCTCTCAGCAAATAGCTCCTGGAAGTTACTAGGCTGCATGATTGATCCCGGACTAATTTTTTTTCGAAAGTGCTAGTCTTAACAAAAAGAATGCGCCCAAGTACGTGGAAAAAGATTGAGTCTAGCCGGAGCTATGATTTTCCAGGAATAGGCCGAAAAAGGGCCCAAAATACACCTTCTGTGGGCCCTAGGGCCCCTGGAGGGCTTCGGAAAAATCCCAAAAAAATTTTTTTGTACCTTTTAAACATAGTATTGATGGAAAAAATTTTTTTGGGATTTTTCCCAGACCCCCCTGGTGACGCTTCTGGCAGAAATGCTCCGAAATGACTCACATATATACATATATCAGGGTATCTATAGATCCTGAAATTCCTGGAAATCCTGGAATCTCCTCGAATTTGATTTCAAATCCTTGAATGCCTTGAAAACTCCTTGAATTAGTTTCCAATCCTTGAAATTTTTATCGAAACTCTTTCATCTGAACATTTCGTGTATCGGAGACTGATTCAAAATGCCCGTGTTCACTCTAGTCTCTGCAGCTACCGTGAGCGCAGTGGCGCTGGTGTTCCTGCGCTTGCGCCGGCCCATTCTATACGTCTGTCATATGTTCTTATCGCTTCCACTCGCCGGGCGCGAAGATTTCCTTGTTGTCGAATGGTTGAACACGTGCAGTTTATCAAACGTGCCAAACTTAGTGTGCGTTGAGAAGCATTGGAAGTTCTTATTGAATACAGTGATCACACAACGTGTTCTCAATTCAATATTGTGTATATGGTTGATTCGTTGACATTGAAGACATAGAGGTTGTACGGGGAAGGAATCTTGCAGTATGAACTCGTAGTTCAGATCGTGGACTCTCATCAGCAATTATATAACAACAGCAAACGAAATCACCATACACGTGAGCACAGGTATGTATCATTTCACTGGTAGAGGTATATTATATTCAATAGTCTCGAGATTGTCACTTCCTTTCATTATTGCCACTACCTGCTGAGACTTGTCGACACAATGCATGCTATATTTGAAAGATGAGAAAATCGGTGAGGCAAATCCTTGCAATTACAATCATCTCATGTAGATTATTATGTCCGTCCCATCATTGGATTTTATTAGGCAGCCATTTTATCATGCGTCCATTCTTCACTTTGCAATGTACATCGAATAAAGAGTTTTCTGCATGGTCGGATGGCGCTCGACTGTTTTCGATTCCTAAAGTTCTGAGAACGGCGCGACGGCGCGTGTTTACATTCGAAGCATCGGACAAATACAATATGGCAAGACCGCTAAGCAGCCAAATTCGAATATACCAGTATTGATTTAAAACTTGCAAGATTTGCATCAACACATTTGTTGCATAGTCGATTTTTTGTCATTTCATTTCGGTATTGCAGTGGACTCTCGTACACTGGCAAACATATTCGGATTGGAGCAAAATCTTTCTCAGCTAATTGTTGCTCTGGGCAACGTAAATCACCATGGAAGATTTAATTCGGGGCGCTTTTGAAGCCATCACGGGTTTTGAAAGATTGGAAAATGGATAATCTCGCCCACTGGCGCAGCGGGTCCCGCCCTGTGGCCCGTATTCTGAATTTTGCGCCTAGAATTTGCCGGCAAATTTTACCGCAAAATCCGCTGGCATCGGTGGTGCTCTGACGGTGACCTGTAAAATTTGCCGCATTTGCCGCAGTTTGCCGTCGCTGTTTGCCTTTTTTTCCGGCGAACTTCATCGGCAACGCAAACACGGCAAACTGCAGCAAATGCGGCAAATTTTACAGGTTTTCGACAGAGCGCCACCGATGCCAGCAAATTTTGCGGAAAACTTTGCCGGAAAATTTTAACGCAAGAATTAGAATACGGCCCAAGCGAACGTGTAAGAATACCCGATTTTGCGACATCCCAAAGTCGAGCTGCATTTTACGATCTGTTACTCTGCTTCGACCGACCGGTGTATTTTGATGTTGTTTCACTCTTCCTATCATCCAGCTCGCTGAACTATCTTGTAATTAGTTTAGAATATGAATTATATCTTGTAATTTTCGTAGGCAATGACTGAATTCCTTCGTTATCCATCATCCCGGTTAGAAATTGAATAGGGTTTGCCTGACAGAAATATAGGGGCCCATTTGGGATTCTTTAGGGGGCGCGTAGGGGAAACTACGGGAAACAGTCCGGCCGGCGCTGACAGGGGCCCAACGAAATTCCCGACAGTTTCCCTATTCTACTGTTGCCGTTCAGCTTCCCTATGGAAGCCCACAAGTCCCCCTATATCGAAATCCGCAGCAGCCGTTTGAATGTCAGAATTCATTAGCCTTCCTATTTTTTTAGTCTTCAATCCTTCATGTTTTTCTTTAAAAATGTTACGAGCAGCTCAGAGCCAGCGGTTGAAGCAGAGAAATTATAACTTGAAAAGGAAACTTGATTTTGGGATAGACAATCATCAAAAAAGATGTTTTTAAGAAACATCAGAGGTTAGCAGGCATATATCTCAGCTGTTATCAGTGCCTGCTGAAATATTACAACAGATAAATGTTGAATCAGACCAAGATTAAAAAATGCTTTTTGAAACAGATTTTTTCCCCGATGAAAACACTACTTGTGTTTTTAGCACTGGCGTGGCTTCAGAAGAAGTCATGACTTCTAGTAGTAGTTCTAGAGAAAATGTATTTGCTGTGTTCATTACTCATTTTTATGGTTATTATAATGAATAAGTGTTGTTTCAGACGTTACCTGAATAGAACTTTTATATTGTGTGATTTATGAATAATGGCAATGCCGTGCCTTGCACACATTGTTGATGTACATACGTGCATTTCATACCTCTAAATAGGGAATCTGTTGGGAAAACGCTTGGGGCCCTGTACGTGCCGGGTAGAATTGCCCTATGGGGTCCCTTTCCGTACCGACAGTTTCCCAGATGGGCCCCTATTGGCGCCCTACACTCGATTTCTAACCGGGATATTCAATCTAGAAGGAGTTCAAAGCAAATTTTCAGAAAATTCTCGAAAAGTGTAGATTTGGCTTTCACTGAACAGAGAATTGAATTTCTAGGATTTTTTTCAGCGCGTTCCGCCATCCCTTCTCGAGCGATAGAAGCTGCTCTCTTTCATGTTTTAGATAGAGTTTATCCAGTTTGGACTACAAATAATCCGTTTCATGCATGTTTTAACTAGGTGGGCTCATGAGCTCACTGGAGTTCCGGCGCAATAACTCTGCTCTCGCCTCCAATTGTTATGTTTTTTTTACGGCTAGACAAAGAAGCTTTTAGTAATTGTTGAGATGGCCGCACGAATTGAACCCCGAACCTCTAAGTGGCACATTCGTTCAGTAATTCACGGTCCCGTGTTTTTGAAAATTATCATCTCACCAAAGTGCAATACGAAAATAAAATGCTTGATTCATGGTCGGTCTCGATAAAATTATCATTTCTAAATCTAATCTGCCATATAAATTCGCACAATTCACTTGTTCTTGCAGCTTTTATAAACCAGGCATCACGGAAAGTCTTCTGCCGGTATTGTATTTTTTCTCGAAGTTGAGCCAATAAATCTGTGTCTCTGTGGAAATAATAACGGTTAGTGAAATTTCTCGGATGCAATGTACGAAATTCATCGAAGTTCTCTCGGCACTAATCTCAAATTTTTTCTTCAGATTGAGAAATTCTATCACTATTAGCAAGAGGAAAATTCAAGGGCTCATAATTTCCGTAGGGGATAGAGTAAAGTTTAATCCTGATTGGATGACATGGCCACAATACAAAGATTGGCTGAAAGAAGATGAAACTTATGTGTACGGCGCTAGTTGTTTCATCTGTCGTCGCAAGTTCAAACTCAGCAATATGGGTGTCAGTTCTCTGGACAGTCATGCAAAAGGTACGAAGCATAAATATTTGATGGAACTCAGAAATCGGAAGAGTGCTAGTTGCTTACTTTACACCGAATTCAGTCAACCGACCAAGCAGGAAGCCATGTGCATCATCGTCAACTGCAGAGAATCCCGACACTGGTAGAGTGCTGGGTAAAGACGTCAACGAACGAACCATTAACACGTTAAATAAGCTGAATACGTCGAAAATGACAACTTTTTTGCCCAAAGATGAAGTTACGAAATCTGAAATAAAGTGGTGTCTCATTTCAGCAAAACTCCATTTGTCTAACAATACTAGTTCTGAATGCATCGAAGGCGTCAAGGATATTTTCGAAACTTCCTGCAATAGACAAGAAAGTGGCCTAGCAGAAGCGATGAAATTAGGTAAAGACAAAATCAGTTACATGACCAAATATGGATTAGGCCCTTACTTTGCTCAGAATACAATAGAAGGAATCAAGAAGAGTGATGTTTATTCTGTATCTTTCGATGAAGCGTTCAACAAAAACATACAGAAAACGCAGATGGACATCTATGGCAGATTTTGGCATGCCGGTCTGAATCGAGCCGTAACTAAGTATCTGGGTTCAGCTTTTCTCACTAATTCAAGATTATAACTAAAGATTTAGATCGAGATGATATGATACATATTGGGATGGATGGACCAAATGTAAATTTTAAATTTATTTAAGATTTTAAGGAGGATTTTGAGATAGAAAATAGTACTGTTTGTAAATTGTTTGACGTGGGATCTTGTGGGCTCCACGCGGTCCATAACTCTCTCAAAACTGGGTTTGAATCTAGCCCGGGAAAAGTTCATGAATTTCTGAAGGCCAAGTATTATTTATTCAATGGATGTGCTCCTCGCCAAGGTGACTTCAAAAAGTTTACTGGAACTGAGGTTTCAAATGAAAAGTTCTGCCCCATCAGGTGGGCTGGAAATGTGCATGCTGCTCAAAAAGCTCAGGCAGAAATTGATGATTTGCAGAAGTACGTCACAGGTTCATGAATAGTGAAAAAAATCTTGTGAGATCAACATTTAACAATGAGAATTTTGCTATAATTGGTCGCCATTTGAGAAGTAAGCTCCTGCGTCCTCGGTTAGCTTTTTTCGAAACGATTGGCTGTGTGGTCGAGCCATTTTTGAGAGAATTTCAATCAGATGCGCCTATGATGCCATTTCTGTTCACGGGGTTGAAATCCATCGTCGATAACTTGATGCAGAGAATCGTAAGGCCAGAAATTATTGCACGACACCATGATCCTTGGAAAATTGATCTCGAGGATAAAAACAATCTTCTGTCTGCTGGGCACATTAATATCGGGCACAAGACTAGAGCAGCTTTGATGAAAATCAAGAGCTTGGAACAGGAGGAACAGACTGCATTTCAAAATGAATGTCGACCGATAATCAAAGCGATCTTGAAAAAAATTCTGGAAGAGTCCCCTTTAAAATATGACTTTGTGAGATTGGTCATATCTGAGAGAGAGAAAGTTTTTAAAGCTCACCTGACCAAAATATTGGAAATATTCGTTGACTGCGAGAGACTCGATGGACTAGAGGCAGATCGTATTGAATAAGGATTCTCTAATTTAATTAGTAAACCTAGTTTCCAAACGAAAGCGAGAAATTTTGATCGCAGTGTGTAACGGTTGGATGACTTCTGGTATGAATCGATCAACGAATTTCGTGGTTCTATGGAACTGATGAAACTCTTGAAAATGATATTTGTCATGTTTCATGGAAATGCGGACGTCGAGAGAGGGTTCTCCGTCAACAAGGCGTGTTTATTCGACAATCAAAAAGAAGAAAGCATTGTAGCATTAAGGCATTGTTATCAAGCAGTGCACGATGAAGGTGGCAAAGTGAAGAACCTCGAGATCACGAACGGTATGATCAGAGCCGCCCGAAATTCAAGTGCTCGAAGGGAGGAGCATCTCCGGTTGCAACGAAGTGAGCGTGATGAAGAAGCTGCCCGAGAAAAAGAGAAAAAAGCTGTGAAAAGGAAGATTGCCGAATTAGAAGGGGAACGACGACGAGTAACTATTCAACGTCAATATATCCAAGACGAAATAACTGCCCTCCAGAAAAGCCTTTAACATGCATCGGAATTTGATGTTCCCCTTTCCTCCACACTATATAGATCTTGAGGATGCTCAGTACTTCATTTTGTTCCAAATTCAATTTTTATATTTGTTCAGGGATCTATACTCTGTATTTATTTCAAGGCAGATTGAGCTACGGGAGCATATTGTGGACTATTTTTATTTATGATTTTAGCCATCCCCTCGTTTCCAGTATTCTTTTTTTGTTCATGACTTTGTTCATGATCTCCTTCTATGCGCGAGTTATGGAGATGGTCCATCGGGTCTAGATTTTGTACTGTTTTCTACTATATGTTACTATATTCATAGATTTGTTTGCGACAAAATGTTCTGATAATGGTTTGATATCATTATCTGTTACTCAGACAAGTGTATTTATGCTAATTTGGAATGAATTATTCTTCTCAAATTCCTTATCCAATCTTCCAAAAACTCCTTGAATTTCTGTGATCCTCCTCCTTGAAATCCTGGAAAACTCCTTGAATGAGATTTTGAGAATCCTATAGATACCCTGATATATACATACTGTTACGTGTGTAGGTACTTCTAGGTGCTTTCTTCGTGTTACCCGCGCCGCTCCTCGTAACAGAGTCGTTTATCGCGCGATATCAGGATAAAATTAATCTTTCGGTTTCAAAATTCTTCTGTAGCCTCTTTGAATTGTTCTAAATGGATCACCGTACAGAGATAGTCGTTAAGGTCGAATGAAAAATTTTAAAAAATGCAAGAAATCACCTTTTTCACTAAAAAAAATTCTAGAGGGCGCAATTTTCATCCAAATGAGCTAAAAATTTGACTGAATTATTTCAAGATGAGGTCAATCCGAGAAAAAAATAGCGCAAGATTGGATCTTGGGAGAAAGGTATGTATCCTGACATATTTCGACGCATGAATTGAGGATTTTCAGTCTCACCCAATATGCCGGAATGAAGACCTCCATTGAAAGATCGACCACTGGACTACTTTTTTCTCATATTTACTTGATATTGAGATGATTCAGTTGAATTTTCAGCTCATTACATTGAAGATTTCGTCCTCTAGAATATTTTTAGTGGAAAGGCCTTTTTTTCAATTTTTTGCAATAATTCATTATCGCAACAAAATGCACTCAAAAATACGCTGCTAGAAGAGCGTTTTTTTAATTCCTCCCCATTTTATTCTAGCTTCCCTGTATTTCTTTTTCATTTGTCTCTAAGACCACATAATGACATTAGTCCGGAAGATGATGAGAGCAAAGCGGTCGGTCGCTCATAACTATTTCACGGCTCATAACATCGAGCCCACCTCACTCGATCCTGACACAGAAGCTCATGTGCCAAACCGAAAAATATTTGTAAATGAAATGCTCCCTCGTGAGAGATATAAGGAGTACATACATCTGAGGACCATTGCACGAGGTTTGAGTTTCAAATAAGTTTGAAACCCGAACCTGGTGGACGTTTTTGAAACTCAATCACATTGGTGGACGTTTTTGGGTCAAGCGAAGGAATGGCGATCGGGCGCATGCTTTCGAGTCACTTGCCGATCTGCAGATCATTCAAACGGCAAACCGAGACGTCCCTAGTCCAACACGGCGTCTCTCCAGACGTGGGGCGCGCTTCTACCGTTGTAGACAGGAATGCAACTCCGGCGGCAAAATTGGTAAGTCCTCCCTGACTACTTGGAACTGCTGGAGGGCTGCAAGAAAGTAGAAATTCCTTGAAAGCGGGCTTTGTTAACCTCAACTCATTGACGAGCAAAATTGAACATCTTCGTCTGCTCCTCGCCAACGACCCTTCTTATCATCTTTTGGGGTGGCTGAGTCCAAACTAGATGAGTACGTAGATGATAGTTTCGTGCGGATCCCGGAGTTCTCGATGATTCGACAAGATCGCAACCGAGGGGGCGGGGGAGTTGTCCTGTATGTACGCAATGTTTTCAAAGTTAAACAATTAGTCTTCTCCAATACGAATGGCCCAGGAAAACTTGGTGTTCTAGAATTTCTTTTCTGCAGCGTGCAACAGGGTAACTCTACACCGGTCCTAGTTGGAGTCATTTATAGACCTCCTGGAGTTGCCATACAAAAAAACGGTGTGCTTGTTAGCTCATTGAGCCGGCTGTGTGGCGACTACGGCCATAAGATCATCATAGGGGATCTGAACGCTAACCTGTTGAATACGGCTCATCCTGACACGAAACTACTGACTGAACTGACACAAGAACTGTCCCTACAGATCGTTTAGCATGGGGCGACTCACCACCATTCCTCAGAGTCTTCGCACACATAGATTGACCACATTTACACAGATGACAACGACAGCATCACTGATTTTCAAAACCGAGTACTGCCCAGTTTTGGCAGGCACGCGGTCATAGATGTTTCCATCAGCGTCTTTACCCCTGCTCCACCGGGAGATTCCTTCTCCTGTCGAAATTTCCGTAATATCACCCCTGAGCAGTTAAATTTTGCTGTGATTGGACAGCTCTACAACACACTGAAACCAGATTGGAAGATGCAGTAAGTTGTCTAAATGAAAATTTGAAAACAGTCATCGACGAATTAGCTCCGGAAGAAACAATTAGACCGCGTAAAGGGGATGCTCCTTGAATTGGTCCCGAGTTGAAGGTACTCATGAGGAAGCGAGATAAAGTGCGTCGGCGTTAGGAGCGAAATCAACGCAACCTACGCAAGTGTTCTGAGCTCCAAAATGAGTACTTTCGACTCAGCGAAGAGGTCGATTTGCGCATAGAACAGGAGCGGATCTCTTTCCTTCAAAACCATCTTTCTGACGCTTTTGACGCAAATAAGAACTTATGGAAGGAAACGCGCAATCTCGGCCTCTTGTCCAAGAACAAAGAGGAGGAACTTCGCGGTTTCACACCGGTCGAGCTGAATGCTCACCTTGCGGGGGTTTCCGTCTCACCACACGAGGATATCGGGGAAACAATGGACGAAATTATGTCGGCCCCCGAGTATGGTTTCAAATCCCAGTCTACGAATTTCAACGGAGTAGTCCTTGCTATAAAACATTTCTCCTCGCAGGCCCGTGGGGTTGATGGGATCCCTCAAAGGGTAATCGCAAAGGCTCTCGCGGCATTAGGTGATCTTATAATACATATCTTCAACTCCTCTTTCGCTCACTCCACTTTTCCTAAGGCTTGGAAGCAAGCGCAGCTGATTGCGTTGAAAGAGACTGCAGCTCCAGCAGCGGTCACGGACTTTCGTCCCATTGCACTGCTGTGCTTCCTCTCGAAGGTTCTGAAAAGAATTGCACACGACCAGATCACGGAGTACCTGAAGAGAAGAAATTTGTTAGGTAGCTTCCAGACTGGTTTCAAGGAACACCACAGCACTCAGACCGCCCTGCTGAAGCTGACCGACGACATTAGAATCGGAATCGATAGGAAAAAGATCACTTTACTCTTTCTCTTTGACTTCAGCAAGGCTTTTGACACAATTTCACCATTAAAGCTACTGAGTAAACTTCGACACCTTGGTTTTTCGAGATCAGCCCTACTGTGGATTAAATCATACCTGCAGGACCGCACCCAAATAGTAACTTCGAAAAAGGGAAATTTTGGCTGGCACACAACCAATCTGGGCGTTCCACGAGGTTCAGTACTCGGGCCTCTACTTTTTAGCTTATATGTCAACGATCTTCCTGAGCTGCTAAACGGGAAATCGGTGAATTATCTTTTCTACGCGGACGACCTCCAAATCTATCTCCAAGTTGAGAAAGAGAACATCATAGAGGGAATAGCTCGGCTGGGAGAAATCGGGAGACTTGTTGCTGCGTGGGCTCAGCACTCCGGTCTGCGTCTCAACGCCGGTAAAACTAAAGCAATCTTTTTCGCCTCTGATAGGAATATCGCAGGTCTCAAGAGGATGGCTCTGCCGGAGGTTGAGATATAGGAAGGAGTTTTTGTCCCTTTCAGTGACCCTGTCGTGAGCCTCGGTGTGACATTGGACAGTGAATTATCATGGAAACCGCACATCAATCAAGTCACAAAGAAAGTGAACAAAGCCCTCCACGGTTTGCGGTTCATGAGGGCATGCACCACTGAGGCTCTCCGGATTCGACTGGTCAAGACTCTTGTCTAACCACACCTGGACCACTGCACAGTCGTGTATCTAGACGCCACTGACGAGATGAGAGCGCGGGTGCAAAGACTGAGTAACTCATGTATGCGATACATCTTTGGAATTAAGAAGAGTGAACATATCACCTCGTACAGGGAGCGCCTTGATTGGTTACGTACTGATTCGCGGAGAATGTACTTCGCAGCTCTGTTGATGCACAAGATCGTGCATATGGGTGAACCTGGCTACCTAGCTGCGATGTTCACCAGGTACTAATCTGGGCACCCTCAGCGAGGTGAGGCAGGAGCTCAAGAGTTTGAGGTTCCAAGAATGCGCCTCAATTACGGCATGAGATCTTTTCAAAGTCAATGCGCTCGTTTCTGGAATTCTCTGCCTCTTGGCCTCCGGCAAGTTAAGGAACTTCCTCTGTTCAAAGGGGCAGTAAGAGATTTCTTAATGACCCTTCCTCCTACGCGGATCAATGTGGACGACGGGCAATTTTTCAATCTTTAAGGGCTTTTCGAAAATTGAGAGATTTCCTTCAGACTGATGTTCAGCAACACAACTATGATTTTTAAATATCGAAGTAATAAATGTAGCCCGTGTTCACGTTGCATTTTACGTAAAATGTTCCATTTTCTCTCATTTTGAATATTATGTATATTATGTTTTCTCATGAATGACTAGTCACTACTGTGATACTCCTTGACCAAAATGAAAGTTTAACGATATGTTTGTATATGTCTACTGGATCGATTGATGTTTTCTGCCAATTGGCGAATAAAAAGTTTATCTATTCTATTCTATTCTATGACATTTCATCAAAATTTCGTTCCAACCAATCTATTCAGCACCTCAAAAACATGAAAGATTACGTCTCTGAAAATTTTTTTAAGTAGGACTAGGAATTCCAAATCATTCTTAAAATATGTTTTTCCAATGAAAATTAAAAATTTGTCATAAAAAAGTTCATAAGTCGAAGAATACTCATCAAATGATGCTCAAAACTTACTGGCCTCAGCGTAAGAGACTTTGTAATCAACCCACAGAGTTTGAGAATAATCTATCAGAGCGTTTTTGAGTTTTCGTGTTACCTATGAAACCATATTATTCCGTTTTCCCTCGAAATTTTCTTCAAAAAATTTTTCTCGGGTATTATTTTACGGTAATCAATATATTATTATTCGATATCATTCAGGGATACAATAGAATAGTATATGTGGATGGATTTCATAACAAAATTTGAATAAACGTATGAAATTATTTTCATTATATCATGAAAAACTAGCGGTATTGCCTTGCTTGCTAACGCTCGCTCGGCTTCTTTCTATTCAGTACGATCGATTTGATAGGAGAATATCATGTTTCCTCTTCATCTCAATCCAAAGAATACCATCGATTCCATTCAATTGGATCCCTCGAAGCTTCCGTACAAATCTTTCCAACATTTGCGGAATCAATGAAGTAGGTACTACAACACCCTCTTGACTTGATGAGAAAGTCACAACGTTGGAATAATTCGAAGCCAATCAAAACTCTGTATTCCCGGATCTCGCATACTGAGTTGCTTATGTGAAAGTGGTAAAATATAACGGGTGTCTTGGGTGGGCGCATGAATCTTAGTGGATGAATGAGTATATGGATGAATGGTCTGGTCTGAACTAATCCGGTCGAGTACGGTGTAAGAGGTCTACTATTGTTTCTTTCGATCTAGTCCGGTCTGTTACGATCTTGTACAGTTTCGTACGGTCTGGCACGATTGTTCAGAGCTGTCTCTGAGTGGCATCGCAGATTCGGTACTCATCTTGCTATCTGTATAAGGTATGTAAGTATGTTCGTTTGTGGAATTGAACATTTGGCTTTTGAATTCAGTGATCTTGTACCAGACCGAATCGGACCGTACAAAACCTTGCAAGATTGCAACAGACCGAACAATACCGTAAAAAAACTCTCAGTCCGTACTCGACCGGTTCAGGCCGGACCAGACCACCCTTCCGTATATTCGTCCATCCACCAATCCATGCACGCGCCCACTCATGACACCCATGATATTCTACTCACCCCACGTGAGTGACCCGGTATGCAGGATCCGGGAATACGAAGTTTTGATTGACTTCTAATTATTTCAGCTCTCGTCAATTCTTCGGTAGAAGTTGATTGGTTGGAGTACCAACTCTACCAATACCGCAAATGTTGGATGGATTTGTACGGAAGCTCTAAAGGTGTCACTCGAAATCATTTAATACCAAATCTTTGATTTTGTAAAATCATCAAAAAATTGATTAATGAAAGCATCCGCAAAGAAATTGTGAATGATTTCTGACCTCTGTTAAAAAAAAACTTTATAACGTTCGATAAAACTGTTGTTTTTACATCTTTTGAAAACAATTTGCTCATTTTTGTATTCAAAAGTGAAGTTTTCAAACAATGTTAACTCAATCAATTCAATTCAATCAATCATCTGAAGAAAGAATCATCAAATGAAATTCTAGTGAAGAAAAATGAAGAAAATGATGAGATAACTCAAAGATAACAAAAAGATGAAAAGATAACCCAAAGATGACGTTTAGATGAAAAGATGATCTAAAGATACCTTCAAGATAATCTTAGATGATAAGATAGTTGGAGATACAGTAAGTATTCAGATACACGCGACAACATTTATCATAAAAGTCACTAGAGGAAGCTGAAGATATATATATGAAGTTAAAGCGTCGAGCAAGGCCAGTCTGTCTCAACCCATCGAAGGGTGAAGTCGATGCCGCTCCTGGTGATCGAGAAGTCACTTCGAGAGCCAACCCCCAGGAGCTATGAGTTCGATCGAGGTATATCACAAAAAGGTTCATACGTGAGTAATTACTCAAAAAACATTTAATATATATGAATATTCAAACAAATAATTTAAATAATGATATATCGTTTTAGTATCCAACAGTCTTGAAAAACTGTACAGAAGAGACATTAGAAGACCGCAGAGGAGATTAACATTTTAACACAAGAGATTCAAGGATCATCAAAGGATATTACATTGGTAAGTGAATAAATCAACTATTTTAAAAAGTCATTTTTTTATTGATTACTCCAATAATAACAGAATGATTGATTAATATAAATCACTCAACATGAGAAATTCAATCTAGCACACTCACTTGTATTAAATCATACGAACACACACAGTTACAGACACACACACACACACACACATACACTCACAATTATTCACGCTCATTCATGAACATACAAATATAACTACTTCACAATTCACTAACACACCAACAGGTTGAATCATCCCCTGAACAATAATATAACTTTCATTTGACTTGATTGCAGCATATAACTCAGTGTACATCCTGCCAACAGTTGATTAATCAGAGGATGGAAGAGAATAACTTAGCCCCTGGAACTGGTCAAGAATCATATTGGAAAGCTGCACTGGTAAGTTATTTATATATTCTTTCAAATAATTGATGAACATTGATATAATTTATATATCAATCAACAGACACGCAATAATTGTTCCAATACATACTCACTCACTCACCCACCCATACATGCACATACACGAACATTTTCAATATCCAGAAACTATACACACAACTTTCCTCATAATTTCATCAGACACACACATAAATACACACAACCACACACTCCCACACATATTCATATATGCACATATTCACACAAATGAATCCAATTATTTTGTGATAGAAAAATAATCCGCAATATTGATTTTTCCATCCCGCAGCACCATTGAGGACGGAAAGAACTGTATCCCCATAGTCCATTGGATAACTAACTCAACAGCGAATCAAGAAGCAAAATTGGGATGCCATCATTGTCGATGAGAAGACGTACTGCGGGTGATTTTGAATGATTTAAAAATATTCAATTTAGGTGATATCATATTTGATTTTATGTTGTTTGTAAAAAATTATAGAATTTTCCAAAAATTGTAAAATAAGAATATGTGTATTGGATAACTTAATAAAATTCAACAGAGACGGGACATCTGCCTAACTCTCCCCTCTCGTCTCCTTCCATTTCATAGGTTTAGTTAGAATAAGTTCTACAGAATTTTAAAATGACTTGGAAACGATGATATGGTACTTTTCAATGTGGTTCAACAAAATTCAAATCATGCAAATTATACCGATAAGGTAGATCTCATCGATATTTCGACTCTATCGCTCGATTTGATGAAATACATTTAATGAATGAATTTATCGTCCTTTCGAGCCACTTATAATCGTCGCGCTCAGGCGACGATCACAGTTTGACAAATGTCAAACTGCGACCTTCGAGGCTCCACTTTTATAGTGGCTGCATCACGAAGGGATTTTTTATTTTTTTGGATTTTTCAATTTTTTATTGAAAGATTGGCCAAGAGATGAAAAAATTCTTCCTCGGGCGGGACTTGAACCTCGCAATCTCCGGTACTCCGGACCGGCGCCTTAACCAATTAGACCACCGAGGCGATTGCGTATTCACTCGCTCGGGGAAGCCTTCTCTCATCTCTTGTGCCAATCTTTCGATGCGGTCAATCAAGGAACCATGACCATTCAAATATGCAAATTATACCGATAAGGTAGATCTCATCGATATTTCGACTCTATCGCTCGATTTGATGAAATACATTTAATGAATGAATTTATCGTCCTTTCGAGCCACTTATAATCGTCGCGCTCAGGCGACGATCACAGTTTGACAAATGTCAAACTGCGACCTTCGAGGCTCCACTTTTATAGTGGCTGCATCACGAAGGGATTTTTTATTTTTTTGGATTTTTCAATTTTTTGTTGAAAGATTGGCCAAGAGATGAAAAAATTCTTCCTCGGGCGGGACTTGAACCTCGCAATCTCCGGTACTCCGGACCGGCGCCTTAACCAATTAGACCACCGAGGCGATTGCGTATTCACTCGCTCGGGGAAGCCTTCTCTCATCTCTTGTGCCAATCTTTCGATGCGGTCAATCAAGGAACCATGACCATTCAAATATGCAAATTATACCGATAAGGTAGATCTCATCGATATTTCGACTCTATCGCTCGATTTGATGAAATACATTTAATGAATGAATTTATCGTCCTTTCGAGCCACTTATAATCGTCGCGCTCAGGCGACGATCACAGTTTGACAAATGTCAAACTGCGACCTTCGAGGCTCCACTTTTATAGTGGCTGCATCACGAAGGGATTTTTTATTTTTTTGGATTTTTCAATTTTTTATTGAAAGATTGGCCAAGAGATGAAAAAATTCTTCCTCGGGCGGGACTTGAACCTCGCAATCTCCGGTACTCCGGACCGGCGCCTTAACCAATTAGACCACCGAGGCGATTGCGTATTCACTCGCTCGGGGAAGCCTTCTCTCATCTCTTGTGCCAATCTTTCGATGCGGTCAATCAAGGAACCATGACCATTCAAATATGCAAATTATACCGATAAGGTAGATCTCATCGATATTTCGACTCTATCGCTCGATTTGATGAAATACATTTAATGAATGAATTTATCGTCCTTTCGAGCCACTTATAATCGTCGCGCTCAGGCGACGATCACAGTTTGACAAATGTCAAACTGCGACCTTCGAGGCTCCACTTTTATAGTGGCTGCATCACGAAGGGATTTTTTATTTTTTTGGATTTTTCAATTTTTTATTGAAAGATTGGCCAAGAGATGAAAAAATTCTTCCTCGGGCGGGACTTGAACCTCGCAATCTCCGGTACTCCGGACCGGCGCCTTAACCAATTAGACCACCGAGGCGATTGCGTATTCACTCGCTCGGGGAAGCCTTCTCTCATCTCTTGTGCCAATCTTTCGATGCGGTCAATCAAGGAACCATGACCATTCAAATATGCAAATTATACCGATAAGGTAGATCTCATCGATATTTCGACTCTATCGCTCGATTTGATGAAATACATTTAATGAATGAATTTATCGTCCTTTCGAGCCACTTATAATCGTCGCGCTCAGGCGACGATCACAGTTTGACAAATGTCAAACTGCGACCTTCGAGGCTCCACTTTTATAGTGGCTGCATCACGAAGGGATTTTTTATTTTTTTGGATTTTTCAATTTTTTATTGAAAGATTGGCCAAGAGATGAAAAAATTCTTCCTCGGGCGGGACTTGAACCTCGCAATCTCCGGTACTCCGGACCGGCGCCTTAACCAATTAGACCACCGAGGCGATTGCGTATTCACTCGCTCGGGGAAGCCTTCTCTCATCTCTTGTGCCAATCTTTCGATGCGGTCAATCAAGGAACCATGACCATTCAAATATGCAAATTATACCGATAAGGTAGATCTCATCGATATTTCGACTCTATCGCTCGATTTGATGAAATACATTTAATGAATGAATTTATCGTCCTTTCGAGCCACTTATAATCGTCGCGCTCAGGCGACGATCACAGTTTGACAAATGTCAAACTGCGACCTTCGAGGCTCCACTTTTATAGTGGCTGCATCACGAAGGGATTTTTTATTTTTTTGGATTTTTCAATTTTTTATTGAAAGATTGGCCAAGAGATGAAAAAATTCTTCCTCGGGCGGGACTTGAACCTCGCAATCTCCGGTACTCCGGACCGGCGCCTTAACCAATTAGACCACCGAGGCGATTGCGTATTCACTCGCTCGGGGAAGCCTTCTCTCATCTCTTGTGCCAATCTTTCGATGCGGTCAATCAAGGAACCATGACCATTCAAATATGCAAATTATACCGATAAGGTAGATCTCATCGATATTTCGACTCTATCGCTCGATTTGATGAAATACATTTAATGAATGAATTTATCGTCCTTTCGAGCCACTTATAATCGTCGCGCTCAGGCGACGATCACAGTTTGACAAATGTCAAACTGCGACCTTCGAGGCTCCACTTTTATAGTGGCTGCATCACGAAGGGATTTTTTATTTTTTTGGATTTTTCAATTTTTTATTGAAAGATTGGCCAAGAGATGAAAAAATTCTTCCTCGGGCGGGACTTGAACCTCGCAATCTCCGGTACTCCGGACCGGCGCCTTAACCAATTAGACCACCGAGGCGATTGCGTATTCACTCGCTCGGGGAAGCCTTCTCTCATCTCTTGTGCCAATCTTTCGATGCGGTCAATCAAGGAACCATGACCATTCAAATATGCAAATTATACCGATAAGGTAGATCTCATCGATATTTCGACTCTATCGCTCGATTTGATGAAATACATTTAATGAATGAATTTATCGTCCTTTCGAGCCACTTATAATCGTCGCGCTCAGGCGACGATCACAGTTTGACAAATGTCAAACTGCGACCTTCGAGGCTCCACTTTTATAGTGGCTGCATCACGAAGGGATTTTTTATTTTTTTGGATTTTTCAATTTTTTATTGAAAGATTGGCCAAGAGATGAAAAAATTCTTCCTCGGGCGGGACTTGAACCTCGCAATCTCCGGTACTCCGGACCGGCGCTTGCGAGTACCGTTTGAGTACCGGAGATTGCGAGGTTCAAGTCCCGCCCGAGGAAGAATTTTTTCATCTCTTGGCCAATCTTTCAATAAAAAATTGAAAAATCCAAAAAAATAAAAAATCCCTTCGTGATGCAGCCACTATAAAAGTGGAGCCTCGAAGGTCGCAGTTTGACATTTGTCAAACTGTGATCGTCGCCTGAGCGCGACGATTATAAGTGGCTCGAAAGGACGATAAATTCATTCATTAAATGTATTTCATCAAATCGAGCGATAGAGTCGAAATATCGATGAGATCTACCTTATCGGTATAATTTGCATATTTGAATGGTCATGGTTCCTTGATTGACCGCATCGAAAGATTGGCACAAGAGATGAGAGAAGGCTTCCCCGAGCGAGTGAATACGCAATCGCCTCGGTGGTCTAATTGGTTAAGGCGCCGGTCCGGAGTACCGGAGATTGCGAGGTTCAAGTCCCGCCCGAGGAAGAATTTTTTCATCTCTTGGCCAATCTTTCAATAAAAAATTGAAAAATCCAAAAAAATAAAAAATCCCTTCGTGATGCAGCCACTATAAAAGTGGAGCCTCGAAGGTCGCAGTTTGACATTTGTCAAACTGTGATCGTCGCCTGAGCGCGACGATTATAAGTGGCTCGAAAGGACGATAAATTCATTCATTAAATGTATTTCATCAAATCGAGCGATAGAGTCGAAATATCGATGAGATCTACCTTATCGGTATAATTTGCATATTTGAATGGTCATGGTTCCTTGATTGACCGCATCGAAAGATTGGCACAAGAGATGAGAGAAGGCTTCCCCGAGCGAGTGAATACGCAATCGCCTCGGTGGTCTAATTGGTTAAGGCGCCGGTCCGGAGTACCGGAGATTGCGAGGTTCAAGTCCCGCCCGAGGAAGAATTTTTTTCATCTCTTGGCCAATCTTTCAATAAAAAATTGAAAAATCCAAAAAAATAAAAAATCCCTTCGTGATGCAGCCACTATAAAAGTGGAGCCTCGAAGGTCGCAGTTTGACATTTGTCAAACTGTGATCGTCGCCTGAGCGCGACGATTATAAGTGGCTCGAAAGGACGATAAATTCATTCATTAAATGTATTTCATCAAATCGAGCGATAGAGTCGAAATATCGATGAGATCTACCTTATCGGTATAATTTGCATATTTGAATGGTCATGGTTCCTTGATTGACCGCATCGAAAGATTGGCACAAGAGATGAGAGAAGGCTTCCCCGAGCGAGTGAATACGCAATCGCCTCGGTGGTCTAATTGGTTAAGGCGCCGGTCCGGAGTACCGGAGATTGCGAGGTTCAAGTCCCGCCCGAGGAAGAATTTTTTCATCTCTTGGCCAATCTTTCAATAAAAAATTGAAAAATCCAAAAAAATAAAAAATCCCTTCGTGATGCAGCCACTATAAAAGTGGAGCCTCGAAGGTCGCAGTTTGACATTTGTCAAACTGTGATCGTCGCCTGAGCGCGACGATTATAAGTGGCTCGAAAGGACGATAAATTCATTCATTAAATGTATTTCATCAAATCGAGCGATAGAGTCGAAATATCGATGAGATCTACCTTATCGGTATAATTTGCATATTTGAATGGTCATGGTTCCTTGATTGACCGCATCGAAAGATTGGCACAAGAGATGAGAGAAGGCTTCCCCGAGCGAGTGAATACGCAATCGCCTCGGTGGTCTAATTGGTTAAGGCGCCGGTCCGGAGTACCGGAGATTGCGAGGTTCAAGTCCCGCCCGAGGAAGAATTTTTTCATCTCTTGGCCAATCTTTCAATAAAAAAAATTGAAAAATCCAAAAAAATAAAAAATCCCTTCGTGATGCAGCCACTATAAAAGTGGAGCCTCGAAGGTCGCAGTTTGACATTTGTCAAACTGTGATCGTCGCCTGAGCGCGACGATTATAAGTGGCTCGAAAGGACGATAAATTCATTCATTAAATGTATTTCATCAAATCGAGCGATAGAGTCGAAATATCGATGAGATCTACCTTATCGGTATAATTTGCATATTTGAATGGTCATGGTTCCTTGATTGACCGCATCGAAAGATTGGCACAAGAGATGAGAGAAGGCTTCCCCGAGCGAGTGAATACGCAATCGCCTCGGTGGTCTAATTGGTTAAGGCGCCGGTCCGGAGTACCGGAGATTGCGAGGTTCAAGTCCCGCCCGAGGAAGAATTTTTTCATCTCTTGGCCAATCTTTCAATAAAAAATTGAAAAATCCAAAAAAATAAAAAATCCCTTCGTGATGCAGCCACTATAAAAGTGGAGCCTCGAAGGTCACAGTTTGACATTTGTCAAACTGTGATCGTCGCCTGAGCGCGACGATTATAAGTGGCTCGAAAGGACGATAAATTCATTCATTAAATGTATTTCATCAAATCGAGCGATAGAGTCGAAATATCGATGAGATCTACCTTATCGGTATAATTTGCATATTTGAATGGTCATGGTTCCTTGATTGACCGCATCGAAAGATTGGCACAAGAGATGAGAGAAGGCTTCCCCGAGCGAGTGAATACGCAATCGCCTCGGTGGTCTAATTGGTTAAGGCGCCGGTCCGGAGTACCGGAGATTGCGAGGTTCAAGTCCCGCCCGAGGAAGAATTTTTTCATCTCTTGGCCAATCTTTCAATAAAAAATTGAAAAATCCAAAAAAATAAAAAATCCCTTCGTGATGCAGCCACTATAAAAGTGGAGCCTCGAAGGTCGCAGTTTGACATTTGTCAAACTGTGATCGTCGCCTGAGCGCGACGATTATAAGTGGCTCGAAAGGACGATAAATTCATTCATTAAATGTATTTCATCAAATCGAGCGATAGAGTCGAAATATCGATGAGATCTACCTTATCGGTATAATTTGCATATTTGAATGGTCATGGTTCCTTGATTGACCGCATCGAAAGATTGGCACAAGAGATGAGAGAAGGCTTCCCCGAGCGAGTGAATACGCAATCGCCTCGGTGGTCTAATTGGTTAAGGCGCCGGTCCGGAGTACCGGAGATTGCGAGGTTCAAGTCCCGCCCGAGGAAGAATTTTTTTCATCTCTTGGCCAATCTTTCAATAAAAAATTGAAAAATCCAAAAAAATAAAAAATCCCTTCGTGATGCAGCCACTATAAAAGTGGAGCCTCGAAGGTCGCAGTTTGACATTTGTCAAACTGTGATCGTCGCCTGAGCGCGACGATTATAAGTGGCTCGAAAGGACGATAAATTCATTCATTAAATGTATTTCATCAAATCGAGCGATAGAGTCGAAATATCGATGAGATCTACCTTATCGGTATAATTTGCATATTTGAATGGTCATGGTTCCTTGATTGACCGCATCGAAAGATTGGCACAAGAGATGAGAGAAGGCTTCCCCGAGCGAGTGAATACGCAATCGCCTCGGTGGTCTAATTGGTTAAGGCGCCGGTCCGGAGTACCGGAGATTGCGAGGTTCAAGTCCCGCCCGAGGAAGAATTTTTTCATCTCTTGGCCAATCTTTCAATAAAAAAAATTGAAAAATCCAAAAAAATAAAAAATCCCTTCGTGATGCAGCCACTATAAAAGTGGAGCCTCGAAGGTCGCAGTTTGACATTTGTCAAACTGTGATCGTCGCCTGAGCGCGACGATTATAAGTGGCTCGAAAGGACGATAAATTCATTCATTAAATGTATTTCATCAAATCGAGCGATAGAGTCGAAATATCGATGAGATCTACCTTATCGGTATAATTTGCATATTTGAATGGTCATGGTTCCTTGATTGACCGCATCGAAAGATTGGCACAAGAGATGAGAGAAGGCTTCCCCGAGCGAGTGAATACGCAATCGCCTCGGTGGTCTAATTGGTTAAGGCGCCGGTCCGGAGTACCGGAGATTGCGAGGTTCAAGTCCCGCCCGAGGAAGAATTTTTTCATCTCTTGGCCAATCTTTCAATAAAAAATTGAAAAATCCAAAAAAATAAAAAATCCCTTCGTGATGCAGCCACTATAAAAGTGGAGCCTCGAAGGTCACAGTTTGACATTTGTCAAACTGTGATCGTCGCCTGAGCGCGACGATTATAAGTGGCTCGAAAGGACGATAAATTCATTCATTAAATGTATTTCATCAAATCGAGCGATAGAGTCGAAATATCGATGAGATCTACCTTATCGGTATAATTTGCATATTTGAATGGTCATGGTTCCTTGATTGACCGCATCGAAAGATTGGCACAAGAGATGAGAGAAGGCTTCCCCGAGCGAGTGAATACGCAATCGCCTCGGTGGTCTAATTGGTTAAGGCGCCGGTCCGGAGTACCGGAGATTGCGAGGTTCAAGTCCCGCCCGAGGAAGAATTTTTTCATCTCTTGGCCAATCTTTCAATAAAAAATTGAAAAATCCAAAAAAATAAAAAATCCCTTCGTGATGCAGCCACTATAAAAGTGGAGCCTCGAAGGTCGCAGTTTGACATTTGTCAAACTGTGATCGTCGCCTGAGCGCGACGATTATAAGTGGCTCGAAAGGACGATAAATTCATTCATTAAATGTATTTCATCAAATCGAGCGATAGAGTCGAAATATCGATGAGATCTACCTTATCGGTATAATTTGCATATTTGAATGGTCATGGTTCCTTGATTGACCGCATCGAAAGATTGGCACAAGAGATGAGAGAAGGCTTCCCCGAGCGAGTGAATACGCAATCGCCTCGGTGGTCTAATTGGTTAAGGCGCCGGTCCGGAGTACCGGAGATTGCGAGGTTCAAGTCCCGCCCGAGGAAGAATTTTTTTCATCTCTTGGCCAATCTTTCAATAAAAAATTGAAAAATCCAAAAAAATAAAAAATCCCTTCGTGATGCAGCCACTATAAAAGTGGAGCCTCGAAGGTCGCAGTTTGACATTTGTCAAACTGTGATCGTCGCCTGAGCGCGACGATTATAAGTGGCTCGAAAGGACGATAAATTCATTCATTAAATGTATTTCATCAAATCGAGCGATAGAGTCGAAATATCGATGAGATCTACCTTATCGGTATAATTTGCATATTTGAATGGTCATGGTTCCTTGATTGACCGCATCGAAAGATTGGCACAAGAGATGAGAGAAGGCTTCCCCGAGCGAGTGAATACGCAATCGCCTCGGTGGTCTAATTGGTTAAGGCGCCGGTCCGGAGTACCGGAGATTGCGAGGTTCAAGTCCCGCCCGAGGAAGAATTTTTTCATCTCTTGGCCAATCTTTCAATAAAAAATTGAAAAATCCAAAAAAATAAAAAATCCCTTCGTGATGCAGCCACTATAAAAGTGGAGCCTCGAAGGTCGCAGTTTGACATTTGTCAAACTGTGATCGTCGCCTGAGCGCGACGATTATAAGTGGCTCGAAAGGACGATAAATTCATTCATTAAATGTATTTCATCAAATCGAGCGATAGAGTCGAAATATCGATGAGATCTACCTTATCGGTATAATTTGCATATTTGAATGGTCATGGTTCCTTGATTGACCGCATCGAAAGATTGGCACAAGAGATGAGAGAAGGCTTCCCCGAGCGAGTGAATACGCAATCGCCTCGGTGGTCTAATTGGTTAAGGCGCCGGTCCGGAGTACCGGAGATTGCGAGGTTCAAGTCCCGCCCGAGGAAGAATTTTTTCATCTCTTGGCCAATCTTTCAATAAAAAAAATTGAAAAATCCAAAAAAATAAAAAATCCCTTCGTGATGCAGCCACTATAAAAGTGGAGCCTCGAAGGTCGCAGTTTGACATTTGTCAAACTGTGATCGTCGCCTGAGCGCGACGATTATAAGTGGCTCGAAAGGACGATAAATTCATTCATTAAATGTATTTCATCAAATCGAGCGATAGAGTCGAAATATCGATGAGATCTACCTTATCGGTATAATTTGCATATTTGAATGGTCATGGTTCCTTGATTGACCGCATCGAAAGATTGGCACAAGAGATGAGAGAAGGCTTCCCCGAGCGAGTGAATACGCAATCGCCTCGGTGGTCTAATTGGTTAAGGCGCCGGTCCGGAGTACCGGAGATTGCGAGGTTCAAGTCCCGCCCGAGGAAGAATTTTTTCATCTCTTGGCCAATCTTTCAATAAAAAATTGAAAAATCCAAAAAAATAAAAAATCCCTTCGTGATGCAGCCACTATAAAAGTGGAGCCTCGAAGGTCACAGTTTGACATTTGTCAAACTGTGATCGTCGCCTGAGCGCGACGATTATAAGTGGCTCGAAAGGACGATAAATTCATTCATTAAATGTATTTCATCAAATCGAGCGATAGAGTCGAAATATCGATGAGATCTACCTTATCGGTATAATTTGCATATTTGAATGGTCATGGTTCCTTGATTGACCGCATCGAAAGATTGGCACAAGAGATGAGAGAAGGCTTCCCCGAGCGAGTGAATACGCAATCGCCTCGGTGGTCTAATTGGTTAAGGCGCCGGTCCGGAGTACCGGAGATTGCGAGGTTCAAGTCCCGCCCGAGGAAGAATTTTTTCATCTCTTGGCCAATCTTTCAATAAAAAATTGAAAAATCCAAAAAAATAAAAAATCCCTTCGTGATGCAGCCACTATAAAAGTGGAGCCTCGAAGGTCGCAGTTTGACATTTGTCAAACTGTGATCGTCGCCTGAGCGCGACGATTATAAGTGGCTCGAAAGGACGATAAATTCATTCATTAAATGTATTTCATCAAATCGAGCGATAGAGTCGGAATATCGATGAGATCTACCTTATCGGTATAATTTGCATATTTGAATGGTCATGGTTCCTTGATTGACCGCATCGAAAGATTGGCACAAGAGATGAGAGAAGGCTTCCCCGAGCGAGTGAATACGCAATCGCCTCGGTGGTCTAATTGGTTAAGGCGCCGGTCCGGAGTACCGGAGATTGCGAGGTTCAAGTCCCGCCCGAGGAAGAATTTTTTCATCTCTTGGCCAATCTTTCAATAAAAAATTGAAAAATCCAAAAAAATAAAAAATCCCTTCGTGATGCAGCCACTATAAAAGTGGAGCCTCGAAGGTCGCAGTTTGACATTTGTCAAACTGTGATCGTCGCCTGAGCGCGACGATTATAAGTGGCTCGAAAGGACGATAAATTCATTCATTAAATGTATTTCATCAAATCGAGCGATAGAGTCGAAATATCGATGAGATCTACCTTATCGGTATAATTTGCATATTTGAATGGTCATGGTTCCTTGATTGACCGCATCGAAAGATTGGCACAAGAGATGAGAGAAGGCTTCCCCGAGCGAGTGAATACGCAATCGCCTCGGTGGTCTAATTGGTTAAGGCGCCGGTCCGGAGTACCGGAGATTGCGAGGTTCAAGTCCCGCCCGAGGAAGAATTTTTTCATCTCTTGGCCAATCTTTCAATAAAAAATTGAAAAATCCAAAAAAATAAAAAATCCCTTCGTGATGCAGCCACTATAAAAGTGGAGCCTCGAAGGTCGCAGTTTGACATTTGTCAAACTGTGATCGTCGCCTGAGCGCGACGATTATAAGTGGCTCGAAAGGACGATAAATTCATTCATTAAATAAAATTCAAATCATTTACGTTTCAATTCCGATGATTTTAATGGATTGCAAAATCATAATGAATTTAGAATCACGACCATGACAATAAGACAGAGTTTTCAAGGATAAATAAATTTAACATCATAATAGAATTTATCCTATTAATAAATCGACGTGACTTCCACATACGAAGAATCCAATACTTGACTATCGCCTGCGGTAGGATGCCTCATAAAAGTGCTGAGGTAATGTCAAGGATTCGGTGTTCTTATTAGCTGACTGACGGATCCCATCAAAGAATTCCCGCCCATTTGAATCCCTCCATTTCTGAGTCATTCTACACAGAACCCTGGAAGGTCCCCTGTTAGTGAATGACTCATCCATGGATTTGTATACTCTTCTGGAATCGTGAAACTCTGGGCTACGAACGCACATACTCTGACTGCATCGTTCATAAATCAATAAACTGAACAAAATAGAAGGGAAATTCTCCCAATAATAACTTTGAGATGATTTTGCAATCAATTAAAGTCGTCGTTAGAGATCAGAGTTTTCTTTTTTTTCATTATACTCACCAAAATGGAATAACAAATGATGATAAACTTTCTAACAACTATTGTTGCAAAATGAACTTTACACTAAACACCAGTAACAGTTCCTAATACAACAACATTGATGATTTAAGACAAATAAGAAATCACATCAATCACAATTGAGACACTTCAATTCTACACTGATGAGAACCTTGCGGTGACTCGCCTAGGCCATGGATCAAGAGTGACTAACTCCGCTGAGAGCGACCGGAGCGGAAAATCCAAAACAAACTCATCAACCCTACACTCATCACATAAATAGATCATGATACAAACATCTGATTACAACTGTTACTACTAAGAAACTCACTTTACACTGTTGATGACGTTGCGCTGACTCGCCCAGGCCATGGCTCAAGAGTAATTAACTTCGCTGAGAGCGACCGAAGCGAAGAATCCAAAACAAATTCATCAACACTTCACACGCAACATGATAACACAATCAAATCAGTATAACAAAAAATCTAACAATTTCCATTTTGCAACAATAGAAGTTTTATTCAAATTCATTAATAAAATCGTTCCAGATAATTAACGAATTCTTTAATCAGTATTCAATACATAGTTGAAAAAATATTCAATAATCAACTATTTTCATAGTAGAATCACTAAAATTTCCATTCAAAAATCGTCAGTTTCTCTTAGCCGAACAATAACAACTCTGGAAATTTGCATGATAGACGGAGAAAAGGATTTTATTGAAATATTAGCTAAACATTGAAAAATATGATAATAAATGTTTAACTGAATAATGGAAGAAAGATCATCAAAAAACGACTAACTCATTCAAAAATTTCAAAAAGATCAGTTTCTCACGATTGAATAATACCATCCCTAAAAAATTGCACAGTACATAGAAAATGAATTACTCCCACTTAATATACTTGAAAAATGAAAATGTATCGAAAAATTACTCGAGAAAATAAAAACAACCGAACAAGCAAAGTAGAGATAATCAAAGAACGATGAAATAACTCAAAGATAACCATGAGATAACCAGAAGATGAAAAGGTAATCAAAAGATAACTTTAAGATGATCCTAGATGATCTTAGATGATCTTAGATGATTTTAGATGATAAGTACTTAGATACTCGCGACACATAAGGTCTATTGTCGCTCTCATAATATCAACTCATATTTTTTCCCGTCAAGTTGGCAACCCTGCTCACGATTTTACGTTGGCAGCCCTGCTCGGGGGGATCCAGACGGACGGGATCCTGCCCGGGGCTTAATTATTGTAAATAATAATAATAATTATAATATTTCGAATTTCAGATAATCGATAGATGAATAGTTGATTTCATAAACTTGATTTGAGAAAGCATTCTGCTTATCTTTTAGCAGCGTATCTTTTGACTTATAAACTTTTTTATGACAAATTTTCAATTTTTATTGGGAAAGCATATTTCAAAAATGATTTGAAATTCTTCGTCCTACTTGAAGAATTTTCCAGAGAAGTAATTTTTTATGTTTTTTGAGAAGCTGAATCGATTGGTTGATACGAAATTTTGTTAAAATGTCATCATCATGGTCTTAGAGACCAGTGTAAGAAGGAGTACAGGGGAGCTAGAATAAAGTGGGAAGAAATCAAAATTGTGTATCAACCAACTGATTCAGCACCTCAAAGAAACTTTATAGAGAAGGACTCATTTTTTCAGAGCAGGAGGAAAATTTATGAATAGTTTTTAAGATATGGAGAAATCAGAAATTTTCAGGGAAAATTTCATAATCCAGGGAATAATGGTCGTGGGGTGCTAAAATTGTACCGTTCCCATCTACAGATGACACCAAATATGTGTGTAGAATTTGAAGGGGATTGGTGGAAACGGTGAGGAGTTGTGCTGAGACATAGAAAACAAAATACATACACATGTGAAGTAGGTGGTGATGCTACTATAAATATATGTAATTAGTTTTTGAGCCTGGACTTTCGTCCACTAGCTCGGGGCGCGTATTGCAAAAAAAATGTCCACCTTTGATGATGAGTTGTGCGTGTAATCCTTTTGGACACTTACGAGAAATGATCTTTCTATCTTCCCATTGCCCACCTGAACTTATCGAGCACTATGCTCGAGTCCAAGCGGGTTGGCACCAGCCTTCTGGGGCTAATCCCCTGAGGCAAGGTTCCCTATCTAAGTATTCGATTATCACTAATATTATATATGTGTAGTGTAGATTCAGGTAATTATTTTTGGGTAATGAAATAACTGAATAATGATTTTTGAGACTTACTTTTTATATTCAAAGTTCTTGGGGGTACAGCGTGGCACGGCCGCGCAGGATAGTAACCACTCAGAAGAAGCTGTAGCCGATTTCGGGATCCGGGAGAGAAGAGGAAGAGCTCGCCCACGCAGTCGAATTTAAAGGAACGAATTTCATGCCCCCTTCTGCGGTGCATAGGGTTAACAATGGGCCTACTTTTCGGAGGGAAATTGGGCTCTCTGAGTGGCTGACTCTCCTCCCGCAGGCCGATAAGTTCAAGTCCACGCGCGCTTAACTCGTTGATCGAGCCGCGCAAACGCTTGAGTACATGATCTAGGTGTTCAGTCGATCAATAATCGTCAATTCTAAGGTTTCAGATACCAAAACTAGATAGCGCGACAGATACGGTTTTCATCCGAGTACTCAGTTTTTAGATATTTTTCTGTTATTCAGCTTATATGCACTATATGAATTAATGGGTTATATATAGATGAAAATCACTACTTGCGCGCACACATTATACACGCACCATAACCTATGAAGTACAAAAATTAAGTAGAAGTATGTGCACTTGCATACATGATATGAAACATAAATACTAAATATTCATCTTAAAACTATTCGGGGAAATATTGGTTATTTGGGATTTGTCTTATTGCGCCGTGAGATAAAATGTTCATTCTCAGGTTTTATACTGTTCCGAGAAACCGTTAGATTTGATTTCTCAAATTAATTATAATGAAATCAATAGTCTTGGACTCGAATCCTATTGAATTATCTCTTTTATACATTAACAATATTCCAATAGTTTTGTCTTGTTTAAAATTAATGCAATACGACTCAGTAATTTCGTAATCGAGCTATAGGCCTTAACTATTTTCAAAGTATGACCTCGATGAATTTCGACATCGAGTCGAAATGTTGAACATATTTTCCTGCTTGCTCCGAAATTCCGCCTAGCAACTAGTTTTCTTATTGTTCTTGTTCAAATATTGCGGCAACATTGGTTCGAAAAATAGGCAAATGTTCTTCAGATGACGAGTCATCTATCGCTGTTTCGAAATTGATGGAGAATCGGAGCAAGAAAGGGGCACACTACAGCGCGAGAGGGGCATCCCACAGAAACACGCGGTCTCCCTTCCTACCCGAGAGGAGGATTTATACCATCGAGCTATGATCGCGAGAAAGATGGAAATCGTCGCGCCTCGTAGCCACGTTGTCGTCTGCTCGCTCCCGCGCACTTCCGAGGACTTGCATGAGGGCAAGCAGATAATCAAACCCGAAAGACGTACGTGACTGTCACGGACGTCACACCCCACGACTTAAAACGTTTTCGTCTGGTTAATGTAATTAAACAAGCGAAAACGTCTACCTCGGCTCCTAACGAGGTTACCGATCCCCGGGATGAGGTTGTTAGGGAAGAATTACTGATCTGGGATGTGTCATCGAGCGGGAAATGGAGCGTCAAAATATGTGTTTGGGACCACAGAAGTACGAATAGCGTTGGGGAAATTTGGGAGAAATGTTCGTATGCTCGGAGCTGCAAGTAGATACTCTGCCGACCTTATGGTCGGGTGGAATGAACAGAGTTCGGTAGATTTGGTTACGGGCAGAGGGTTGGCCCGAGGTTGGAGTTAAGATTGGTTCTTATAGGTCCTGGCGGTTTTCGGCAAGGTACTGGTAGATAACAAGCCGAGGAACTCGAAACGGTTCTTGACAAGTGGAGTGACTGGCCGACAACCGACTGGAGAGTATTCCATCAAGGAAAAGTTCTTATCACTCCATTGGAGGTGCTTAGCGTGATAGATCGCAGTGAACTGGATCTCAGCAGTGTCAAAGTTCAAAAACGATACAAGTTTGCATTGAGGTGTCGATCCGAGATAGTATTTTCATTGAGTAGCTTGAAAACCCTACACCGAGAGTTAAATTATTGTTGTTTGTGCATTTCTCTGTCCAGATCAATTAGGGGGCTTTTTGGGTGGGAACGTGAGCCTTTTCCGAGGTGGTTTGGGTCTCCAGTAGTTTCAACTCCGGATTTGCGAGGGCTCTCGGACTCACACACTTTGGTATTGTGAGTGAACGATAACCTTCAGGATATTGGCTTCATTGAGCGGTGGCGTGATCTCATACCACTCGACTTCCACGAAGTAGCACATGGAAGTGTGTTACGTGATGTTTCAATCCATCTATTCTCACAAATGCCATGTATTTTTGAATGGTGAAACGAAGTTTGATTGTTAACGGTCACCTGAAGTTCGGCGTAGCATATAGCACTATGTTTGGTTTTGGAGAGTGCATTCTATAATATGGGAAATTGTTCTGGAAACTAGTCTTTTTATCAAGTTGTTGGGGAGTTCATCTGGGGATGACGTAACGATCGAAAGAGCGTTTTTAAGTATCAACCGTTGGAAGTTGCGTCGACTGGTCGGCACGTTGTCTCTCCATAGCCTGAATTGCGACTCTATCCATCTCTCAGAGTGTATTCGCGGAACCTCACATCTCTTTCGCGTTTAGAGATAATTATTCGGGGATGCTCCGTTCGCGCGGCGGTGTGCTCAGGTGGTATAGATGCCTCAGCCATTAAGTGGGGTACATTATCAATGAAGGAGTCACTTGGTGAATAGTTTCCGCATTTCCCATTTCAATATAAGCCGGGACGGGGCCAAAAGCCAGACACTCGGGATATGAAATATAAATCTTCTTCTATTCTAATATCTACCATTATCTTAATATTAACTACACTATAATGATTGAAATCGCACGAATCGTGAGAAAGGGGTTTCCAAATCGAACACCCTCCCGTCATGTTCAGGCAATTTCCATCAGTTGAAGGGTGTGCTGTTCCGGACTCTAGTATAATCTGGTTTTTATCATTCAAAAATTTGCGTTTAATACCGTTAGAGCGATAGTCATAATCACGTTCCGCAATCAAACAACCTGTTCGGTCGGATTTTTATCAATTTTAGTCCGCTGATGATTCAAGGGCCAGAAAACACTGAAATTCCAGTACGGCGCACATTATAACATATTTTGTGGATCCAATTCAATCCGTGTTTGTTACTGCTGCAGTGTATACGGCTGAGATGCTATTGGACGTACCGCAGCTGGATATATTAAGGGTATTTTCTGCCTTGTATTGCACAGCTACGATTTCGAAAAAAATTCGTGGAATTGGGTAGTTGTAACTAGACGTCGCTGGTTTTGTTGTCATCGTTGGCAATATCAGGCTCGTTCACGTTCGATCGGGATAAATTTAGTACATTCGAAAAGCAGGGGCGCCAAACGTACTCGATTAACCTCATGGTAGAAATTGGGACCAACAGCCAACATCGTAGCCAGGGTAACTATCATCGCCAATGTTTTTTTTTTTTCTTGGGGAATAGGAGAGCTCGTGATAAATGATTAATCATTCCATGTTTCTGTAACAGACTGTTCAAAGGACTTTAGTTCATATTCATTCATATTTGTCACAATGAAATGAAACGAATACGATTTAGATGATATGGTGGCAGTATGAATAATTTTATCTATTTCCATAACCCTTCTTCAAGGGATAGATAGAGGAAAATTTTTTTCTTTACGAGCTTTAACCCTTTTTTTTTTCAAAAGTTATATGGTTAAAATGAGGTCGAACGTGGTTACTGGAGTTATGGGTAGTTTCTAGTTTACTTGCTCAAAACGATTGGGGTGCATTGGGCATTGTCCCTGAGCTGTCAATTACTATACCTTACAGGGTTAGTCGTGACTCGTAGTGATTTTGAAATGTTTTTTTAAGAAATTCGCTTCAGGTTTTCAACATGGTAGTTGAAAAAAAAACTTGTAAGGAAAATCAAGAGTTTTTTTTGTATTTCCAAAGATCGGCAAGGACGTGGTTGTAGCAATTGGTTCGAATATTTATTTAGTATACTAAGTCTTTCTGTGCCAACATGTTTACTGCATGAAAAATACACAACCCTTTCCGAAGCCATATGAGGTCTTGGGTTCTAAACTGAGTCACGACTAACCAAAAGATCAATTCAATTTAAGGGGCTGCACGTACCTGAAAATAGGGGGAATATCAAGATTAATTTTGATAGTTCTATGATTTCTTAATCTATGTTATTCGTGAATTTTTTTTCCAATCTTTTGGCTGATGAATGACTGGATTGTGTACAATGGGAGTATTTCTACGCCTTTGTGGACGTCATTCCTTTGTAAGTTAAAATTGAATTTTGGTCCGTCACTGGCTGTTCAATACCTATCGACTGTGTGTTGTGTAATGATGGGACGAGAACTTAATGGTGTGGATGAGTGTTTTAATTGGTGGCAGAGGTGCGGAAGGATAAGATCCTAACTGCCTCTGACCCGTTCGATGTTGAAATATTTCGAGCATCTCTTTGCGCTTTCGCATTCTTGTAAATGCGTTTCCAGCATTCCGCGATGCGATGTCCAGGTTTCTTGCAGTAGAAACAGGTCTCGGCTGGAAAAACATTGGGACACTGTCCTGGATCCAGGTACACGGCATGTCTCGGACCCATCGTTGAGGTTGGAATTTTGGCCGATGTTGCCATAATTCGATTCTTCACGTCCAGGATCGGTTCCTTACATGGCTGGCATGATATGTGGCCTTCAGCTTCGGTCTCTGCGCTTCCGAGACAAAGGTCAATTGAATGACTAGTCTCCCTGCAGCTTTCGGTGGTCCGATCTTGTTCTTCTTCAGGGCAGTCACTGTTCCTTGGGGCACGTCGTTGCCTTGATCGCCGAGTTCTGGTAATAAGATCGTCCATGGTTTTTGCTTGGAATATTTTCTGCGTGATTGCAGAATTCAAACCTCGCTTCGTGTACTCCAATACTTTGGCCTCAGTGTCAACATCGAAAGCCTCATCTTCTCCAACTTCGATCTTTCTCGCTTCTTTGATCTGGTTGTTTAGTTTTCTCATCCTGTAGATGAACGAGGCCGCACTCTCTTCATCTCGTTGAAATTCATGTTCGACTTCGGCCATAAGTTGTTGCGTGGTTTTATTGAGAGCATAAAGACTCTTTAAATGTTCTTTGATGGCTTTTGCAGACTCAAATCTCTGACCACTGATCGATGTTCTGGCTTCTCCAGAAATTTTTGACAGCAGTGATTGAGCAAAGATAGCTTTACAGGCGTCGATCCATATTTCCTCTGCTTTATCCCAGTCATGAATGAATTGACTCAAAGGTATATTCGACCCCGTGAAGTCCGGTACTTCTTTGAGTATCTCTTGTAATATGAGAACTTGATGTGCCATATTTTCTTTTTAACTTATTCTTTTGAGTGTTCGGTGATTGAAGTCTGGACCGCAGGGACTGGAATGACTCTTCTATTGTTTCTCAACTAGAAATGTCTCGAAATCTGGAAATGGAAGAGAGTGAGGTCAGGTAGTGCTCTCTTTCCTTTTTTATGAGGAGTCATTCCAGGCGGTCTAGATGAGTCAGATGACTAGGCGTGCGTTGAGTTCTGCCGGTGCCTAGTTTTCAATGTGGTGATATGAGTTCACTGTCATATTGCAAATGTATCAGGTGAATTCGGCGATTCTTAGGTTATGAAAGATGGATGGGAAATGTCTTAATCATGAATGATGATTAATTTCGTGGTTTAACAAGGCGGGGGAATGATATAAAGACCCCAGGAGAAAGAGCACATCCACCAAGCTGGTGACCACGTGGTTTCAGATAGAATGCGAGTTGGGGTTTTCACGAATCTAATCATTCCAAGAATTCTAACGCTATTCCACCAGTCAGATATTTGGTGGTTGGGCCAGTATCTATCTTGATCTTATATATTCCGTAAGTGTCGAAAGCTCTTCGTGCAGGTTCCATTCAGTTGCTGAGCGTCATTTCAACATCACACTCGTATACTTCGTGGAATCGTGTTCAAGTTTCGATCACTAAAAGGGGTTTTATGTACGTACTATTATCATTTTTTTTTTGTTTCAAACTTTTGCTTACTCACTCTACAAGTTATGATCAAAGCAGTGATAACACTTTGACTCAATTTTCACGTATATTTGAGTATATTCACACATTAACTACTAGCTATGCTCGATTATCAATTATCTGGTTGAATCACTCAGGAAATGAAGATTTAATTATAATTAGTAACTATAGTATACTTGGTATTCCTAGATTTTTTTTTTTCCTTTTCAAACAATTTTTCTTCTTCTTTCCCTACTGAAAGAGGCCGAGTCGGTGACCGAGACGGTTGACCGAGTCGGTGTACGGAGTCGGTGACTGTTTCGGTTTACCGACTCGGTCACTTCGCATGGAATGGTCCCAAATGCCACGAAACGAACAATAAATGATAAATTATCGTCAGAGGTTAATAGAAAAATTGAAAAAGAATAGAAAAAAACATGCCCGGCTATTTTCACAATTTTGACGCGCGTGGGATTCGAACCTGCAATCTCTTGCTTACGAGTCCAAGCACATGTGCCCGGGGCCAGCGGGACATGTTACGAGAGAGAGCTTAGTGAGCGTACTTGGAGTGTGACTCATAGGGAGTACCTAAGATCTGTTCATCATCAGTTTTATCATGAGTTGATCATAAACTCTGGCGCCAGAGCACTGAGTCAAGCCGTAGCTAGGATGGGACTTGGAATATTTCTAGATCTGGCTGCTTGACCGAGTCGGTTGACCGAGTCGGTCAACCGAATTCAAATTTTCGCGGGAAAGCAACACGCATAAAACTAGGAAAATTTTCAAAATTTGACTGGTTAACCGACTCGGTGTTACTTTTCCCGTGAAAATTTGGATTCGGTTGACCGAGTCGGTGTACCGTGTCGGTAGTTAACCAGCCAAATCTCGGAAATTCCCAAGTCCTATGCGTGTTGCTTCCCCGTGAAAATTTGAATTCGGTTGACCGACTCGGTCAACCGACTCGGTCAAGCAGCCAGATCTAGAAATATTCCAAGTCCCATCCTAGCTACGGCTTGACTCAGTGCTCTGGCGCCAGAGTTTATGATCAACTCATGATAAAACTGATGATGAACAGATCTTAGGTACTCCCTATGAGTCACACTCCAAGTACGCTCACTAAGCTCTCTCTCGTAACATGTCCCGCTGGCCCCGGGCACATGTGCTTGGACTCGTAAGCAAGAGATTGCAGGTTCGAATCCCACGCGCGTCAAAATTGTGAAAATAGCCGGGCATGTTTTTTTCTATTTTTTTTCAATTTTTCTATTAACCTCTGACGATAATTTATCATTTATTGTTCGTTTCGTGGCATCTGGGACCATTCCATGCGAAGTGACCGAGTCGGTAAACCGAAACAGTCACCGACTCCGTACCCCGACTCGGTCAACCGTCTCGGTCACCGACTCGGCCTCTTTCAGTAGGGTTGCTGATCTGTCAAGGCCTGTCAAGGCGTTCGTTAGGCTTAAGTGTTTGGTGAGCAGTCTCTTAAATCGGGTTCGGGAGCTTCGGTAAACTCGAGACAAATAAGTTTTGGGAGATTGGGATCTTGTAATACCGTAGACAATTGTAAGGTTTTGTGGATCGAAAAACTGCAATGATGGACTGGTTTCAAACCGATATAGCAACATGCTCAAAGCGGGACTGGGATAGAGATTTGATCTCTTCATCAAATCATGATTCACGTGAGTAGCAAGAACTGCAATGGGAGTGGTTGGCAAAAAATTGGCGTGCGCCTTATTAGCCTGGGGTAGTGAATCTAGTGTGAGGTTTGAATGATCCATTTTTATTGGAACCTTTCCATCCACTTGTTCTAATTCTTCCGCTTGAGTTATCTCTGTAGAAAATGAATGAATGTGCTCTGATTTTGATCCACACATCAAAGGTGCGATGCATGTATCTAGATCTAGTTCTTGATCTGAGTCCCGTGATTCTTTGGGAGTTACTATTTCACTTCGCTGTGGGGTCACAGGAGATCTATAACCTCGAACAAATCTAAGAGCTGTGGAAACAGATTCATTAAAGCTTTTTGGTTTAACTTTGAAATAAATTGATATACTAGGCAAAAGTCCGTTGAGAAAGGAGTCTAGCATTACATTTTCGACCAAACTTTGGAAATGCTCGTTAAAAATATTTTCGCACTGTGATACGTTCGTCAATTGACGTCCAATTTTTCGAATTTTATTGGAAAAAGAAATTATGCTCTCTTCTTCTCGTTGGTAAAGCTGTCCCAGTTCTCCAATCAATTCTGATATTGATTTGCAACTTCTAAAAGTATTGTACAAGGAAATTTTGAACTCTTGGTATGTGGTAAAATGTTGAGATATATAACATCGACGCGCTTCGCCTCTCAGTTTTGTTTTTATAATTTTTACAAGGGTTTCTTCGGGGATCGACTCCGCTATCGAAATAGCTTCATCGCATTCGTCGAAAAATTCGTCGACACTCAAATTATTGCCTCCATCGAATTCTGGGATAATAGAAATAGCAACTTGTAACGTATGTCTTAACTCCTTATTCTCACTCATCTTAGAATCGTAATATCAACTGATTGGATCTTTACAAACCTAGCAAAAGTAAGAGTTCTAATGGAAATTTGTCGCCTCTGGATAAAAAAAAAATGTTATCGTATTTTTCTGCTTGGGGTTTCGTCAAAGTTTGAAAATTAGAGAAATGAATGAGAGGAGAACAGAAAATTTCCTCCCCTATCTTCCGATAAAATGGTGAACAATTGTTATAAACAGAGTTAATTTTGTCCAGCCTTCAGTTTTCTTTGCTTATGGAACAGTTTTCGGTCTTGGAAACCAATTCATGAATAAAATCCTGTGGGTTAGGTAAAACAGTACTCACAGACTTTAAAAATTTAAAATTATACCATTATACTGATCATCTGCCCTATTTTTGTTGGTTAGGAATCGAAATCCTAGTAAATAAGTCAGATCCCTGCTAGAAACAGTTCATTGGAAACAATTGAAATCCTATTGGATTGAATTGGATCGAACGGAATCCTATCGCTCCAATAGATCGATGCGATTGGGCCAATGGTACATCCAATCAGAATGAATCGGACTCTATTTCAAAGTATCTCGAACTGTTCCGAATATGACGCAGAGATATTGCTTGAATAGTGTTCTAAAGGTTTCAATGCGACGTGTGGCTGATGGAATCTTTCAAGTAATGTATGACAATAATAGGTATTCACCAATCCTACTCAATTCGAGATGATTTAATTAGATTTAGAGACGATCCAATGCTACTCAAGAAAGGCATCGACGGTAATGTTTTTCAATGCGGAATCGTCTATTGATTCAATCGAGGGACCCCCGCGAACAACATTGATGCCAGGATTGCCGAATCGTTTCTAAGGATGAAGAATGACATTCGACCATCCAATCATGATCAACGGACATGGATCAAATTCAATCCAATATCATTTAGTCGGCTCTAATCGCTGACTAATTTACTTCTCAATGTCATCTAATGATACCTATGGCTATTCATCGCTCGGGATACAAATAAGTAAAGACAAAACGATGCCGCTATTGGGGAATCGTTCCCAAGGGCGGGAAGGTAATTGAGGAGGTGTTGACCGGATACTGACCTATTGCATTCACTTCTGCAATAGTATTCAATCGACATGAGTCAAATTCGTCCTAATATACCTCAATCGGTTTCAATCGTCGACTAATTTACGTCTCAATGTTATTTAATGATACCTGCGGCCATTCATCGCTTGGGATACGAATAAGTATAGACAAAACAATGCCGCTATTGGGGAATCGTTCCCAAGGGCGGGGAGGTAATTAAAGTGTTATGACCGGATACTGACTCATTGCATTCTTTTCTGCAATAGTACTCAATCGACATGAGTCAAATTCGTCCTAATATACTTCAATGGGTTTCAATCGTCGACTAATTTACTTCTCAATGTCATTCAATGATACCTACGACTATTCATCGCTCGGGATCCGGATGAGTGAAGACAAAACAATGACGCTATTGAAGAATCGTTCCCAAGGGTGGAAAGGTTATTTAGAAGGTGTTGACCGTATACTGGCTTATTGCGTTCACTTCTGCAATAGTATTCAATCGTCTTGAGTCAAATTCGTCGTGGGATCCCAATATACTTCAATTGATTTCAATCGCTGACTAATTTACTTCTCAATGTCATTTAATGATACCTACGACTATTCACCGCTCGGGATCCGGATGAGTGAAGACAAAACAATGACGCTATTGAAGAATCGTTCCCAAGGGTGGAAAGGTTATTTAGAAGGTGTTGACCGGATACTGACCTATTGCATTAATTTTTGCAATAGTATTCAATCGACATGAGTCAAATTCGTCTTAATAATATACCTCAATCGGTTTCAATCGTCGACTAATTTACGTCTCAATGTCATTTAATGATACCTACGGCTATTCATCGCTTGGGATACGAATAAGTATAGACAAAACAATGCCGCTCTTGGGGAATCGTTCCCAAGGGCGGGGAGGTAATCAAGGTGTTGACCGGACTCTGACTTATTGCATTTGTTTCTGCAAAAGTATTCAATCGACATGAGTCAAATTCGTCCCAATATACTCCAATGGGTTTCAATCGTCGACTAATTTACTTCTCAATGTCATTTAATGATACCTACGACTATTCATCGCTCGGGATCCGAATAAGTAAAGACAAAACCATGCCGCTATTGAAGAATCGTTTCCAAGGGTGGAAAGGTTATTTAGAAGGTGTCGACCGTATACTGGCCTATTGCGTTCACTTCTGCAATAGTGTTTCATTGACATGAGTCAAATTCGTCCTAATATACTTCAATCGGTTTCAATCGTCGACTAGTTTACTTCTCAATGTCATTCAATGATACCTACGGCTATCCATCGCTCGGGATATTAATTAGTATAGACAAAACAACGCCGCTATTGGGGAATCGTTCCCAAGGGCGGGAAGGTAATTGAGGAGGTGTTGACCGGATACTGACCCCATGCATTCATTCCTGCAATAGTATCCAATCGACATGAGTCAAATTCGTCCCAATATACTTCAATTGATTTCAATCGCTGACTAATTTACTTCTCAATGTCATTCAATGATACCTACGACTATTCATCGCTCGGGATCCGAATAAGTAAAGACAAAACAATGCCGCTTTTGAAGAATCGTTCCCCAGGGTGGAAAGGTTATTCAGAAGGTGTTGACCGTATACTGGCTTATTGCGTTCACTTCTGCAATAGTATTCAATCGTCTTGAGTCAAATTCGTCCCAATATACTTCAATTGATTTCAATCGCTGACTAATTTACTTCTCAATGTCATTCAATGATACCTACGACTATTCATCGCTCGGGATACGAATAAGTATAGACAAAACAATGCCGCTATTGGGGAATCGTTCAAAAGGACGGGGAGCTAATTTAGATGTTGAGCGGATACTGACTCATTGCATTTGTTTCTGCAATAGTTTTCAATCGACATGAGTCAAGGTAGCACCAATCGACTTCAATCGGTTCCAATGACTGACTAGGTGACTCTCCAATGTCGATCAATGGTACGTACGGCCATTCATGGCACCATCTTTAGGCTATGAACTCAACGACGCCGCTATTGGTCAATCGTCCCCAAAGGTATTCATGATATTAGACTGTGCTGACGTGTACTGACCTGATCACGTTTATTTTTTCAATAATATCTAATCGACATGGATCAAATTCGTACCAATCGACTTCAATCGGTTCCAATGACTGACTAGGTGACTCTTCAATGTCGTTCAATGGCATGTACGGCCATTCATGGCGCTGATCAAACATGGCTATGAGCCGCTATTGGTCAATCGTTCCCAAGGGTGTTCATGATATTGAACAGTTTCGACGCTTGTCGACCTGATTGCGTTCATTTTCCCAATAATATTCAATCGACATGAAACAAAATCGATCCAATTGCCTTCAATCGGCGTCGATTGCTGACTAGTTCACTCTTCAATGCCATTGAATGGTACGCACGGCTTTCTATGTCTCTGATTACGAATGGTTATTGATGATACGATGTCGCTATTGGTTGATTGTTTCTAAAAGTGCTCATGATATTAGACAGTATTTGACGGGTACTGACCTATCGCGTTCATTCTCCCAATAATATTTAATCGACATGAATCAAAATCGTTCCAATCGACTCCAATCGGCGTCAATCGCTGACTAGTTCACTTTCTTCGGGGAACACCCACATAGCCGATTGAATGATATTAAGGAGTGGTCGAGTTGGGAATTGGAAGATATTGAAGTGTTCGGATTTGATTCATGTTTTTTGATGATGTTTCATCGGATCAACTCCATTAGGTTGACTTCTGTTGCAGAAAGACTATAGAGTTGCATGATTACCCGTATAGGCGGTAAATGATACTTGAAAGTGAGCAAGTTGTCGATTGAAGCCATTCGAATCAATTAAACCGAATTTGACTCATGACAATTGGATAGAAATGTGATTGGTTGAGTGCAATTAAGCTCATACCCGTTACACACAGTCTGATATCACTTCTTACCATTGGGAGCAATTTGCCAATGGTGCCATTATTGCATTCTCCACATTCAGTAATGCAAGAGATAAATGGTCGTGTAGGAGATTTGATAATACTAAGGTGTGAACAAATTGGCGACTGGAACTGATTGAAGGCGATTGAGGGCGATTGGGCCGAACTTGATTTATGTCAATTGGATATTATCGGTCACATTAAATCATTAGGTTTGATTTCTATTGCACGATGGTTAATGTTATCTTTGAAGCTGAGAACGATGGACCGGTAGTGGCATCATTCTATTCGTGGTAATTTGTGAATCAAATGTTGAAAAAGCGGTATAGATGTTTGGATAATATTAAGAAAAGTCGATTGGTACATCTTCCACTTGTTCCGAATATAGTTGAATGCAATCACATCACTCCACGTCGCACACAGTACAGTGTACATTTCTTTCCTTTGGAAGCGGTTGGCCAATATAGCGCCACCATTCAGTTTGCGACATTTGGTTATGCACGAAGTGAATAGTCGCGCAGGCGATTGAATAATATTAAAGAGCGAGTGACTTGGGGATTGAAACCAATTGGAGTCGATTAAACCGGAGTTGGTCCATATCAATTTGATATGGTTGGTCGTATGAACTCCTTGATTCAAATTATTGCATAGAGTCCAAAGTCACTTTTCACCATTGGAAGCGATTGGCCATTACCACCATCATTCTGTTCCCGTCATTGAGTAATGCAAGAAACAAATAGCCGTATAGGCGATCGAATGATATTGCGGAGTAAGCGACTTAGGGATTGGAACCGATTAAAGTCAATTAAACCGAACATGGTTCATGTCAGATGGTTATGATTGGTCGTATAAACTCATTTAGATTGATTCCCATTGCATGAATTTCAATGTCACTTTTGACTATTGGGATCGATTTGCCAATAGCGGTTTGATTCTGTTTGTGACATTTCGAATTTCAGGGAGTGGACAGCCTCATAGGTGATTGGATAATATTGCGAGAGTCTTATCAGCGATTGAACTCGATTGAATCGAACATGTACTATGTCGATCGGATATGATTGGTCATCATATGCACTCATTTGCCTAAATTTCGGTTGCATGAATTTCAATGTCACTTCTCACCATTGGAAGCGATTGGCCAATACCCCCTTCATTCCGTTCGCATCATCGAGCAATGCAAGAGATGAATAGCCGTTGAGGTGATTGAATAATATTGAGGGGTGAGCGAGTTGGCAATGGAAACCGATTTGAAGTCGATTCAAACAGGCTTGGTCCATGCAATTGATTACGATTGATCGTATAAACTCATTTAGATTGATTCCTACTGTATAAAGTTCAATGTCACGTTCGACCATTGGAAGCAATTGGCCAATAAACCAACATCATCTTATTGGCAACTTTCAGTAATGCATGAATGGAATAGTCAAGCAGGCGATTGAATAATATTGAGGAGTGAGCGAGTTTGCGATTGAAACCGCCCAGCTGAAAATATATACGTATCCCCATGCGCGGCTTGGTGCGTATTGGGGCACGTATGGCGCAGCGTATTGCAGCGCGCAGTGTAGCGCGGAGGATCCGGGTCGATAATCCCGGGCGTCCCAATACGCATCTCCATACGTGCCAGCGCTTCGGAGTGGAAGTAATGGTGACGCCCCTGTGGGCCGTGGGCCGCAGTCGAGCCGGGAAGCTTTATTTATATATAGTGCATGCCACGTGGTATTTCGTTCGCGCGCCCATACATGTGCCCATACGCGTTCCAATACACATTCCAATACGTGCCTCGACCAGCTATATAAAACCAACTCAGCTATGCAACTCATGCCTTTGACCGATAGGTGGCTGCTACGTTTTTGATCCTGCACGAAAATTCTTCATGGTTTCCGACATACTCTCATCTGAGATTCTCCAAAAATAGGTCATGAAGTCCTCTTATCTCTATGAGGTTAATAACGTTTGTTCAGGTAATGTGACATCCTATTAGATCAAACATTATCACCTTCAAAGTAATAAGAGGACTTCATGACCTATTTTTGAAGAATCTCAGATGGGAGTATGTCGGAAATCATGAAAAATTCTCGTGCAGGATCAGAAACCTAGCAGCCACCTATCGGTCAAAGGCAAGAGTTGCCTAGCTGAGTTGGTTTTATATAGCTGGTCGAGGCACGTATTGGAACGTGTATTGGGACGCGTATGGGTAGTATGGGCACATGCAATGGGCGCGCTAACGAGATATCACGTGGCATGCATTATATATATAAAGCTTCCCCGCTCGCCTACGGCCCACGGCCCACAGGGGCGTCACCAATATACTTTCACTCTGAAGCGTTGGCACGTATGGAGATGCGTATTGGGACGCCCGGGATTATCGACCCGGATTCTCCGCGCTACACTGCGCGCTGCAATACGCTGCGCCATACGTGCCCCAATACGCACCAAGCCGCGCATCGGGATACGTATATATTTTCAGCTGGGCGACTAAAGTCGATTGAAATGAACGTGCTCTATGTCGATTGGATATGATTGATTATCATATACACTTTTTCGGTCGATTTCAGTTGCACGAGGTTCAATGTCTTTTTTCACCATTGGATGCGATTGGCCATTACCACCATCATTTCGTTCGCGTCAACAAGTAATGAAGGAACGAATAGCCATATAGGCGATTGAATGATATTGCGGAGTAAGTGACTTGGGGATTGGAACCGATTAAAGTCAACTGAACCGAACATGGTTCATGTCAGATGGTTATGATTGGTCGTATAAACTCATTTAGATTGATTCCCATTGCATGAATTTCAATGTCACTTTTGACTATTGGGATCGATTTGCCAATAGCGGTCCGATTCTGTTCGTGACATTTCGCATTCCAGGAAGTGGACAACCTCATAAATGATTGGATAATACTGTGAGAGTCTTATCAGCGATTGGAACCGATTGAAGTCGATTGGAACGAACATGTACTATGTCCATTGGATATGATTGGCCATCATATGCACTTATATGGCTCAATTTCAGTTGCATGAATTACAATGTCATTTTCCACCATTGGAAGCGATTGGCCAATGCCCCCATTATTTCGTTCGCATCATCGAGTAATGCAAGAGATGAATAGCCGTTTAGGTGATTGGATTATATCGAGGGGTGGGCGGGTTGGCGATTGAAACCGATTGAAGTCGATTCAAACGGGCTTGGTTCATGCAATTGATTACGATTGATCGGATGAACTCATTCAGATTGATTCTTACTGTATTAAATTCAATGTCACGTTCGAACATTGGAAGCAATTAGCCAATGAACCAACACCATTCTGTTAGCAACATTCGGTAATGCATGAAATGAATAGTCAAGCAGGCGATTGAATAATATTGAGAAGTGAGCGAGTTTGCGATTGAAACTGACTAGAGTCGATTGAAACGTACTTGTTTTATGTAATCGAATATGATTGGTCGTTTCAACATATTTGGATGGAGCGGCATCACATAAAATTCAATGTCGCGTTTGACCATTGGAAGCGATTGGCCAATACCCCCATCATTCCGTTCGCATCATCGAGTAGCGCAAGAGATGAATAGCCGTTTAGGTGATTGAATAATATTGCGGGGTGAGCGGGTTGGCGATTGAAACCGATTGAAACCGATTGAATTCGATTCAAACGGGATTGGTTCTCGAAATTGATTACGATTGATCGGATGAACTCATTCAGATTAATTCCTACTGTATTAAGTTCAATCTCACGTTCGACCATTGGAAGCAATTGGCCAATAAACCAACATCATTCTGTTAGCAACATTCGGTAATGCATGAAATGAATAGTGAAGCAGGCGGTTGAATAATATTGAGAAGTGAGTGAGTTTGCGATTGAAACTGACTAGAGTCGATTGGAAGGTATTTGTTTTATGTCAATTGAATATGATTGGTCGTTTCAACATATTTGGATGGATCGGCATCACATAAAATTCAATTTCGCGTTTGACCATTGGAAGAGATTGGCCGATACCCCAATCATTCCGTTTGCATCATCGAGTAGTGCAAGAGATGAATAGCCGTTTAGGTGATTGAATAATATTGAGGGGTGAGCGGGTTGGCGATTGAAACCGATTGAAGTCGATTCAAACGAGATTGGTTCTAGCAAATGATTACGATTGATTGGATGAACTCATTCAGATTAATTACTACTGTATTAGGTTCAATGTCACGTTCGACCGTTGGAAGCAATTGGCCAATAAATCAACATCATCCTGTTAGCAACATTCGGTAATGCATGAAATGAATAGTGAAGCAGGCGATTGAATAATATTGAGGAGTGAGCGAGTTTGCGATTGAAACCGACTAAAGTCGATTGAAACGTATTTGTTTTATGTCGATTGAATATGATTGGTCGTTTCAACATATTTGGATTGATTGGCATCACATAAATTCCAATGTCGCGTTTGACCATTGGAAGCGATTGCCCAAAAATTCATTCCTTCCGCGACACTTCGTATTGCAACAGATGGATAGCAGTGTAGGCGATCGAATCATATTGCGGAGTGAGCGGGTTGGCGATTGGAATCAATTGAAATCGATTAAATCGAACATGGTTTATGTCAGTTGAATATATTTTTGGGTTGTTTGCACCATTGGAAGCGATTGACCAACAGTGAGATGATTCCGTTCGTGACATTCCGTGACGCAAGAGATGAATAGTCTCATGGGCGATCAACGCCGATTCGTCCCGATTCAGTTAACTGTATCAGAGCCCATTGAATCTCATTCAACTAGCCCACGTTGATCTTATGCGTGTTATTGCCCAACTCTGACATGAGCAGAATGGTCGAGTGGTCAACGTCGCTGTCCCGTAATCCAGAGGTCGCAGGTTCAAATCCCGTCAAAGGTAAAAATTATTCATCGATTTTTTCATTAATTAATAAAAATTGAATTATAACATTTCTTTCAGAATAAATATATCCACGAATATCCGATGATTAAAAACTATCTTAAAAAATTGATGAAGTATATAAACAAATAATGATCAATAAGATATATAATATGAATATGATCACCCGTAAGCATACTAACCGAAATAAGAATCAAAAACAAAGTACAGAAATTTTTTTTCTCGATTCAATAGTACGACGTTTTTACATCCGATTCAATCCAATTAGATCTCACCGTAGATTGAAACCCATTGGGAAACATTCAACAGTTATTCACTAATAGAGCAACGATTGGTTTGCTCCAATTGACTGACATTGATGCATCTGCGAGGGACCCGGCCGTATTTATTCGCAATTGAAGACGATTGGATTACCATTCACTAATCCCTGAATTCCTTTTGAGAACGATTGGTTTATATTCTACAATTGAAACCGATTGAGGAGGATTGAATACAATTAATTGAACTTCTCTTGTGCCATTGAAATACACTGATTCCCCAATCTAACGGTCGATTGGAACCAATTGAGAACCGTAGCGCAATTGTACTTGTGGCCACTCAAGGCAATTGGAGGAGTATTCAACAACTCCTAATTTCCGCTTGAGGCCGATTGATTCCTATAGCTATATGTAGAGTCAATTGGCGTAATTAGATCCAATTGACTGAATTTCATACGCGCTTTTCAGGTCTATTGAAATCTCTCTCTCTCTCTCAACTCATTGGTTAACTCACCTCCTATCGAATACGATTGAGTGACATTAGATTCCATTGACCGCACTTGAACCTGGTCCGAGTCGATTGGCGTCTTTCTCTCCCGAGAGATTGAAGCCAATTGGAAACTATTGGGGAATCCTTAGTCAATAGTGTAAGGGTCGATTGGCCCTATTGGAAGGTATTAAATGACATTCACCAACTCCTAGATTTCTCTTGGATCCGATTAAATCATATAGCTTCATTCGGAACCGATTGAGCGAAATTAGATCCAATTGATTGAACTTCAAACATGCTTTTCAGATACATTGAAACTCCTCTCTCAATGCTTCGGAACCGATTGAGAATCACTCGATCCCTTAATCTCTTGAATGTGATAAATATCCAATAGCAGTTCCGTGATTGAAGCGCATTGAATGAGTATTCATCAATCCCCAGAAGTCTATTCAAGCGCATTAATCAATATAGCAAGGAGCATGAAACATCACGAAGTAGCATTCATCTCAATTGCAATGAAGCAATTGGAAGTACTTGGTTGAAGTAGGCCCTCCACCTTTCATTACTATTGAGCCCCCTTCACGTTAGAAATTCATCAATGAACACCAAGGTCAGAGTTGCGTTTCAGATATCTAATTGAAATCTCATTCAGGAGTATTGACTATAGAGCAATTGTTTTCAATAGAATATTTCTAGCAGGGGAGCCCCACCCTAATAAACAGGTAATATATGGCTCAAAGTTCACGAGTTCAATCTTCAACCTATAAATTTAAATTATTCACGGTACACACTAGAGTCAAATTCAGAATATTAAATGAAATTTGCTACAAGGCAAAGATGCCTAATTCTCCTCGCAGGAAGAGAACTCTACATTCCATCATAGTTCCATCCTATGACCTGTTACTCATGGGACAGTCACTCAACATCTGGTAGTGTAACTCTTACGGTGAAACCTATCCATTGTATGTTGGCAAAGGACTTTCGAGTTTTTGCGCGAACAATTTTTAGGAATCAGTCAGTTGATGGAGCAAAGCATGCTCTTACTTTGTGCGGAGTGAGGATATTTTATGGCAGTTTTAGAAAAATTATTTATGTGTACACAACTGTCGCTATGTAGTCGGTATTCTGCTTGACGGTTGAATAATGCGAATAAGGCGTGCAGGTTCTTACGGCTAGATTTTGAGTCTGGGGTGGAGTTATGAAAATCTGAAAAATCACTTTTGAGATCTTGACTAAAGCTACCTGTCCACCAAGTTTTAGACTTCTATCTCAAAAATTGAATAAGTTGTGGCCAAATTAAAAATTGTTCAAAGTTGAAAACTGATTTTATAATTTTCTCATAGATTATTACTAGTAAAGGTGAAACTCAAATATTTTCTGTCCCTCTGTGCTAGTACAGTTCTGCTAGTGATGGTGAGACAAGGAAATGTTCCAGTGGGGTCCATGTATCCAGTGTAAACATGTTGTGCCGTCGTACTGGGAAATGGAAAACAGCTGTAAGAGACGAGCTGGGGATTGTAAATGGTGCACCCAATGACGGTGAAACTCTACCATTTCAGGACTAGCTATTCTGTGCTTTTAATCTGTATTGGGTTGTCAGGAAGGCGGATTTCATTCCCCACCTCTTCACTATGGTGCATAACCTGTCAAAAGTAACTCAAGTTTCTTAGACTAATTTCAAGGGTTTGGAGTAAAATTTCAAGAATCTGGAAAATTACTTCCAAGTTTAGGCTTAAAGCTAGCTGTGAACCAAGTATCAAACCTCTAACTGGAAAACTGGATGAATTGTGGCCAAACTAAGATGTTAACAAAAACTTGACTTTAAAACTTCAATTATTCCTGGCATAACTGTTAGAAATGTATTATGTAAGATGTTTTCTGTACCTGTAGGCTATGACAGTCCTTTTGGTACCTAAAAGGTAGAAAAGTGTGTTGGCGGTACTCTGGAACCTATTATGGGTATGTCGCCATCGACTCTTTGATGTTGGGAATGAGTCAAAGAACGAGTTTGGTAATTAAATAGCGTGTCCAAAAGTTCTAACCTTCTCGCTGGTGAATATGTTACTCTGTAATGTCAATTGTTGGAGGAGGGAACAAGTTCTTTCTTCTGCTACACCCTAGATGGGGTCCTTATGGTATATAACCTATTTAGTTGGTGACGAAATGCACTTCAGGTAATTCAAAGGTTTAGGAGTGGAATTTCAAAATTCTGAGAAATTACTTTCTAGAATAGGCCTTGAACTAATCTTTCACAAAATTTCAAATCTCTAGGTTGAGTTTTCAGTGAATGGTGTCTAAACAAAAAGTTTGTCCAAAATTGAACTTCAAATCTTCAAATTCCTCTCAAACTATTACTGGTAGTCAATTATTCTGGATAATACCTGCTCCTCCAAGGTACTGTAGATTCATTAGTGATGAAAAAATCAGGAAGTTTATTGCTGGTGCTTATGAACTTCATACAAGCTGGTTGTAGCGGCTACCTCAATGGCGTAAACAGCTACTATAGGGATGTTGCAAGGGATCAAATATGTGGGTAATAACTCTGTGGCTCAACTAAATGACAAGATACATTACTTTGTCATAATGACATCCACTAGGTTACCAGAAGAGGAAATTATTATGTCATTGGCGGGTGGCCCCCCCTACCGTATAGTATAATTCTTAAAAGTTACTTTAGTTTCCAGAATTGAAATTCAAAACTGAATGGTTGTGATTGTTCACAAGGTAATAATCCTTTGAAATACTGTAAAACTAATTGCTGGGCAAATTTTCAGCCCTCTAAATGAGATAGTTTTGAAATTAGGTGAATTTTGGCTGATGGAGGAAAAATCATTCTTTGCCAGTAGTAAAGTTCCAAAAATGGAAACTCCAGAAAAAATAGTTCTCTGTTCCTGTAAAATGAGACTGTATCTCCAAAACTATTGCTATGAAGCAATACACAGAGGGTAACCTTTGTAATTGTTGGAGTACTTCAATAACGTATCTCTTGAATATTCATTTCAAGCTTTGTGGGAAATTTTCTACTAAAAGTTCTGGGTTTCAACAAAAATAAAGAGCTACAAGGTAAAATTGCTACTCATTTCTTGTTATTGGAATGAAATTTTGCAGTTACTTGAGGGAATTGAGGTAAAGCGCCATATATGGTGACCAATCAGGCATAATTTGCTACCCAATTATTATTAATTCACAAAACAGATCCTTTTGCTCTAGAAAATATTTCAGATATTGACGGAAAAAATTGAATTCTTCTATCAAGTCTGGTTGTTGCGTCTGGTAGGCAGATTATTTTACTTCTCATTCTCGAAATTCAACTTGGAGATGGGGAATTCACTGCGATTGGTATTTAACAATGGGATTGTAGTTTTATCAAAAATCCCTCCTTCCTGTACACCGTATTCAGACCACCAAGGTCTCAGATTACATACAATTTCGAATAACGATTATGTGGATAAATGTCGTTTGGAATTCAATAACCTTCCTTCATTTCCACAAAATAGAATCATCTGAACACCGTTTATCTTTATAACAGAAATAGATAAAACACTTCAATCTTCCAACTTCTTTTCACGCGGCCATAAAGCCAAAAACTCTCGCTCACGCGCTCTCGCACGCGGCGTCTTCGCCTTGGAGACGGTGTTGTCTACGTTGCGCCTATGGCATTGTCTCCTTCTTTCTTTAATTTAAAACTTTTCATTCTCACAAGAGAATTTTCCATACAAGGAAATTTTTGATTATAAACACCGGGCATCAAAAGAGCTCACGGGATTTTCAAGAATGATTTTTCACCAGTATACGCCGGGCATCAAAAGAGCTCGGGACTTGCTCGGTTGAATGAAGCTTCTTGCTTCGTTCATTGTGCGTTTATACTGCTGGAGAAAGTGATGACACTCGGCTCGCGACTCGGGTGAATTTTAGAGCGAGTGCATCTAGAAAGATAAAATGCTGTGCCTGGTGCAACTGCGTCGGCGCATGAGTTGTACGTGGCGTTCAACATGCGTAATTTTGAATTTTGAATGAAAAATGGCTCACTAGTTCTGATCTGACAAAAGCGGTCTGTGCTCTCTCCCCCGGACCCCAGCAAATATTGCTTATGAAAATGACATGATCAGGACGAGGGGGAATGATCGTGTTTTGTGTAGTTGTGGTTCGCTCATCATCAAAAATTTCTTTTTTGTCGCAAATCCCTCCGGGGCCTCCAATGTGAAGTAGGTGGTGATGCTACTATAAATATATGTAATTAGTTTTTGAGCCTGGACTTTCGTCCACTAGCTCGGGGCGCGTATTGCAAAAAAAATGTCCACCTTTGATGATGAGTTGTGCGTGTAATCCTTTTGGACACTTACGAGAAATGATCTTTCTATCTTCCCATTGCCCACCTGAACTTATCGAGCACTATGCTCGAGTCCAAGCGGGTTGGCACCAGCCTTCTGGGGCTAATCCCCTGAGGCAAGGTTCCCTATCTAAGTATTCGATTATCACTAATATTATATATGTGTAGTGTAGATTCAGGTAATTATTTTTGGGGAATGAAATAACTGAATAATGATTTTTGAGACTTACTTTTTATATTCAAAGTTCTTGGGGGTACAGCGTGGCACGGCCGCGCAGGATAGTAACCACTCAGAAGAAGCTGTAGCCGATTTCGGGATCCGGGAGAGAAGAGGAAGAGCTCGCCCACGCAGTCGAATTTAAGGGAACGAATTTCATGCCCCCTTCTGCGGTGCATAGGGTTAACAATGGGCCTACTTTTCGGAGGGAAATTGGGCTCTCTGAGTGGCTGACTCTCCTCCCGCAGGCCGATAAGTTCAAGTCCACGCGCGCTTAACTCGTTGATCGAGCCGCGCAAACGCTTGAGTACATGATCTAGGTGTTCAGTCGATCAATAATCGTCAATTCTAAGGTTTCAGATACCAAAACTAGATAGCGCGACAGATACGGTTTTCATCCGAGTACTCAGTTTTTAGATATTTTTCTGTTATTCAGCTTATATGCACTATATGAATTAATGGGTTATATATAGATGAAAATCACTACTTGCGCGCACACATTATACACGCACCATAACCTATGAAATACAAAAATTAAGTAGAAGTATGTGCACTTGCATACATGATATGAAACATAAATACTAAATATTCATCTTAAAACTATTCGGGGAAATATTGGTTATTTGGGATTTGTCTTATTGCGCCGTGAGATAAAATGTTCATTCTCAGGTTTTATACTGTTCCGAGAAACCGTTAGATTTGATTTCTCAAATTAATTATAATGAAATCAATAGTCTTGGACTCGAATCCTATTGAATTATCTCTTTTATACATTAACAATATTCCAATAGTTTTGTCTTGTTTAAAATTAATGCAATACGACTCAGTAATTTCGTAATCGAGCTATAGGCCTTAACTATTTTCAAAGTATGACCTCGATGAATTTCGACATCGAGTCGAAATGTTGAACATATTTTCCTGCTTGCTCCGAAATTCCGCCTAGCAACTAGTTTTCTTATTGTTCTTGTTCAAATATTGCGGCAACATTGGTTCGAAAAATAGGCAAATGTTCTTCAGATGACGAGTCATCTATCGCTGTTTCGAAATTGATGGAGAATCGGAGCAAGAAAGGGGCACACTACAGCGCGAGAGGGGCATCCCACAGAAACACGCGGTCTCCCTTCCTACCCGAGAGGAGGATTTATACCATCGAGCTATGATCGCGAGAAAGATGGAAATCGTCGCGCCTCGTAGCCACGTTGTCGTCTGCTCGCTCCCGCGCACTTCCGAGGACTTGCATGAGGGCAAGCAGATAATCAAACCCGAAAGACGTACGTGACTGTCACGGACGTCACACACACATGAATGGTCAGAGAGCTCGAAAGATGTGGCGATAGTAATTTTCCAAGGCGTGATCAAGGGAAACTGTTACCTACAGTCGATAGATTGTAACGTGAGATTTGACTCTACGTCCAACTAATTTATATTTTTCGCCGAAGATCCAAATTCCCCTGCCAAATTGAGGGAACGAGTGCCTGGAATCTTACCTGCGCTGCAATCGAACTTCTAGGAAAGAGGGAGGGAACGAATATCAATTCTCATGGAATAATGACTACATGACAGTTCATTTTGAACTACTCTAACGTATATTGTTACAAGCCTCCAAACCGCGACCAATGAAATTACAAACGGAATTTAAAAGCAACTTCGCATCGAGCGTCTTTAATAACTTTTCTTGTAGCACTTGACCGCCGGAGCATTTGAGCCAAAATGGCTTCCGTATCCCCAATCACCTCAAATCTCTCTGATAAAACCAAACACTTTCGTGGTCCGGTGGCTCATCCGCATACAACCACAACACTATTCTAAACAAAATTGAATTTACGAGCACTCCTCGGTGCCTTCCCAAGCCCTCCGAGAATGTAGAGATACACCATCCTCGAGAGCCCCGGGCAACACGAGGAAGGCTGTCTTCGTCTCTAAATCACTCATATCAGCGATCCTCCAGGTAGTGATCTGCGGATGATCAGCTATATATATATTGTGGGGGCACTATTGAGGAACACGTTCAGTGGAACATAGAACGCGCGCTTGTTTGAAAGTGCAGCAGCTTCGCTGCATCACTCATTATATATCTGAATTTTGCGCGGTTGCCGTGCACGCTGAACTTTGTTCACAAAAATCTCAACATCTTTTCCGATTAAGGCTAAACGACGAGTTAACCAGGCTTTATAATCATCTAACTTGGCCTGGGAAACTCTTCGTTTAGCTCCAATTGGGAAATATTTTGAGATTTTTGTGAAAAAAAATGTGCCCGTTATATGGGTTAGGAACTACCCGCGGGCAACTTATTCTCCTCTTTTTTCGGTTTTTTCCATTATAAGTCGAAAATCATTGGTTTTCCGGGAAATCTTATGAAGAAGTAATTTAAAGATCTTCGAACAATCCGTAAGAGTAATCCACACTCTCTCCCTTGCAAAATGGATTCCTTTGGAGCTGTTCTTGATCCAGAGTTGAAGTCGAATTTGTTTGAATAAATTCGCAAAAATTGTTCATAAGGGGTTCAAACTATTTTACCAAGATGATTGAGTCGATTTTCCACAAAAAAGGTCTCCAGGTATTTTTTCCTGAGCTTGATCTTTTTCGAGTAATGAGAAATGTGGATTTCGCAACGTTCAACTTATAGTGCAGTCACCGCACTTAGGGGTGTAAGTTGCGAAATTAGCTCTTTTCATTACTCGAAAATAATCGAAATGAGGAAAGAATACCAAGAGACTCTTTTGTACGAAATTGACTCAACTATCTCGGAAAAATAGTTATAGAACTCGTTATGAACATTTTTGCGAATCTATTTTAACGAATTCGATTATAAATTTGATCAAGAATAACTCCAAAGGGATCCATTTCACGAGAAAAAGTATCTTGATCATTCTTGTAGATAGTCCAAAGGTCTACGGAACATTTTCGACTTATTTCTCCGAGAAACTATCATATAAAATTCCATTACAAGTCGAAAAATATTCTTCGACTTATAATGGAAAAACCGAAAAAATGACAAAAATTTATGTTTTTATTGTTTATTTATTCCACTTCCCCCTTCCGTTTTCAAACAGCAATTCTTATTAATATTGGTTATTAGATGAACAACCTATTATTCGAGCCTTTGAGTCAGAAAAAGATACAGTAACTAAAATCAATTCCTTATGAGTTAAGGTAGTATTAGCGGTACTGGATGTGTCAAGTGCAGAACATACCCGCGCTTGACTCCCTTTCGCCCGCGATATAGGTATAGTGAGTGCACGCAGCAGACGACGACCTAACCCCGAAACCGCAGAAATGAGTGACACTTGGGCTCACATCTTTTTTTGTAGGCTCTGAATCGTCAATCTGATCGCTCCTGAGTGTTTTTTGTGCATTCTTACATCTGTGTATTCACTGCCATGGAAATCTGTGCGTCAGGTATCACTCTACTGGTGATTTTCCATAAGACGCCGTGTTAAACGGCTTTTACAAAAACGCTCATAACTTTTTTCCCCCACTCTGAAGGCTTCTGAAATTTCAACTGAAGCACTTTGAGACCCTAATATACAACTGTGCCGACTTTCGTGATTTTCTGAGCGTCAATTCGAGTACCGCTAATACTACCTTAAGAGGCTCCAACACCCTGTATATTGGGCCGTTCCAACGCTAACAGTACTTCGAGGGCAGCTGTATATACTCGCCAGTTCGCCAGGGCCCATAGCCGCGTGTATTAGGGACGCGGAATCTGGTTTTGCTCCGACTCTACGGGAACATGGTTTTGCTCTAACCGAGTAGAGCTAAAAGACGTAAGCGCATCGGCAGATCACTACCTGGAGGATCGCTACTCATATCTGCCACCAAAATTCACTGTAATTCACTCTCAACACTATCCTGATTTTTGGGCTCACCGGGTCGCGCGGATTCGGGGATTAAAGTCTCACTGGATCTCAAGCCTGATAATTAGGCGAGATGTCTTAGTCTTCGTCATGTTCACAGAGGCAATATGGCGGATCAGAGCGAGAGAAAATAAGCACATTTACCTGAGGCTAGTTCACTCACCGTCAATTATCAACCATCCTTCCTCGTGAAGGGAAACCCTTGTATAATCCATTATTTCCTGGTAATTATGGTATTCCAATGAAATATGATTCCAAAATGGCTCCTCGAATTCACAAAACACTCGTCACGATGCACTCAGTTCAACGATACTTCCCAGAATGCCGAACCTCGTCGTCTTCCTCTCTTTCCCTCGATCACCTGACGCGATCATAAACTCATCAAAATTTACCCACTTCCGGGAATCTTGCGCGCGAGAATACAAATTGGCAATGAAATGCTGCCACGAGATATCAAAGAAATCTCGCGCGGACACTGCACCCCGAAACCCACATTTTACATACGTTCCTGTGTCATGCCTCCACTCGATGGGCATGCGCACCTGCATAATAATCGCGTATCTCGCGGCAACTCCACCACAATCTCGAACACGTGCTGAAATATCAAGAACTATTGCTATCTCTCTCAATCTCGCCTAAACTGGTACTACACTGTCTCCGTCTCTCTCTCTCTCTCTCTCTCTCTCTCTCTCTCTCTCTCTCTCTCTCTCTCTCTACACAGCGAACTTGCTATGCTGGCGTGCCGTGTGCAAACCCCATTGCTCTCTCTCTCTCGCTCTCCCGTAATCGCCTAGTCTCTCTCTCTCCCCATCTTCCCGCGCGAGCCCGCGTTGCCATCGCATAATCTCTTGCTTCCGATTCACTGCGTCCAGTAAGTGCTGCCACCGTGCGTCCATTTGTCGCCTACACTGCCGTACCGACCCGCATCCAGGCACCACTTTGATGTGTCTCTGAACATACACGCACACATGCAGCCTCTTCACTTAGTTACACGAAATCTGCTTCACGGACGGTTCAGCTGTTCGTCTGCTACCGCTGCGCACGCTATATCTTCACTTCGGTAAAAGAACAAATGCATCAGTACATGCCCCCGAGATGTTGGTCCAGCGCAGCAGCGAGCAGTGGCGACTGAGCCATGAATTTACGTGCGACTCCGTCGCAAGATCTAGGGGAAACGAAAAGCACAGTACAATTTCCATGAATCCAAGAGCTTCATTGGTGAATAAAAATTTTTTTTGAAAAATGATTCGAGGAAAAACGGAATAATATGGCTCCATAGGTAACACGAAAACTCAAAAACGCTCTGATAGATCGTTCTTAAACTCTGTGGGTGGATTACAAAGACTCTTACGCTAAGGCTAGTGAATTTTAAGCATTATTCTATGAGTATTTTTTGACTTATGAACTTTTTAATGACAAATTTTCAATTTTTATTGGGAAAGCATATTTCAAAAATGATTTGAAATTCCTAGTCCTACTGAATTTTTAGAGACGTAATTTTTCATGTTTCTTGAGGTGCTGAATCGATTGGTTGATACAAAATTTTGTTCAAATGTCATTATCGTGGTCTTAGACACCAGTGTGAAAGAGAATACAGGGAAGCTAGAATAAAGTGGGAAGGAATCAAAATTGTGTATTAACCAATCGATTAAGCACCTCAAAAAACCTTTATATTGAACGAATCATATTCTTCAGAGCAGGATGAAAATTCATGAATAGTTTTTAAAATATGGAGAAATCAGAAATTTTCAGAAAAAATTCCATAATCCAGGGAATAATGGTCGGGGAGTGCTGAAATTGTAGCGTTTGCATCTACAGATGACACCAAATATGTGTGCATTTGAAGGGGATTGGTGGAAACGGTGAGGAGTTTTGCTTCGACATAGAAAATGAAATACATATACACACAAAGACACGGTCAGAAAGCTCGAAAGATGGGGTGATAGTAATTTTCCAAGGCGTTATCAAGGAAAACTGTTACCTACAGTCGATGGAACCAGGGAAAACGAAGAGGACAGTACAATTTTCATGTATCCAAGAGCTTTATTTGAGAAGAAAATTTTTTGAAAATAAATTGAGGACAAATCCACTACCATCAAATGAAAGCTTTGTCTTTTGAGAAAGCAATAGCGCGCATAGCTGGCACACCTGGGTGTCGAACACCCAGTTGGTTTTTGGCTCGGCTGTGGCGGAGCAGCGAGCGCGCCAAAGCTGGTACTCTGTGCGCGGTCGGTAAGTGGCAAGTCTTCACTACCAACCGAGGTCACCAGGGACCCGGGAAACTTTGAATTACGAGCGTGGCGTACTCATGAAGGAGGCCTTGGGTGGACTCCACCCAAGTGTGCCAGCCGAGGGTTAACGATCTCATGTAAATCAACGAAATCCATAATCTGCCGCAATGCTACGCCCTCAAAAATCTTCGCCAATGAGCATGAAACACCAACTGGACGTAGATGCCCAAGTTCTGGGAAAGATTTACATTTTGGGAGAGTTTTAACCAGAGCTTCTCTCCAACTTGCCGGAAAGACCCCAGTTTGAAGCAAAAAATCAAAAATGTTGAGTAACACTGGCAATATGTACGGGGTGCAATTCTTGATGAAACTGAGAGGAATATCATCAGTACCTTTTGCTTCAAAATGCATCGAAAATACTGCGTCTATAAGATCATCTGGCTGAACGTGTTTGAAGTAGAACCAACTAGAGATGGAGGAAATGGGAACGAAGGAGATGGATACAGAGAGATGCAGGAAATGAGAATTCCACCTACAAAAAGACATGGGCCCGAAAAAGTATCACAGTTGTCTCAGCTTGGTGATATAAGAGTCATGCATAGTCCATCTACAATTAGGGAAACACTAATTGAGAAGGGCCTAAAGATTGAAGTAATGCTTTCTCTCCACATCAATCTTCCAGGAGGACTGTGTTTGCAGGGAATCTCCCAAGGCTTTTTGGAATAACGATATCTTTCAAAGCTGCCAAAAGCATGGAGGGAGAGAGTTGCGTAAGTGAGCACATTGAACTTGAAAACGGTAAAATCTTCATCTTGAATCGAGCCTCAGGAGGACAGTGGGCGTTTTTTGGAGCAATCGACTCAAGATTCTAGGACTAGTGCTGAATGAGGAGTTCCAAGAACAATCATTATTTCTTTCTGATAAGACCTCGATATGACAAATGGAAACTCTTTCATTTTATCCCTCGCGCCCTCTTTGTTCTCAGGCTGAGTCCAGAGATAAACGGGAAGCCCATAATGGAGTTGAAACTTGTTGGAAGTAGAAAACCTCTAGAGATCAGAATCGGCATGGGGCTGATTTTGGATGTTCGGGTCTGGGCTTAAGATAAATGTTTAAAAATATGCTAAGATGTTCAGGTCTGCTCCACATTGTATAGTCCACATTCTTCCATGACATCCTAAGGCGCGCGGGATCGAATGAAAGAGCTCCCATATCTCATATCAAGGTCTCATCAGGAAGAAATGATGATTGTTTTTGAAATTCTTCATTCAGCACTATTCCCAGAACCTTGAGTCGATTGCTCCAAAAACGCGCACTGACATCATAAAATTCAATTCAAGATGAAGGTTTTCGCGTTTCAATCACTCCAGCCACTCAAGATCTCAGCCAGCGACGACTTTGCTCCTAGAAAGCCTTTTTAGCCCTACTGGCGCTGATCGTGCATGCTTTGATATCCGTTATTCGTGCCGGTGTCACCAGTCCGCCCCGCGCACTAGACTCGTTCTCCCCTCTAGTCTGGAGATGGCTTACGCATGCACTATCAGGCTATCCTACAGCAATGCAGCACGAGACCGCTGTGACATGTAAGAACCTACAGATGGATTCACGTGGGTTTCGCGTACTATTTTTAAATGAGTAAGCTCGAACGAATATCGTAAGCGCCATCGGCCCAAATTTTCACACGCCACACCGTACCGCGATCTTGAATCGAATAATCGATTCGTTTGATAGTGTGTTAAAAGGGCATGAAGTTCGTGGTGCTCGACGAAGGTGGCCACAGTCACCCAGGATGCCGAGGCTGGCTGTGGCCACCCTTTTTTCTTTTTTCTTTTTACAGTTCTTTATAATGCAAATGAGTGGAGTTAATTTCCAAGCACGGCATCTCGGAGGAAAAGTCAAGGCGCGTCGGAAGACCTAAGAAACATATACGGTTGGTCAGGAAATCGCAATGAGAATTCGATTAGCAGCTTCAAAATGGTGAAAGTTACCTCTGTTCACGGTATATGAGTAATTCCGCGCGAAAGCGGACCATGAATTGCAAACATGTTTCAAACTCTCTTTCCGAGATTTTTAATCGATTCCATGGTCCAAAAAATGAACTTTTCACTCCCCGTGGGGTCTAAAATTTTTTCTTTGTTTCCCTAGGGAATATTTTTTTGATAGTATTTTTATGAGGAAATCTCAATCTTCTTTCCAGTAAAATGGATGTAGTCCCGATTTGACGCAAGATACGACCGCGCGAAGGATGGCATTCGGAAAGTTTTTGGAGAATCTATCGAAATATGCCTCGAAATTTTTTTTTCGGAATTATGGACGCCCCTCATGAGTCAAAAGATGAAAAACAGAGGAAATTTGATTCCTCAAAAACCCAATTTCATAAAAATCTGGTAATCCATGTTTTGATGTAGAATCGCGTGTTCTTCCAGAGAAAAGTGGTCCCGATCTGTGTCTACGCTGTTTTTTGTACGTCTCATCAATATTCTCAGCCTTTTCGGTTGAAAAATGCATTTTTCTGCGCATGCGCAGGAATTTAGACTGCTGGAACCATTTCCATTGAAAAACCGAGGAAATTCCCTTCAGAATGATTAGCTGGCGGAGTCAATTCGATGTACTGGGCCCAAAGTTACAAGGTCTAGAAAATGATGGCACTTCTACTCAAGTCACGATACTAATGGGAAATTTGTGCAGGATCTGGATTTACTCCTCTTGAGGATGCTTCATCATTAATGGGATGTAACTTTGAGCCAAGTGCATGGAGTTGACTTTGCCAAGTAGTCATTTTGAAGAAAATTTCCTTGGCTTCTCAATGAAATTGGTTTCAGCAGGCTAAATTTCTGCGCATGCGCAGAATGAGTCATTTTTCAACCGAAGAGGCTGAGAATATTGATAAAATGGAAAACAATGGTGTAGAACCCAAAACACAGATATGGACTACTTTCCTCCGGAAAACACAAATTTACATCGAAATATGAATTTTCAGATTCTTAAAAAATTAGGTTTTTGAGGAACTGAATTTTTTAACCACCTTTTGGCTTGTAGGGGGCGTCCGTAGCCTCAAGAAAATTTTTTCAAAACATATTTCGATAGGTTTTTGAAAGACCTTTCGAATACCACTATTTGCGTGGTCGTATCTTACCTCAATTTGGAACTACACCCATTTTACTGAAAAAAGATTTATTTTATTTATTTTATTTTAAACAATATACGGGCAATATGCCCTTTACAAGATTGGTATTTTCTCCTTAAAACACTATCACAGAGATATTCCCCACGGAAACAGAAATTTTTTTCGGACCCCACAGAGAGAGGAGTTCATTTTTTGGACCATAGAATCGATTAAGAATAGTGGAAAAACAATCTGACATATGTTTACAATTCGTGGTCCGCTGTCGCGCGGAATTACTCATATTTAATCCAGTCAACTATTCATACGTCAATACTTGGATGTGATTTGATTAAAGACTTGGTCGTGGAACTCTATTTCATATTCCATCCACTCTGATAATAATTAATAACCAAATTCAAGTGTTGATGTATGTGACATATTTGAGGAGAGCATATTCGGCCGAAATTCACTAAGTGCCTGGAGATACGTGAGTCTTGCGTACCATTTTCACCCGGCGGAGGGCCCAGACAGAGTCGCGCGGTAGATACGTGGTCGATAGTAAGTTCTTCCATATTACAACCGATGCCTTACATCATCATATCTTCATATTCGCGGCAAATTGGTCTGAAAACTTGATATATTATTCGAAAAATAGACCCAGGAAATAAATGAAAGAAGATTCGCTTTTTGACCCCGTACAAATATTCAAGATTGAGAAAGTTATGAGCGAAAATGTTCGAGGTCGATTCTCTCAAATCAACCGAAATCGAGTTACGTAGGTTCTCGCGGCAGTACTGTTCACTTAGAACTCGTACTCCACCTGTGGGAGTCACCGAACGCCACTTGGTGGTAGCGTTCCGTGCCTCCCACTGCAAACTACCACGGCTCACGGCGAGGAGCGTAGTTTGAAGCGGAAGGCGGACTTTTGCAGTTATAAAACTTAGTTCAAGACAGGCCATGCAGTTGGGAATCTTCCATAAGAACTGCCTCACTTGCTTCTGGTATCAATAGATCGTGGCTCGATTCCCTTGTTACGGGGTGGAAGCTTCAGAAAGAACACGAGTGAGGAATACTTAGAATATCACTTTAATATACGGGAAGAGAGAAGCTCGAGAGAGAGTGTGGTGACTGAACTAATTGATTGGTCGAGCGGTAATGAGCGAGGCGCGGCCCGTCGTCGGAACGATGGGTCGTGACTCGCGAAACACAAATAAGGGGTATGCAATTATTCGTCAGGATGCTGACGATGCACCTGCGACGGCTGGTAGAGTCGTCGCTGGTGGATCGTCATGGGACGGGGTGAGGTGCGGGTGAGGGAGCCCGAGACTCACCACGTCACATGCGTCTCTGGCCGGAAAATTGCATGTCCCGATGCAATTGACCTATATATGTTACATATGATTGGAAGGCCAAGGTCTTCCGTGTGTGTATATTTTGCTGTGTTTATATACGAGAGAGTCCATGTGTGTGTGAACTCGTGTGGGAGCGAGAGTGTCAATGTCCGTGTGGGTCGCGTTACATTCCTTTCTCCGCGGATTCTCTCTCGTTATAATCGTTAATGGCTTGAATAATTTCATTCACTTATTTATAGTTGTACAGAATGGGCTTTTTTTCTTTACAGTAATATCATCAATGATATATCGGCTTTATGAAAGTCTTTCAAGGAATTATCAAAATGTTTGACAAGAGATTTTCAGAATAAAATTATTAACGATAAATTGTTCATAACTAGTGTTTCTTAATTCTATGATTATCTGTCTGAAATTCTAAATCTGAAATTGCTGAAAAACGTTATTCCCAACGGTGTTCATTTTTACATGAATAATTCCCAGAATATTCATAACAAATTATATGGTAAATTAATAATATTAACAATATAATTATCCATTGTCGGTTTTGTTTTCTTCGTATCTACGTCTGACAAATTCTGGAAGAGAAAAATTGAGTTGAGGAGAGTCCGATTATTTCTGTCGGTTTCTCTCACTGCGTCTCATTCGATAGCTATAGTCGTATAGAGTGCTAAGGAATTTTTATTGCTTGCCGCTGTATGATTGATTTCCCTTTGCTATAAGAAATACTCTCCTATCTCGAATGGTCTTATAATTCCAAATTCGAATCCGTGTTGATGATTTTACCCTTATTGATCAATGTAATTTCGGCTGATTTGTGTGCTAACGGCTCTCTCGACAACTGAAATTCATGCTTTTCTATTTTGAGAATTTTCACTTTTCCGATTTTTTTGAACTTTTTCATTGAAATGAGTAGGTAGCCCTTGGGAAACTCTTTAATTTGAGCCTTTAAACGTCATAATCGGATGGAAATTGGCTGAGTTATGCTAGATTCCCATGTGAGTTTTTTTACGCATAAAACCCTGTATTTTCCTATGATTTTTACATAAATAGTGTGGTTCCTAAATTTTTCAGTGTCGGTTGAGTCTGATTCTAATAGAGTACCTCTCCTGGCGTAATCATACCAATTCTTGAGTTGAAATTATCAAAATTGCTTGACTTATAACATAATACGCACCCATTTATGGTGTCGACGGCAATTTTTTGGACGAGATTCGGGTTGTATATTTTGGTCTAAAAATTTTTCTACTGTTGGTTTTTCTTTGAGGTACTATGGTGATCTATAGATATTTTACAGGTTCATAAGTGAATTTGAAATCTTCGTTTCTTACTAATTGGAACATATTCGTCTTACGCCGCTGAGGGACCCGATTCATCTTCTTCGCTGGATAGGGATAGAAACGCCTCATTCGACGAATGAGATGAAGAATCAACGCGGTCATCACTACTAGGTTTTTGATCGAGGAGTTGTTGTTGCTGTGTAACAGCCGCAGGAGTAGTTTGCTGAAGAGTGGCCGTAGTTTCACCTCGTCGACCTCGACAAACTGCAGTTTGTCGTGACGGTGGATCAGGTGGCGGCGTAGATACAGTGACGATGTTGGTACTCTGGCGATGGTGCTGACGGCGACGAGGACGCTCCGGTATTCTGGAGGGCGCGGGAGGTCTCACATTCGTGTCCCCCCGACGCACAGTTCGGCCAATAATTGGATTCACGGCACGAATCAGTGCCACGCGAATACTCAACGGATCGATCTGATTCCAACGCGATTTTCTTCGTTTTTTGAAGTTCTACAAGATGCCCTTGCTATAAATTTGATTAGGATCATCTCTCGCGGTCCAGGACGGAATGAGAGAGAACTGGAAAGTAGTGATCAGCATGATTCTGGGCTATAAAACACTTCAAAGACGCCTGAAAAATGTTTTTCATGCATTCCTGACACCCTAGATCATAATGGTCGATGGGTCTATACTGTACGGGTGTATGAGAAGTGGATCAGAGGTTCCACTTCCTCGTTTACTACACAGTCGAACGCACCGATACATTACCTATTCAACCCCTTCTCGTTCCCACTTCTCTCTCATTTGATCCTGGACCGCGAGAGATCTTCCTAATCAAATTTGTAGCAGAGGAGTTTTGTAGAGCCCCAAAAAACGGAGAAAATCGCGTTGGAATCAGATCGATCCGTTGAGTATTCTCGTAGCGCTGATTCGTGCCGTGAATCCAATTTCTGGCCGCACTGTGCAACGTTGACGCACCACGGAGTCGGCTTGCGTACGATCCGCAGTCGATGCCTGCGGGAGAACCACGTTGTCCTGGATACCTCGTCAATGTATTTGGTCATCACAAACGAGAGGAGCTTGTATAGAAACAATCGATTGGTGTATTGATGAAAATTCACTTACGTTTCTCTGGCCTTGACGGCCTCGACGAACAAGAGCTGCTCCCGGGGGTGCCTCGACGGGCTCGGTTTCCCGCAGACCGTTTCTATGGCCTTGACGATAAGGAGCGGCTTGTATTGACGTTGCATGCGATTCGGGCTCATTTCGGCGACCTCGACGTCTCGGGGACGTTCTTTCGATATCTCGACGTCCTCGAAGACCAGAAGCAGCTTGCGTAGATGTTGCAGATCGATGTTGCAGATTGGTTGGCTCGACGACCTCGATGTCCACGAGCGGCACGCGGAGGTTCTTGTTCGGTATCCTGTCGAGCTCAACGACCACGGCGACTTCATACAGGCAATTCAACACGCACGTGGTTCTCGGTCGAGATCTCGTTTATTTCGTCTTCTTGGGAACGGCGACGACGTGGGCGACCTCCTCGATGCTCATCCATGACGAATTCTCAAAGGAATACGTGTTCTAACCTCTCTCACTCTCTCGGCACGAAAAAATGTATCCTGGTCACGGCACCGTGTTTTCGGGAGAAAGATGAACCTTGCAGATTCACATGAAAGGGCTTTATTTGTTAAAATACACTCGATCTGGTCTTATTAGAACTATTCGCGACTGTTACATTCGTTGACACACACAGTCCGTCTCGGCTAATTCGAGTTCTGGTTGTTGTAGTTATTTTCCCCCGTCTGCCTGGTCATCGATCTTCCACTTTTACGTAGCACACCATGCGCAAGTGAAAACGTACGATCGACAACCAGGGCACGAACAGAACAATGAGGGCCAAACAATCGTTCGAGCACCAAGCTCATGAGTATATGAAAAAAAAACTTAGAGACTATTTAGTGAACATGAAATCATACATGAGCATCGTATTTTACACTATGCAAGGTCACTGGTGGACGACGCCAATCGTCTGGACGCGCGAATGGGTCTACTTCACCAGCCTCGTCTACTTGAGGGTCCCACGGCACGTCCTCGTTCGGAAAACAGTCACGAATTTCCGATCTAATTAACCGAGATCGAGTCCGTTCTCTAGTTCCGCGCTCGTTCAGTCCTTTAGCTTTCAATCACGTGGTGACCTGGTCACCGTCCAGTGGCCAAATTAATTTAGCCAAATGTAAATACCGTCCGTCCCTGACTAACAGTCGAATGAGGTCCTGATCCCCACACTTGAGCAGTCCAGGCAACGGTAGTTTTGGTTGTTCGACTACTTCATTCTTTTTGCCTGAAGGTCTACCTCTTTTCATTCTACTCCATCCAGAAATCCAGCAATTCGATTTTCAGTCCAACCGAAACGAATAAGAACGCGTCTCCGTTCTCTAATGTCCCCTCCTGCAACTATTCAGCCCTCTATTGTCCGCAAATTAGTCCACTCCGTCCTCTAAACCTATTCCAAAATGCCCAGAAAAATCTCCACGGATCCTACTCTCAACGATTCAGTCTCGTCCAATCATCTAGTAACCTCAAATTTATTTTCAAGTCCTAGAAAGAATTATCAGAGAACTTAATACTCAGCAATTGAGTCTTATCAGATTTCCCAGCAACTCCAATTTTATTTCAAAAGTCCCAGAAAATTTCCAGAGAACCTAATACTCACAAGGGGACGCCGGAGTCTCCGGGTCCTGAAATCTCACCAAAATTTTTTTACAGTTTTGTACTACCTAGAATATGAAGAACCCAAAGCAACTCTGTCAAATGGGCCTCCCGTTCAGAGCTACAGCCTATGACATTAGCATTGCCCGTATAGGCCCATGTTAAAAAGTGATATATATATATAGATATACTAGCAATGTTGACGTTTCTGGCTGTAGCTCAGAACAGAAGGCCCATTTGACGGAGCTACTCTGGATTTTTCATATTCTAGGTGGTACAAAACTGTGAAAAAATTTTGGTGAGATTTCAGGACCCGGAGACTCCGGAATCTCCTTGTCAGTAGCTGAGTCTTGTCCGATTTCCTAGTACCTCCAAATCTATTTAGAAGTCCTGGGAAATCTCTCAGAGAACCTAATACTCAGTAACTGAGTCTTGTCCGTGAAATTTCCCAACCACCTGAGGTCCAAGTCACCACACAAATACCTAACACCCTGCCAGAGTCCAAGAACGGGATTTGGGTAGGATGAAATTCCGAAGAATTTCTCTGTCCGGGGTGAGGGAGTACTTACGTGGAAATGGGACGGTCCAGAATCATTATCATACCCAAATTATACATCAAAAAATCATTCAATCATCACACCATGCATTGGGAGGATCAATCTGCAAACATAGGGGCCTGTAGAATTCTTCCAAGTCCGAAAAATTCACCTAGCTGTCCTAAAAGCCTGGCGCGATGCTACAAAAATGATTCTACGCGAGTGGAAATTCTCGCGAAAAATGATTCTAAGCAAGTACTTCACTTGTTCTAGGGAGCAGGGCTGCAGGGGGGCTCAAAATATTCACATACGGGGAGAAATATCCACATTCAATATGATCAGGGTGTGAGAGAGGGCACTACACTACTACTATTACGCGAAGAGCCTCGCACGCACGCAGACCTGTCTAAGATCGCGGAATTTCAAAGTCCAATATGTCAGGAAAATTTCCGATCCGTCCAAAATATTCGTAGCGCTTCGCGTATAGTCCGTAAAATTTTATCTGGATTTTCCAGAAGCCGCAGAGTCCTGTCACGGTCGCCATTGTGACGTGGTATTTGAACCATCACAACTCATTTATATTCAACGGGACTCTTATCCTAAAATCGCAGGCAATACGCGCGTGAACGGCGAAACGACTCCGGAAGAATTCAGCTTCCCTGCTACTCAGCAACACCTACCGTTATTTTACCCTGAAGATAAAGAGGGGGAGGGAGGGCGCACGCTCGTAAATGATAAATCGAATATTTATTACAAAAATATCTGGCCTATTCTTTACGTTACTACTACGCGGCGATACATAAATTTACATATCTCTTATAACCAACATTTGTCCGAATGACTCGACTATCTGTCCAAAAGAATATCAATCAATCGCATAAAATTGTCAAAATGTCTCTATTCCTGAAAAATATAAAAACACTTCACAGAAAGGCCATATCACACTGTCCGATCACTCGCAAAAACCTACCTGTACTCCGTAGAGTGCAGCTTGTCCAGTCTCTGCTCCGATATTTTTCCCACAATTTATTCGCTCCAAAATTTTCTCGTCCAAAATGGCCGCTCAACGGCTCTCGCAACGCGCGCGCCACGGCTAGCACCCAAAATGGCTTGTGCTCCGATGCTCTCTCGTCCCACGCGCTCGGGTAACAGGTGCACGATCACGCTCCTGGCTCCTAATTCACTTCTCCGTTAGGTGCTCGTCACCGCGCGTACGCCGCACCCAGGGTGATATATGGAATGAAAAGTCTGATTAGTAAATAACTCGAGCTAGATTTAATATTTTCTTACGTTCAAAAACGGAAATTGAAGCTCGAGACCTGTAGAACATAAATTATTTATTGCAGCTCCGATTCATCGTTGTTACTAATAACAATATCCATAATGGGAGCAATAACAGCATGAAAAATTGCTATGGTTCGATCGAAATAATACTAGAGGATACAAAAGAAGTCAGATACATCTGAAATATTTTTTGTCTGTTCTTGGAATCTTTTTTCGCACTAGAAGATGATTGTTTGAACAATTTGTTTATAAAATTTGTTTAAACAATTTTTTCAACAAAAATTTCTAATTCCATTTTAATCCAAAAAAAGTCAGATATATCCGAAATATTTTTTGACTGTTCCTGGAGTCTTGCCACGCGCTTGGAGATTATTGTCCAAACAATTTGTTAATAAAATTTGTTTAAACCATTTTTCCAACAAAAATTTTTATTCCCATTTTGGCCACGTTAAATAAACCGATGCAATCTAGTGTGAAGGGAACAATGATGAGGATTGCTTGTTCATTGTTAAAAACGATTGTTCAAAGATTGCTCAAAGACATCCCATGGGGGTTTGAGTTAAATTGGTTGAATTTTCACGTTAGAATCAGTCAATTTACAACAAATAGAGACGAGAACGGATCTTCCACAGTTTCTATGAGAGCAGAATCTGTTTGACCCTATTTATTGTTATTGTTGTTGTTTAGAGAATTATCCAGATCAAGCAGTAAAAACAACAATGGTTGTTTTAGCTTGCTCTTGAAAGCCATTGAGAATCGATCAAGTATCGCCGTCGTCCGATACACACAGGCATGCCCCGGGGCATAGTGTCATGCGGAAGCATGTCCGTGGGGTGTAGGAGGGCCCGGGGGTCGGGGGGTTCGGGGCCCTGGGGAAGCCCTCCGGGCCACCCAACTGCCGAAACCGCGTCCCGTTGGCTGCTCACCCGGGGCAGCCTCTTGTGCGGCTACCGCGGCTGTCCGGGGTGTAGAGTGGGCTGCCTATGTGTAGGCATAGCCGCACTGCCTCCTCTGGTCCAACTCTCTCGTCGCTCGCCTTCGTCGTCTTCTCGAGCCAGCCCTCAACGAAAAGGAGAAGTATTTGGGGTTAATACCTATACTTCTGGTTCGCTGGCTCGAGACAGTGACGGGAGATTTTAATAATTTCGGCTGTGACGGCTTGTCTACACTTATGATAATATTTTTGGGTAGCCCTGGATCAAATACTAACGATTGCGCCAGAAAGAGCACAACCAAAGAACTTTAAAAATGATCTTAGAGGTCTTTTTCTGGGGCGTTTAAACAGTTAGTACAAGAAGGCATGCATTATTCCAGAGTTTTCACTCAGGTACTCATATACATATATATCGGTCCACGGTATGGATAGCTAGACTGTCGCAACTAGAAACAGTGCGTCGAACATTTTTGGAAAACTAGGCGTACCCGACCAGAAACATCAATTGGTGAATTTTGTGAATGGAGAGGGTAGTCTGGATTTTTATATACAAGTAGTGAGATCTCACCCCCTCCACTCACTTCTCCAAGAAGTATAACCAGGCGAGTATGAGAGTACCCTCCCTCCTGTTAATAGTTGAAATCATCTCTTGAAGAGACTCATCTGATTGAGTTTCGATCATTGAAGTCATACCCGAACTCAACATTCTTGGGAATACATGTGTCTCACACTTTTGTGTTACTTACATACTGTTCCAGAATATCATATCTGGAAGAATAAATAGGACCATAACAACTCTCTTGGGCACTATATCTGAACAATTCAATCAAGAAGGAAAGATGAGATGAGAATAACTTGTTGGAAACTATCTGAAAAAATTTGATCTAGTGAAAGAAATAAAATAAAGAAAATCTGTCGAGTGATATCTTAATGAATGGAATCTAGTAAAAGAAATGAAAATAACATGTTGATTACAATCGAGAAAAATTTAATCTCGTGAAAGAAATGAAATACAAAAATCTGTCGAGTGATATCTTGAGTTATTTGATCTAGAAAAAGATATGAGATCACTATAATTCAGTTCAGTACCATCGTCATCCATCGATATTCGAAAGTATCATAATAATACATGGATATGGGATTATCAAATATCTAGAGTTTGCTGTGTTCCACAAGCGCAAAATGTATAAATTAGTCTAAACAACGGAGTGAAATAGGATGAAGATAGTCGAGTATCTCTTTTACATACATTCTTTTTCAAACATTGATGAATGAATTAATTTGAAACAAACGACGAATGTCATGATAGCCCACAGAATGAGACATACGAACGAGTCATGGATTCGTCTGGTTGGAACCGTGATACGATACACAGGCTTTCGAAAGAGTGCCTTTATCTGTGGCCACTTATGACAAGAATTTTTTCGCATACATTCTCATTTTTTCCACAAACTTGCCGGAATCATTGCAAATCAACTAATAGCCCATCAGTCAACCTGTGATGTGCGTTTCGTATGCATTTTTGTCGTGTTCCATGTCTTTCAGAAGTGGCAAATATCCATGTCCCACGGCGTTCTTGTTGAAAATACTTGAGAGGGTCGAAGGGTTGATGAGGGGCGCAAGACTGGGACTAAATACTTTCATAACAAATAAATGTGTATATTCAATTAACAACAATACAGTATGTTACATATTGCCGGCTTGGCTCTTCTAGCTCCAGTAGTTGCTCTCTCTTCTCTCTCCAGCTTCGCTGCTGCACGCACCACACTCATACATACACACATAAGTAGACTCATATTCTAGCCTGCAGGTGGCACCACGCATCAGCCACTGCTTCTGGCAGACGACACATATAGTCACACAGCATGAATTCACTCACAATCCAACAGTTCTAAAGAGAAATATGTCCCCATTGTTGTCGAGAACACCGTTCTTCTATATTACTTCAATTAATGAATTTTTTACGAATTGTCGAATAGCTGAGGATACAATCAATGACTTTTTGTACGTGGGAAATACTAATATCTCGTTCCTAGTGCTTGAGGTACATACATTCAGGTCGGGTCATGAGAAGTGGACTTTGTCTAGTTTAGATAACCTGTTTAACTGTCAATTATAGGTACTTATACACACGTGAGAAAGTCGTTGTTTTTTAGTCCGAAAATGGTAAGACTTCCTTGGACAACTTTGAACCCTGCATCTCGCAAGATTCCGGCGAGTATGTAGGAAGAATGAGAATGTATGCAAAAAAATTCTTGTCATGAGTGGCCACAAATGAAGGCACTTACTCGAAAGCCTGTGTATCGTATCACGGTTTCAACCAGACGAATCCATGACTCGTTCGTATGTCTCATTCTGTGGGCTATCATGACATCCGTCGTTTGTTTCAAATTAATTCATTCATCAATGTTTGAAAAAGAATGTATGTAAGAGAGATACTGGACTATCTTCATCTTATTCCACTCCGTTGTCTGGACTAAATTACACATTTTGCGCGTGTGGAACACAGCAAATCCAGATATTTGATAATCCCATATGCATGTATTATTATGATACTTTTGAATATCGATGGATGACGATGGTACTGAACTGAATTATAGTGATCTCATATCTCTTCCTAGATCAAATAACTTGAGATATCACTCGACAGATGTTTTTTATTTCATTTCTTTCACGAGATTAAATTTTTCTCGATTGTAATCAACATGTTATTCTCATTTCTTCTACTAGATTCCATTTATTGAGATATCACTCGACAGATTTTCTTTATTTCATTTCAAACTCCTTGAGGGGAGTTATCTCTGTATTATTCAAGATTCTGAAATCGAGAAGTTATCAATTCTTATTTACCAAAACCACAAATTATAGAGTTATTACAATTTTTAAATCTCTGATTTCTCCAAGTTCTAAGTTCCAAGTTCTACAAATTTCCCAAATCCAAAGGATCTTGAGATCAAAACTCCAAGTGAAACTTTCTAAAATTGAATCCTCAATTCAAAGCTAAAAGATCAGTCTATCTTCAATCACAAGTTCCCAAACTTCCATTTTTCAAGTATACGAGTGTACTATAAATTCTTCTCCAGTGTCGTCTGCTATCAGTGACTTCAGTAGTGGCTGTTTTGGAGATAGTCAAAGTCTGCTCTCAGAGAGGATCTGAAAAGTTATCTCAGATTAATCAATGTCAATTATTCAATGATTCTAATTCTAGACCCAGTTCCCATTCAAGTTCTTTCGTTTCAGCTAGATCACATTTTGAGTGTTTATTTCAATCAAATTATTGCAGGCATTCTATTGAAAGAAAAGAGGGGTTAGGATATCATCCATGAAAAATGTTAGCATTCATTGATCAAGTGCATTCCAATCAACCGTGTCCACAATTTCACATCATTCTTTTGAAGTTCTAACTCCAAGAAGTACTCAAGGCAGATTCTTCTTATTGGAAAATCTATTCTTCATTCAAGGTCTGAATTGGAAATTATGACTGAACTGAAAGGTACAGCGATATCCAAATATTCTTAATAACTTTAAAAAATTTTCTCAATCTATCCATCATACAGTCTTTATTGCTTTCACACATCTTCCAACCATAACATCAAAAGAATTGCCAGAAGCGTGCTCAACTTCATTCGACTGGAGACACCCATAAACCTTGTGATGTCATGTAGCCTGTCTTATCACTTACTAAGGGGGGTATTGAATAACCTATAGCTTACAGCATAATAAAATAGCAAAAATCGGATAATTTCAACCTTCCAGGGGTTACAAATTGTAAGTTCAAATTTGTGAGTTTTCACTTTTGTTTACTTTGAATTTTATCTAACATTTTTGTCTCAGACCTTCTAATACTTGATAATAAGTTAGTTCAGGACCTCATCTCTTTGACCTTCAAAGCATAATATACGGTTTATCAATATAAGTCAGAAAATATCTTGTAGAAGAGTGTATGGTTATAAATAGGTTAGAGTATACCTATATACATAGCTGGAGCTAATTTTGGACATTAGCCACGTTAAACTCAATTGATATAAGGAAATAGGACCACAATTCCATCATTTGAATACTCACACCCCTTTTGAGCCATTGGGCAAGCAAAAGTTTCAAAAGAAAGTCCAAAGTCGACTATCCCCATCTGTGCACAGCCATGCACTAGACTAGCAGTCAGTCAGCTGTGGTGTTGTTGTGTACCATTATGTTATCTGATAATAACAACATGTGGCAAAAATGAAATCATAACAATTTATGAGAACTGTGAAATTGAGTCTCAGACACGTCCCTCAGTTGCTAGACCAGATACCCAAAGGCAACACCGAGTTCTCCATGTGTTTTTCCTTTCATCAGATGAGTATTTACCAAGTTCAAATAAGGATGATCTGAATGAAATAGAAGAACTCTGTTCTTGGTGAAAAGATCCCACTTCATTTTCAGGTTTTTGGTGTATGGTAATACAATGGAAGTGACGAAGCCATAGAGGTCTTGATACCTTTGACCTTAATCGATACTGGAAAACATGTAATTGGCAGACTATAGTTGGATGATTTCACCACTCATTATCTATATCTTTCCATTCAGCCCCAAAACCCAGTGAATCATTCGAATCCCCAAGTACAGCAAGGGGAAATGAGGAGTTTATGTGGACAAATTGGATATTTAGACAGGTACTTCTCATTTCGAATTAGTTTCAAATTAGTCGACGATTGAAACCCATTGAAGTATATTAGGACGAATTTAACTCATGTCGATTGAATACTTTTGCAGAAACAAATGCAATAAGTCAGAGTCCGGTCATCACCTTAATTACCTCCCCGCCCTTGGGAACGTTTCCCCAAGAGCGGCATTGTTTTGTCTATACTTATTTGTATCCCAAGCGATGAATAGCCGTAGGTATCATGAAATGACATTGAGACGTAAATTAGTCGACGATTGAAACCGATTGAGGTATATTAAGACGAATTTGACTCATGTCGATTGAATACTATTGCAAAAATGAATGCAATAGGTCAGTATCCGGTCAACACCTTCTAAATAACCTTTTCACCCTTGGGAACGATTCTTCAATAGCGGCATTGTTTTTTTTCTACTTATCCGGATCCCGAGCGATGAATAGTCCCAGGTATCATTAAATGACATTGAAAAGTAAATTAGTCGACGATTGAAACCCATTGAAGTATATTAGGACGAATTTTACTCATGTCGATTGAATACTATTGCAGAAAAGAATGCAATAGGTCAGTATCCGGTCATAACACCTTAATTACCTCCCCGCCCTTGGGAACGATTCCCCAATAGCGGCATCGTTTTGTCTATACTTATTCGTATCCCAAGCGATGAATAGCCGTAGGTATCATTAAATGACATTGAGACGTAAATTAGTCGACGATTGAAACCGATTGAGGTATATTAAGACGAATTTGACTCATGTCGATTGAATACTATTGCAAAAATGAATGCAATAGGTCAGTATCCGGTCAACACCTTCTAAATAACCTTTCCACCCTTGGGAACGATTCTTCAATAGCGGCATTGTTTTTTCTTTACTTATCCGGATCCCGAGCGATGAATAGTCGTAGGTATCATTAAATGACATTGAAAAGTAAATTAGTCGACGATTGAAACCCATTGAAGTATATTAGGACGAATTTTACTCATGTCGATTGAATACTATTGCAGAAAAGAATGCAATAGGTCAGTATCCGGTCATAACACCTTAATTACCCTCCCCGCCCTTGGGAACGATTCCCCAATAGCGGCATCGTTTTGTCTATACTTATTCGTATCCCAAGCGATGAATAGCCGTAGGTATCATTAAATGACATTGAGACGTAAATTGGTCGACGATTGAAACCGATTGAGGTATATTAGGACGAATTTGACTCATGTCGATTGAATACTATTGCAGAAGTGAATGCAATAGGTCAGTATCCGGTCAACACCTCCTCAATTACCTTCCCGCCCTTGGGAACGATTCCCCAATAGCGGCATCGTTTTGTCTTTACTTATTCGTATCCCGAGCGATGAATAGCCATAGGTATCATTAGATGACATTGAGAAGTAAATCAGTCAGCGATTAGAGCCGACTAAACGATATTGGATTGAATTTGATCCATGTCCGTTGATCATGATTGGATGGTCGAATGTCATTCTTCATCCTTAGAAACGATTAGGCAATCCTGGCATCGATGTTGTTCGCGAGGGTCCCTCGATTGAATCAATAGACGATTCTGCATTGAAAAACATTACCGTCGATGCTTTTTTTGAGTAGCATTGGATCGTCTCTAAATCTAATTAAATCATCTCGAATTGAGTAGGATTGGTGAATCCCTATGATTGTCATACATTACTTGAAAGATTCCAACAGCCACACGTCGCATTGAAACCTTTAGAACACTATTCATCCAATATCTCTGCGTCATATTGGGAACAGTTCGAGATACTTTGAAATAGAGTCCGATTCATTCTGATTGGATGGACCATTGGCCCAATCGCATCGATCTATTGGATCGATAGGATTCCGTTCGATCCAATTAAATCCAATAGGATTTCAATTGTTTCCAATGAACTGTTTCTAGCAGGGTAGCCGTCATTGGGTATATCATTGCTGTTCTTGAGGAAAGCTATGAAATACATCTCTGCCATTGAACCAGTAGCTTAACAACAAGTTATAGGCCCAAGGAATTACACTGCCAATCATCTATCACTTTATGAAAGAGTAAAGTCAGTAAATATTGTAATTCCATTTTTGAACATTTTTGTTTTTGTCATAACTTTGAAAGTAAACAAGATTCAGAGCTGAAACTTTGCCCACATCATAATGAGGCCAAAATCTACAAACAACTTTCTCGGTTTTTCCTCATTCAGTCTTGAAATGAAATTATTACAGTAAACCCATAGTACTGCCAGCTAAAGGTTAGAATATACCTATATACATTGATAACTCTGAAGTTCCAATCGATTCTCTTAATCGGAAGTCGAGAAAATTTTTTTCTTGAATTCGAACCTCTGTTCCAAAATTCCTCGATTGGGATCGCTTTTTGTGACGAAAGAAGGTGCCTGAATTTTTTGCAGCCCCCCGGTGAATGCCGACACCCCCAGATCGGGGGTTGGAATTCAGGAATTTTTTTAGAAGAGGCCAGGAGGCTCTGTTCCAAAATTTTTCGATTGGGATTGCTTTCTTGTAACGGAAGAAGGTGCCTGAATTTTTTGCAGCCCCCCGGTGAATGCCGACTCCCCCGAATCGGAGGTTGAATTTCGGGAATTCTTTCAGAACAGGCCAGGAGGCTCTGTTCCAAAATTTCTCGATTGGGATCGCGTTCTTGTGACGATAGAAGGTGCCTGAATTTTTTGCAGCCCCCCCGGTGAATGCCGACACCCCCAAATTGGGGGTTGGAATTCGGGAATTTTTTCAGAACAGGCCAGGAGGCTCTGTTCCAAAATTTCTCGATTGGGATCGCTTTCTTGTGACGAAAGGGGGTGCCTGAATTTTTCGCAGCCCCCCCCCCCCCGGTGAATGCCGACAACCCCAAATCAGGTGTTGAAATTCGGGAATTCTTTCATAACAGGCCGGAGCCTCTGTTCCGAAATTTCTTGATTAGGATCGCTTTCTTGTGACGAAAAAAGGTGCCTGAATTTTTTGCAGCCCCCCCGGTGAATGCCGACACCCCCAAGTCGGGGGTTGAAATTCGGAAATTTCTTGAGAACAGGCCAGGAGGCTCTGTTCCAAAACTTCTCGATTAGGATCGCTTTCTTGTGACGAGAAAGGGTGCCTGAATTTTTTGCAGCCCCCCCCCCCCCGGTGAATGCCGACACCCCCAAATCGGGGGTTGAAATTCGGGAATTTTTTTAAGAACAGGCCAGGAGGCTCTGTTCCAAAATTTCTCGATTGGGATCACTTTCTTGTGCCGATAGAAGGTGCCTGAATTTTTTGCAGCCCCCCCGGTGAATGCCGACACCCCCAGATCGGGGGTTGGAATTCAGGAATTTTTTTAGAAGAGGCCAGGAGGCTCTGTTCCAAAATTTCTCGATTGGAATCGCGTTCTTGTGACGATAGAAGGTGCCTGAATTTTTTGCAGCCCCCCCGGTGAATGCCGACACGCCCAAATTGGGGGTTGGAATTCGGGGATTTTTTCAGAACAGGCCAGGAGGCTCTGTTCCAAAATTTCTCGATTGGGATCGCTTCCTTGTGACAAGAGAGGGTGCCTGAATTTTTTGCAGCCCCCCCGGTGAATGCCGACACCCCCAAATCGGGGGTTGAATTCGGGAATTTTTTTAGAACAGGCCAGGAGGCTCTGTTCCAAAATTTCTCGATTGGAATCGCGTTCTTGTGACGATAGAAGGTGCCTGAATTTTTTGCAGCCCCCCCGGTGAATGCCGACACGCCCAAATTGGGGGTTGGAATTCGGGGATTTTTTCAGAACAGGCCAGGAGGCTCTGTTCCAAAATTTCTCGATTGGGATCGCTTCCTTGTGACAAGAGAGGGTGCCTGAATTTTTTGCAGCCCCCCCGGTGAATGCCGACACCCCCAAATCGGGGGTTGGATTCGGGAATTTTTTTAGAACAGGCCAGGAGGCTCTGTTCCAAGATTTCTCGATTGGGATCGCTTTCTTGTGACGATAGAAGGTGCCTGAATTTTTTGCAGCCCCCCCGGTGAATGCCGACACCCCCAATCGGGGGTTGAAATTCGGGAATTTTTTTAAGAATGGGCCAGGAGGCTCTGTTTCGAAATTTCTCGACTGGGATCGCTTCCTTGTGACGAGAGAGGGTGCCTGAATTTTTTGCAGCCCCCCCCTCCCCGGTGAATGCCGACACCCCCAAATCGGGGGTTGGAATTCGGGAATTTTTTTAAGAACGGGCCAGTGAGCTCTGTTCCAAAATTCCTCGATTGGAATCGCTTTCTTGTGACGAAAGAAGGTGCCTGAATCTTTTGCAGCCCCCCCCCCCGGTGAATGCCGACACCCCCAAATCGGGGGTTGAAATTCGGGAATTTTTTTAAGAACACCCCAGGAGGCTCTGTTCCAAAATTTCTCGATTGAGATCGCTTTCTTGTGACGAGAGAGGGTGCCCGAATTTTTTGCAACCCCCCCCCCCCCCCGGTGAATGCCGACACCCCCGAATCGGGGGTTGAAATTCGGGAATTTTTTTAGAACAGGCCAGGAGGCTCTGCTCCAAAATTTCTCGATTGGGATCGCTTTCTTGTGACGAGAGAGGGTGCCTGAATTTTTTGCAGCCCCCCCCCGTCGAATTCCGACACCCCCAAATGGGGGTGAAAGTTCGGGAATTTTTTTAAGAACACCCCACGAGGCTCTGTTCCAAACTTTCTCGATTGAGATCGCTTTCTTGTGACGAGAGAGGGTGCCCGAATTTTTTGCAACCCCCCCCCCCCCCGGTGAATGCCGACACCCCCAAATCGGGGGTTGAAATTCGGGAATTTTTTTAAGAACACCCCAGGAGGCTCTGTTCCAAAATTTCTCGATTGAGATCGCTTTCTTGTGACGAGAGAGGGTGCCCGAATTTTTTGCAACCCCCCCCCCCCCCTGGTGAATGCCGACAATCCCAAATCGGGGGTTGAATTTCGGGAATTCTTTCAGAACAGGCCAGGAGGCTCTGTTCCAAAACTTCTCGATTGGGATCGCTTTCTTGTGACGAGAGAGGGTGCCTGAACATTTTGCAGCCCCCCCCCCCCGGTCAATGCCGACACCCCCAAATCGGGGGTTGAAAGTTCGGGAATTTTTTAGAACGGGCCAGGAGGCTCTGTTTCAAAACTTCTCGATTAGGATCGCTTTCTTGTGACGAGAAAGGGTGCCTGAATTTTTTGCAGCCCCCCCCCCGGTGAATGCCGACACCCCCAAATCGGGGGTTGAAAGTTCGGGAATTTTTTTAGAACGGGCCAGGAGGCTCTGTTCCAAAATTCCTCGATTGGAATCGCTTTCTTGTGACGAAAGAAGGTGCCTGAATTTTTTGCAGCCCCCCCCCCCCCGCCGGTGAATGCCGACACCCCCAAACCGGGGGTTGAAATTCGGGAATTTTTTTAACAACACGCCAGGAAGCTCTGTTCCAAAATTTCTCGATTGAGATCGCTTTCTTGTGACGAGAGAGGGTGCCCGAATTTTTTGCAGCCCCCCCCTCCGGTGAATGCCGACACCCATAAATCGGGGGCCGAAAGTTCGGGAATTTTTTTTAGAACGGGCCAGGAGGCTCTGTTCCAAAATTTCTCGATTGGGGTCGCTTTCTTGTGACGAAAGAAGGTAACTGAATTTTTTGCAGCCCCCCCCCCCCCTGGTGAATGCCGACAATCCCAAATCGGGGGTTGAATTTCGGGAATTCTTTCAGAACAGGCCAGGAGGCTCTGTTCCAAAATTTCTCGATTGGGATCGCTTTCTTGTGACGAGAAAGGGTTCCTGAATTTTTTGCAGCCCCCCCCCCCCGGTGAATGCCGACACCCCCCAACCGGGGGTTGAAATTCGGGAATTTTTTTAACAACACGCCAGGAGGCTCTGTTCCAAAATTTCTCGATTGAGATCGCTTTCTTGTGACGAGAGAGGGTGCCCGAATTTTTTGCAGCCCCCCCCTCCCGGTGAATGCCGACACCCCCAAATCGGGGGTTGAAAATCGGGAATTTTTTTAGAACAGGCCAGGAGGCTCTGTCCAAAACTTCTCGATTAGGATCGCTTTCTTGTGAGGAGAAAGGGTGCCTGAATTTTTTGCAGCCCCCCCCCCCCCCGGTGAATGCCGACACCCCCAAATCGGGGGTTGAAATTCGGGAATTTTTTAAGAACAGGCCAGGAGGCTCTGTTCCAAAATTTCTCGATTGGGATCACTTTCTTGTGCCGATAGAAGGTGCCTGAATTTTTTGCAGCCCCCCCGGTGAATGCCGACACCCCCAGATCGGGGGTTGGAATTCAGGAATTTTTTTAGAAGAGGCCAGCAGGCTCTGTTCCAAAATTTCTCGATTGGAATCGCGTTCTTGTGACGATAGGAGGTGCCTGAATTTTTTGCAGCCCCCCCGGTGAATGCCGACACGCCCAAATTGGGGTTGGAATTCGGGGATTTTTTCAGAACAGGCCAGGAGGCTCTGTTCCAAAATTTCTCGATTGGGATCGCTTCCTTGTGACAAGAGAGGGTGCCTGAATTTTTTGCAGCCCCCCCCCCGGTGAATGCCGACACCCCCAAATCGGGGGTTGATTTCTGGAGATTTTTTAGAACAGGCCAGGAGGCTCTGTTCCAAGATTTCTCGATTGGGATCGCTCTCTTGTGACGATAGAAGGTGCCTGAATTTTTTGCAGCCCCCCCGGTGAATGCCGACACCCCCAATCGGGGGTTGAAATTCGGGAATTTTTTTAAGAACGGGCCAGGAGGCTCTGTTTCGAAATTTCTCGACTGGGATCGCTTCCTTGTGACGAGAGAGGGTGCCTGAATATTTTGCAGCCCCCCCCTCCCCGGTGAATGCCGACACCCCCAAATCGGGGGTTGGAATTCGGGAATTTTTTTAAGAACGGGCCAGTGAGCTCTGTTCCAAAATTCCTCGATTGGAATCGCTTTCTTGTGACGAAAGAAGGTGCCTGAATCTTTTGCAGCCCCCCCCCCCCGGTGAATGCCGACACCCCCAAATCGGGGGTTGAAATTCGGGAATTTTTTTAAGAACACCCCAGGAGGCTCTGTTCCAAAATTTCTCGATTGATATCGCTTTCTTGTGACGAGAGAGGGTGCCCGAATTTTTTACAACCCCCCCCCCCCCCGGTGAATGCCGACACCCCCGAATCGGGGGTTGAAATTCGGGAATTTTTTTAGAACAGGCCAGGAGGCTCTGCTCCAAAATTTCTCGATTGGGATCGCTTTCTTGTGACGAGAGAGGGTGCCTGAATTTTTTGCAGCCCCCCCCCCGGCGAATTCCGACACCCCCAAATCGGGGGTGAAAGTTCGGGAATTTTTTTAAGAACACCCCACGAGGCTCTGTTCCAAACTTTCTCGATTGAGATCGCTTTCTTGTGACGAGAGAGGGTGCCCGAATTTTTTGCAACCCCCCCCCCCGGTGAATGCCGACACCCCCAAATCGGGGGTTGAAATTCGGGAATTTTTTTAAGAACACCCCAGGAGGCTCTGTTCCAAAATTTCTCGATTGAGATCGCTTTCTTGTGACGAGAGAGGGTGCCCGAATTTTTTGCAACCCCCCCCCCCCCCTGGTGAATGCCGACAATCCCAAATCGGGGGTTGAATTTCGGGAATTCTTTCAGAACAGGCCAGGAGGCTCTGTTCCAAAACTTCTCGATTGGGATCGCTTTCTTGTGACGAGAGAGGGTGCCTGAACATTTTGCAGCCCCCCCCCCCGGTCAATGCCGACACCCCCAAATCGGGGGTTGAAAGTTCGGGAATTTTTTTAGAACGGGCCAGGAGGCTCTGTTCCAAAATTTCTCGATTGGGGTCGCTTTCTTGTGACGAAAGGAGGTAACTGAATTTTTTGCAGGCCCCCCCCCCCCCGGTGATTGCCGACACCCCCAAACCGGGGGTTGAAATTCGGGAATTTTTTTAACAACACGCCAGGAGGCTCTGTTCCAAAATTTCTCGATTGAGATCGCTTTCTTGTGACGAGAGAGGGTGCCCGAATTTTTTGCAGCCCCCCCCCCCCCGGTGAATGCCGACACCCCCAAATCGGGGGTTGAAAATCGGGAATTTTTTTAGAACAGGCCAGGAGGCTCTGTCCAAAACTTCTCGATTAGGATCGCTTTCTTGTGAGGAGAAAGGGTGCCTGAATTTTTTGCAGCCCCCCCCCCCCCCCGGTGAATGCCGACACCCCCAAATCGGGGGTTGAAATTCGGGAATTTTTTTAAGAACAGGCCAGGAGGCTCTGTTCCAAAATTTCTCGATTGGGATCACTTTCTTGTGCCGATAGAAGGTGCCTGAATTTTTTGCAGCCCCCCCGGTGAATGCCGACACCCCCAGATCGGGGGTTGGAATTCAGGAATTTTTTTAGAAGAGGCCAGCAGGCTCTGTTCCAAAATTTCTCGATTGGAATCGCGTTCTTGTGACGATAGGAGGTGCCTGAATTTTTTGCAGCCCCCCCGGTGAATGCCGACACGCCCAAATTGGGGGTTGGAATTCGGGGATTTTTTCAGAACAGGCCAGGAGGCTCTGTTCCAAAATTTCTCGATTGGGATCGCTTCCTTGTGACAAGAGAGGGTGCCTGAATTTTTTGCAGCCCCCCCCGGTGAATGCCGACACCCCCAAATCGGGGGTTGATTTCTGGAGATTTTTTAGAACAGGCCAGGAGGCTCTGTTCCAAGATTTCTCGATTGGGATCGCTCTCTTGTGACGATAGAAGGTGCCTGAATTTTTTGCAGCCCCCCCGGTGAATGCCGACACCCCCAATCGGGGTTGAAATTCGGGAATTTTTTAAGAACGGGCCAGGAGGCTCTGTTTCGAAATTTCTCGACTGGGATCGCTTCCTTGTGACGAGAGAGGGTGCCTGAATTTTTTGCAGCCCCCCCCCTCCCCGGTGAATGCCGACACCCCCAAATCGGGGGTTGGAATTCGGGAATTTTTTTAAGAACGGGCCAGTGAGCTCTGTTCCAAAATTCCTCGATTGGGATCGCTTTCTTGTGACGAAAGAAGGTGCCTGAATCTTTTGCAGCCCCCCCCCCCCCGGTGAATGCCGACACCCCCAAATCGGGGGTTGAAATTCGGGAATTTTTTTAAGAACACCCCAGGAGGCTCTGTTCCAAAATTTCTCGATTGAGATCGCTTTCTTGTGACGAGAGAGGGTGCCCGAATTTTTTACAACCCCCCCCCCCCCCCGGTGAATGCCGACACCCCCGAATCGGGGGTTGAAATTCGGGAATTTTTTTAGAACAGGCCAGGAGGCTCTGCTCCAAAATTTCTCGATTGGGATCGCTTTCTTGTGACGAGAGAGGGTGCCTGAATTTTTTGCAGCCCCCCCCCCCCGTCGAATTCCGACACCCCCAAATCGGGGGTGAAAGTTCGGGAATTGTTTTAAGAACACCCCACGAGGCTCTGTTCCAAACTTTCTCGATTGAGATCGCTTTCTTGTGACGAGAGAGGGTGCCCGAATTTTTTGCAACCCCCCCCCCGGTGAATGCCGACACCCCCAAATCGGGGGTTGAAATTCGGGAATTTTTTTAAGAACACCCCAGGAGGCTCTGTTCCAAAATTTCTCGATTGAGATCGCTTTCTTGTGACGAGAGAGGGTGCCCGAATTTTTTGCAACCCCCCCCCCCCCCTGGTGAATGCCGACAATCCCAAATCGGGGGTTGAATTTCGGGAATTCTTTCAGAACAGGCCAGGAGGCTCTGTTCCAAAACTTCTCGATTGGGATCGCTTTCTTGTGACGAGAGAGGGTGCCTGAACATTTTGCAGCCCCCCCCCCCCCGGTCAATGCCGACACCCCCAAATCGGGGGTTGAAAGTTCGGGAATTTTTTTTAGAACGGGCCAGGAGGCTCTGTTTCAAAACTTCTCGATTAGGATCGCTTTCTTGTGACGAGAAAGGGTGCCTGAATTTTTTGCAGCCCCCCCCCCCGGTGAATGCCGACACCCCCAAATCGGGGGTTGAAAGTTCGGGAATTCTTTTAGAACGGGCCAGGAGGCTCTGTTCCAAAATTCCTCGATTGGAATCGCTTTCTTGTGACGAAAGAAGGTGCCTGAATTTTTTGCAGCCCCCCCCCCCCGCCGGTGAATGCCGACACCCCCAAACCGGGGGTTGAAATTCGGGAATTTTTTTAACAACACGCCAGGAGGCTCTGTTCCAAAATTTCTCGATTGAGATCGCTTTTTTGTGACGAGAGAGGGTGCCCGAATTTTTTGCAGCCCCCCCCTCCGGTGAATGCCGACACCCACAAATCGGGGGCCGAAAGTTCGGGAATTTTTTTTAGAACGGGCCAGGAGGCTCTGTTCCAAAATTTCTCGATTGGGGTCGCTTTCTTGTGACGAAAGAAGGTAACTGAATTTTTTGCAGCCCCCCCCCCCCTGGTGAATGCCGACAATCCCAAATCGGGGGTTGAATTTCGGGAATTCTTTCAGAACAGGCCAGGAGGCTCTGTTCCAAAATTTCTCGATTGGGATCGCTCTCTTGTGACGAGAGAGGGTGCCCGAATTTTTTGCAGCCCCCCCCTCCGGTGAATGCCGACACCCACAAATCGGGGTCCGAAAGTTCGGGAATTTTTTTTAGAACGGGCCAGGAGGCTCTGCTCCAAAATTTCTCGATTGGGATCGCTTTCTTGTGACGAGAGAGGGTGCCTGAATTTTTTGCAGCCCCCCCCCCCCCGTCGAATTCCGACACCCCCAAATCGGGGGTGAAAGTTCGGGAATTTTTTTAAGAACACCCCACGAGGCTCTGTTCCAAACTTTCTCGATTGAGATCGCTTTCTTGTGACGAGAGAGGGTGCCCGAATTTTTTGCAACCCCCCCCCCCCCCCCGGTGAATGCCGACACCCCCAAATCGGGGGTTGAAATTCGGGAATTTTTTTAAGAACACCCCAGGAGGCTCTGTTCCAAAATTTCTCGATTGAGATCGCTTTCTTGTGACGAGAGAGGGTGCCCGAATTTTTTGCAACCCCCCCCCCCTGGTGAATGCCGACAATCCCAAATCGGGGGTTGAATTTCGGGAATTCTTTCAGAACAGGCCAGGAGGCTCTGTTCCAAAACTTCTCGATTGGGATCGCTTTCTTGTGACGAGAGAGGGTGCCTGAACATTTTGCAGCCCCCCCCCCCCGGTCAATGCCGACACCCCCAAATCGGGGGTTGAAAGTTCGGGAATTTTTTTAGAACGGGCCAGGAGGCTCTGTTTCAAAACTTCTCGATTAGGATCGCTTTCTTGTGACGAGAAAGGGTGCCTGAATTTTTTGCAGCCCCCCCCCCCGGTGAATGCCGACACCCCCAAATCGGGGGTTGAAAGTTCGGGAATTTTTTTAGAACGGGCCAGGAGGCTCTGTTCCAAAATTCCTCGATTGGAATCGCTTTCTTGTGACGAAAGAAGGTGCCTGAATTTTTTGCAGCCCCCCCCCCCCCCGGTGAATGCCGACACCCCTAAACCGGGGGTTGAAATTCGGGAATTTTTTTAACAACACGCCAGGAGGCTCTGTTCCAAAATTTCTCGATTGAGATCGCTTTCTTGTGACGAGAGAGGGTGCCCGAATTTTTTGCAGCCCCCCCCCCCCCCCGGTGAATGCGACACCCCCAAATCGGGGTTGAAATTCGGGAATTTTTTTAGAACAGGCCAGGAGGCTCTGCTCCAAAATTTCTCGATTGGGATCGCTTTCTTGTGACGAGAAAGGGTGCCTGAATTTTTTGCAGCCCCCCCCCCCCCCGGTGAATTCCGACACCCCCAAATCGGGGGTGAAAGTTCGGGAATTTTTTTTAGAACGGGCCAGGAGGCTCTGTTCCAAAATTTCTCGATTGGGGTCGCTTCCTTGTGACGAAAGAAGGTAACTGAATTTTTTGCAGCCCCCCCCCCCCGGTGAATGCCGACACCCCCTAATCGGGGGTTGAATTTCGGGAATTTTTTAGAACAGGCCAGGAGGCTCTGTTCCAAAATTTCTTGATCGAGATCGCTTTCTCGTGACGAGAGAGGGTGCCTGAATTTTTTGCAGCCCCCCCGGTGAATGCCGACACCCCCAAATCGGGGGTTGAAATTCGGGAATTTTTTAGAACAGGCCAGGAGGCTCTGTTCCAAAATTTCTTCATCGAGATCGCTCTCTCGTGACGAGAGAGGGTGCCTGAATTTTTTCCAGCCCCCCTGGTGAATGCCGACACCCCCAAATCGGGGGTTGAATTTCGGAAATTCTTTCAGAACAGGCCAGGAGGCTCTGTTCCAAAATTTCTCGATTGGGATCGCTTTCTTGTGACGAGAGAGGGTGCCTGAACACTTTGCAGCCCCTCCCCCCCCGGTGAATGCCGACACCCCCAAATCGGGGGTTGAAATTCGGGAATTTTTTTAGAACAGGCCAGGAGGCTCTGTTCCAAAATTTCTCGATCGGGATCGCTTCCTTGTGACGAAAGAAGGTGCCTGAATTTTTTGCAGCCCCCCCCCCCCCCGGTGAATGCTGACAGCCCCAAATCGGGGGTTGAAATTCGGGAATTTTTTTAAGATCGCTTTCTTGTGACGAGAGATGGTGCCTGAATTTTTTGCCAGGAAGATGCTCTCTCCCATGCCACTTACAGCGATATTGCTCTGATGAATATTGATATCACCAGGAGTAAGAATGAATATGACTCAAATCTTAAACAGTTTTATCAGTTCGTATGCTTCGGCCTTGGTTCAGAATTCAGGCATCCTCATCAGAACGAGTCAGATAGTGTACTTCTATACCGAAGTTTTTGGGAGGTTAGATGAGATGCCGAGCTGGCGAGCTCGCGGCGCCCGCAGTCGCACTCAGCTCTTCTTCATACTGGTACGGTAAGAATGACCCTATAAGTGCCCGCAAAATTTTCCCAAGTTCACCGCACTCCTCCACGAAATTCGTTACAACTTCTGAAGTGAGATGAAATTTACCAGACATAATTTAATTTTTCTCGACACTTATCCGCAATAACTAGGCTGAAATGTCGGACGCTCCACGATTACCCTAACCGTGCCCGTAAATTTTACCGAAAAATTCTGGGCGCGCATTCATTACCTGGAAGCCTTCATATTTCCACTCAGACCGTTTTTCATGATTTGGTCGCTGCAACCATAGAGATTGCAACTCCGGTTCTAGTTGATGCAATCGAACTCAACGGGCGGTCACTTAAAAATATCATTCTCACAGCTTTTCAGAATGATTGGTTTTGGAATCTCAAAATCTCGTGCTTATGGGCAATAAATTGAGGTTTCCTGTCTTTGGAATCAAAAAAGCGCTCAGACTACAACTCAATAAGAAGATATGCAGATTGAAAAATTTCATTAGTGACGAACACAAGTTTTCACACGAAAGAATGTTTTTTTCAATGAACCAAAAAATAGCTTTTTGAAAAAAATTACTCCCACGGGATCGTTAATACAATCTGTTACAGAAGCTGTGTACATACGATTACCGGGCTGTAGCAAAAAAATTGTGAATTTTATTCGTGCATTTGAAATTTTTCGTAAACCCTCGTTGTTCTTGTCACTCTTCCGCAAAGTATGGCATTTTAGAGTAACGCCAGACGTGTAATGATGAGTCATCTTCTGCTGTACAGTTTCGCTTACGCGAGGCTGGACCTCACGCGTGCGAGAATCTCTGACCGGCAGGGGCCGGATTACGAGCAAGCGAGCGAGCGCCTCGAGCGACGCGAGCGCGCGACACGAGCCCAAGCGAGAGAAATGAGCGACCGAACGATGGAGCGCGCGAACCACGAGTACTCCCACCATACCGGCCCCTATACCTTTTACACCAGGGGTGTCAAGCGTAGTAGAGTCCCTCCCCTCAAGCCCCTCCAGTCAAGTGCAGAGAGCGTCGTGGCTCGCGGCGAAGGAGCCCCTCCCCTGCGACGCCACGGTGCCAGGGGTGTCAAGCGTAGTAGAGTCCCTCCCCTCAAGCCCCTCCAGTCAAGTGCAGAGAGCGTCACCGCTCGCGGCGAAGGAGCCCCTCCCCTGCGACGCCGCGGCGCTCTCTGCACTTGACTGGAGGGGCTTGAGGGGAGGGACTCTACTACGCTTGACACCCCTGTTTTACACCGGGGAGGTGGAGTGGGGTCACGCGCTTCGTCGTTCGGTCGCTCGTTTCTCGCACTTGGGCTCGTGTCGCGCGCTCGCGTCGCTCTAGGTGCTCGCTCGCTTGCTCGTAATCCGGCCCCTGCCGGACAGGTGATTCTCGCACGCGTGAGGTCCAGCCTCGCGTACGCAAAACTGTACAGCAGAAGATGACTAATCATTACACGTCTAGCGTTACACTAAAATGCCATACTTTGCGGAAGAGTTACAAGAACCACGAGGGTTTACAAAAAATCTCAAATGCACGAATAAAATTCACAATTTTTTTGCTACCCCCCGCTAACATTATATACACACCTTCGGTAAAAGATTGTTTATAATAGAGATGATATGAGAACAAGAATTTCCGAGTGCTTTTCGATCGGTGGTTTGCTCACCTGCCCCATGAGCTGAACCGTGAAAAAGATACGAAAATTTTGTGAAGAAAAGTTGAATACATGATTCTGAATTGTGTACCAGGGTCCAAACGAAAATTTCCGAGTTTCTGTGATCGTGACGGATGATCTTATTTTAACCCATGAAATCGAAAAAGTTCACTCCAAAAGAAATCTGAGACCCTAAGTTTGACCATATATGGTTTCCTCATGGAATTACTCTTATACAATTGAATGAAAAATTTTAGGAAAAATTTTGACAAACTACCCTTTTTTGGTTCGTAGGTTCGTTTAACGCTGAGCTACTCATATGTGAAACAGTTTATTGGATAAATCTTGAATTTGTTTCAAGGTAACGATGTAAACAGATAACAGATTTCGAAATATCTGGAATTCCTCGATCAAATGAGCTCTTGTGAGACTTCGTTTACGATGACAGGCTATGCTTGGTATAAGCAAAACTTAGCTATAGGGATGTGATATCGATGTCGGGTTGCCTGCATAAAATGGCTGCGTAACAGAGCAGATTTAGCATTGGTAGCATAAGGGTTTGGCTCCATTGAAGTCTCATCTCCCACAGTCTCGCACAGAACACTTATGTAACGACCTGATCCTCCTACTCTTGGGCTTGATAGATATTAGTCAACCCGGGAGAGCTAGAAATTCAATATTACCATCACGGCCCTATGCATCCAATGTTAAAACTGCTCTCTTCGTCGGCCATCTTGGAAAAAAACGCCCGTGCGCAAGCAACCCGGCAAGCATGTCAGATCCCTATAATCAGGCGAACCTTACCATCTCGAGGAACTAGATTTGAATACGCGTGCGATGATACATAGTTTTCGTGCTCTCAGATATCACTTTCGGCGATAGCAGAGATGCAAAACAATCGCGCCGAGCCGTCTAGTTTTAAGTTTCTTCCAATTTACTGGATGGCGATACCGAAAAGCTAAGTGGAATTATCACTGGCCAAATAGACGACGGGGGAGCGATTTTCCCAGTCTATATCCCCAACAAAATTTGAATCTTAATTATTCATAACAATTTTTCAATCATCGTGCACCAAACATCATATCACAACATATTTTACCCGATACAGCTCAATGTATGATCACGATTTAATATTTGACCTCTAAAGTGATCAGGCAAGGAGTACAATAAGTGAGGCCTCCAGCTCACTCGCGATTCATTCAGAGTCTATATAGTATATCAGTAGATCCGCGGAAATTTGCTTGGAAGAGACCGAAAAATAGACGAAAGACAAAAGTTGACTTCTAGTCCTACAAGATGGGTTTTTTACTCCTGATCTGATCTATATTCAGTATCAAAACTCAAACATATTCAGTCCCTCTCACAAATAATAGATCAAGTAGGGTGTCACTGAAACAGTTATATTTTTTATAACACTTGGTCGCACGGGAATTTGAAAAAGGCATCTCAAAGATCACAAAAAAATCTATGAATTCATCTGTTTAAAACTTTCCTTGCGTCCATTTTGAGTGCCTGTAGCCAACGATGGAAAGCTGAAAAATTTCTCGTTCAATCATTCACCTACAACTTTAGCGGGAGTGATCCGATTACAAAAATTCTTACGGGATCTTGTAGATCTCTGCATAACCTACAATTTCCTTTTTCTGGAGTTCCCTCTACGACCTTTTCTGCCCATGTAACGGGCTTGGAATGGTAATTTTATATTACATGGACTGTTCATGGAGATACCGCGCGTGGCGCCTGTTTCGTCTCGCCTTGCTCTACTTTAGCGCAAAAATAAATCAAAAAAATATCATGTCACATGATTTTGAAGTGAAATGATCTAATCTTTTAGGATATTTGATCAGATTCTGTCTTGTATTGGAGGCAACCCCGATTTCTCAAGTTTTATTGGAAGAATCGTTTAGTTTCATGTTTTGCCCCTATAGATCACATTCAAGGCAAAATCTGATGGAATATTCTGAAAGATATAGTACATTAAGTAACCAGGGCGCAAAGTACTTTTTCGAAATCATGTGCGTAAAGTTAGTGCGTAAGGAACATTTTCCCGTGCGTGAAGAAATTTTTGCGCACGGAATGCGTAAAGACCTGTGCGTAAAGTCACCAACAGTGCGTAAGGTATGTCTTCACACAACTGTACGTATCTTTACGCACTGCTGTATTTTCTTTCTGGCCTGATATTCTACAACATCTCTTGAAGTTTCTGCGTTGTTTAGCAAAATGATCTCTGTCTTCATTCTGTATTATCGGAGTGCTCCAATCGTCAATTCGACGCTGCCCAAAGCAGTTGTAATGACTTCTTTCACTCGATAGAATGAATACTTACGAGCTCTCTAAATTGTTATACTCAATCTTGCTCCCTCGATAAGTCCATACGATTGGAATATTCTGGTCGGCCATCGTGTTAAACATAGAAATAGTTCACTTCGGTGGATTATGAATTAAATTTAGTTCAATACAATATATACGACTGAGACCTTTTTGGAGTGCTTCCACCGTAGTTTCGGTGGTTTAAAATCTACCTTGGACCGTACGTCCAAAGGAAATATGAATTCACTCTTCGGATACTTCGCCTCAACGAAGAGTGTCGATGATGTATTCATATTCTTTTATAAGAAAGAATCCATAGGTTTTCTCCTTTCGAAATCGCTTTCTATCACGTGTATTCAGAACATTATTATTATCATTGTAATTGTCCAAATTCTTTCTATTGAACCATCGAAATAGCATATTATTCCATCAATCCTTTGATTTTTTTTGCCCGTCCTTGACGATTTTAATAAAACTCTATAATAATTTTCCTCGAAATTCAGAATTGATAATATCTTATGAACTTACATATTTCGGATCTTGTCCACTATTAGTACTTTTGAGAATTGAGATCGATATTTTCAAACTATGCGGTAATATTTGATATATAAAACAGAAGATCTTTTTCTGATACATTTTCAGAATTTGTTTTTCAGTCGGGTTGCCTCCCGACGGGGGCTTCGCCCCCTGGACCCCCACCAGGGGCTCCCGTCCCTGAACCCCGATGTGCGCCCTCTTCTGCTACCTGCCCCGATCACAATTTGATTACCGGCGTATGAGGTGACCGACAGAATACTAACTTTCCGCACAAAATTTCGAAAAATATCGTACGCATTTCTGTCGAAAGGTTTCCGCACTCGGCAAAACCTTACACACGAGATGTGAATCTTTACGCACAGTTGAGATACTCAACGCATTTGCCGCTACGCGGCTCGTGCGTAAAGAATCTCACCAGAGCGTAAAGACTTACAATCGTGTTTAAAGATTTTCACTCGTGCGTAAATCCACCTTTTGGACATCGTTGCGTAATATACTACTAGCGAAATCCTCGCGTTGCTCGGCTTGTAAATGTTTCCGATAGGCGTATTAGTTTTCCAAAATGCTCTTCCAAATCAAATGAGAGTACGTTTTTCAAAAATTTTATATATTTAGTTAAGCGGCGGTTTCTCACATGGGTCTGAACTCATGAAGACCATGATAGTTATCATTATATAACTCGATATGTGAAAATGGTACAGAACATATTTTCATTTGATTTAAAAGAGCATTTTGGTGAACTGATACGCTTCTCGGGGACTTTTACAGGCCGAGCAACGCGAAACATAACGCTAGTGTTTAATTATAAAAATACGGAAGTTTTCTATCGGACATTCAGAAATATGATGTTGTAAAATATCGTTATGCTCAAATAAAGTGATTTCTAGTAGGCCAAAGAGATGTACATCGATTTGACGTGAATTAATTACTCAGTTGGTTACAGGGATAAATATACAAGTGACACTCAAAATTTTCATTCTGGGCCTTACTTCGTACTAAGATCAATATCACCAATGTCACCTGCTTGAGCCCATCGCGGATACACGTACTCTTTGAAGTTTAGCGAGTGTAAGAACAGTCGACGCAGAAAGAGGTGAGCTGCACAATATCATCGTGAACATTCACATCCGAAGAAAACAACGTAAGCGCAAATAATTCCATCAATAATTTGATTACTCGTTTTTCTGAAATCGATAGAATTGTGGAAACAGGAAAGTCGAAGGTGTTCGAGTGATTCGAATAGAATAGGAACATAATGAATAGAGAAACAGAATTTTCTCCGAGCCTTCAGAAAAAAAGGAAATGTAAGAGATAAAATTTTTCCGGGCTTCGACAAAACAAATATATAAAAATGAAAATTGAAAAATTTCTCGGGATTTTGAAAAAACAAAAATATAAAAAATTATTTTATTTTTCAAAATATTTTTCCGGAAATTATCGAAATTTCCCACCGTGAAGCACATCCTGAACTTGCCTTCATTCTTCTTAGTCTCACTTAGAGGAACGCTCAAACATACGCGCTCTCTACCAGAGCCACAGTCGTCTCCTCGCTGCCTTCAAAAACACATACGCGCGCGAGAAGCATCAAACAACGTGACACCAGAAAAGGAAAGGGGATTCTTAGTGATGCGCGCTCTCTCAACAGCCCGCAGTCATCTTCTCAAGCCCGTCGCGAACACACGTGCTCATAGAAGTTGAGCGAGTATAAAAACAGTTGACACATAATGAGGTGAGCTTGCAGAATATTATCGTTGACATCGACATCTAGGAGAAACATCGTACGGATAAGTAATTCCATGAATAATTTGATTAATCGTTATTTCTGAAATCAATATAGAACGAAAATATATTGGATAGAAATTCGGAATTTTTTCCGGACCCTCAATAAAAAGAAAATGTGGAGAATGAAAATTCAAAAATTTTTTGGAAATTGAATGAAAATTTTTTCCGGGGCTTCGACAAAACAGATATATGAAAAATGAAAATTCGAAAATTTTTCGGGACTTTGAAAAAACGAAAATATAAAAAATTGTTTTTTTTTCAAAAAATATTTCCAAAAATTTTCGAAATTTCCCACTCTGAGGCACATGCTGAACTTGCTTTAATTCTCATCAGTTTCAGTTAGAGAAACGCTCAGGCGTTGGCGCTCTCTACTGAAGCCGCATCCTCCCCCTCCCCGCCTTCACAGACACAGACACGCGTCGAGAAGCATCACGACCGGGGCAGTCAAGCGTGGTAGAGTCCTTCCCCTCAAGCCCCTCCAGTCATGTGTAGAGCGCGCCGCGGCGTCGCAGGGGAGGGGCTCCTTCGCCGCCAGCCAACGCTCTCCAGGGGTGTCAAGCGTAGTAGAGTCCCTCCCCTCAAGCCCCTCCAGTCAAGTGCAGAGAGCGTCGTGGCTCGCGGCGAAGGAGCCCCTCCCCTGCGACGCCGCGGCGCGCTCTACACATGACTGGAGGGGCTTGAGGGGAAGGACTCTACCACGCTTGACTGCCCTGATCACGACACCAGAAGGGGAGAGGGGATACTTAGTATCGCGCGCTCTCTCAACAGTTCGCAGTCTTCTTCTTGTGCCCAGCGCAAACACGCGTATTCTATGGGGTTGAGCAGGTATGACAAAAGTCGACGCGGAACAGAGTCAGCTTACAATATGACATCGAAGAGATCAACATACATAGAGGACATCATGAAGGTGAGTAATTTTAACCTCAATTTTGAACTTCACTTCTTCCAAAATTGTTAAAATTCAGAAAACGTTATCGTCAAAAAATGCAATAGTTCAAATTATTTGAATATATGATACATGAAATTTGAAAATTTTTTCCGAGGCTTTGACAAAACAAATATGTAAAAAATGAATATTCGAAAATTTTTCGGGACTTTGAGAAAACAAAAATATAAAAAAGTGTTTTTTTTCAAAAAATTTTCCCAAAAATTTCCAAAATTCCCCACTCTGAGGCACATTCTGAACTTGCCTCGATTCTTATCAGTTTCAGTTAGAGAAACGCCCAGACATTCGCGCTCTCTACTAAAGCCGCATTCTCCCCCTCTCCGCCTTCACAGACACAGACGCGCGCCGATCATGTCATGACACCAGAAGGGGAGAGGGGAACTAAATGATGCGCGCTCTCTCAACGGCCCGCAGTCATCCTCTGGAGCCCGTCGCGAACACACGTACTCTATGCGGTTGGGCAATCATAAGAAGAGTCAACGAAAAATGAGGTGAGCTTGCAGAATATCATCGTCGACACACAACATTCATAGAATGGCTGAAGGGTGAGTAATTCGATCATTAATTCAATTACTCGTTTTTCCTCGAATAGTTAGGGCTTCGAAAACGAAAATAAAAGAAATAGAAATTCGAAATTTTTACGGGATTTTAAAAAAACGAAAATATAAAAAATTGTTTTTTTTTCGGAAAATGTTCCCAAAAATTTGCGAAATTTTCCACTCTGAGAAAATTCCTGAACTTGCCTTTATTCTAATCAGTTCCAGTAAAAAAGACGCATAAGCATACGTGCTCTCTCCCGGAGCCACAGTTCTCCCCTCGCTGCCTGCACAGACACACATAGGCGACGAGTAAGATCAAACAACATGTCAACAGAAAAATGGAAGACAATTGGTGATACGCGCTCTCTCAGCAGCCCACAGTATAGCCCTTTACACGGTCACGAACATTCGTACGCCAAAGAGGAAATCAAGTCCAAGAAAATCCTATGTAGATATATAAGAGGAACTTATAAAATACCATCATGAACATTGACCTCTACTACACAATAATGGAAAGGTGAGTAATATCTATCAAAACATCATTTCCCATGTTCTCTAAAATTGATAATAGAACCAAACATCAAAATACAAACCTTTTCCGAAATTTTATAAAATCATGTACATGATAAATAAAAATTCAATTTTTTTCCGAAATAAAATCGAGAAGTGAATTAGATTTCCATAGTCCCAACCGAAACTGACGAATTACCTCCAAAGACAGAATTTCCGGGCTCTACGATTCCAATTATTAAGTTTTTCCACAATAGAGATATCTTGCAATATCACAAAATTCAGTCGAATTGACAACTCATCCATTAAATTGACCCCCATGGGGAGTTCAGTTTCATACCAAGGTCTATCATCCCACAGGCATCCAGATATCAAATGTGAGAATCACCCAGTGGAGGATTTACAAAAAGTTTTCAACTCAACGTGTTACAACCGTTCCAGAAAGATTAACAAAATCAAAACTACAGTAAGATGACATGGATCCAAGCACAAGAGAATGACAAAAATCACATGAAACAAGGGAATCCATAACACCTCTGGAATCGAATCAACTTCCGAAGACATCAAATGTGAGTTTCATGTATCAACCCGTGTCACTCCTTATTCTAAAATATGTATAGAATTTTAATTAGATATAGCTCTATGGAAATTTTTCGAATACCATGATTCTATGAAATCGTCGTCAGAACATTAGATTGATTAGTTTTTCAGAGAACGTAAGCACATAATAGCCTTTACTTCTTTACTAAATTGGTATGCATGGTATCTCACAAATGTATCCTTGATCTTACAATTTAATTTGAGGCTAATTTTAATTACGAAAAAAATCAAATCATCTTCGTCACACATCTCAACAAATGATTCCCAACAATACACATCTCTTACATATCCAAGTGCAATCGAATACATTTACAAGTTGTAGCAGGACTGTATGATGCCATGGCTCACATAGAGATCGAGACTATCATCTCTGAGATCGACATACTACAATCTCCTGTTGCCAAGCTGCTGTAAATGTAGGGTATTCTTCCAAAAAAACAACACAACACACTTACACAACCACTCTTCGGAAACATGTTGTTGGATTTCCTCTGATCTGAGCGCCGCTTTGGTCCCGACACTGGTAAACCAAATCGACGGGTCAGTCTCATCTGATCATGTCTCCTTCAACCTCTGTGATGAAGAGTTACATTTACACTGAAACGATATACACGGACCGATTCACACTCAATTCTACTCTATATCACACAACGAAGATGATAGATCGATATTTCTGTTCATTTCAATGAATTCTTCCGCAAATATCACCAGTGGTTATAAAAATATAGATCAAGGTATTGTTAAAATTAGTGCGTTCCTAGAATCGTATATCAAATATCCATAATTTCATTTATATATTCGTTTGTTATCGAATATGATTGAGGATTATCATTGATCAATGTAGTGACTCCCATATACGTTTCTCAATATTCAATCTTTTGTTATGACAATTCTCATTCAATTTGTACGATGACTCAATTTTATCAACAAAACGGCAACATACGCCTCCCATACGATTGTATATCATTACTCCCTCTATTATAAGTAATCAGGATGTAAGCCTATAATTGTAATAATGTATGATGAAACTTTTGTTTAGAATATCACGTTCCATACTCTATATGTAAATATGTTCAATATGTATTGTATCAATATCTGAATCTCCTGAAACTCGATAAATATAATCAAATGGTTGGGGAAATTGCCCCAACCATCACCGTGTCGATTCATTTACTATAGAATAAGCATTCGAAAGAAGTACAACTCATTAAGCGATATTTTCGTACAATCTTCAATTGTACATTCTTTCAATCTCGAGTTAAAACATATGCTATTCATTATGAAATTCATACGAATTTTCAAAAAGAGCATAACTGACTTTTTTAATATATTGAAGAATATTCAGTACTGATTCCAGCTCATCTTGAATCAATTTCAAATCATTGAGAGAAACATATATGAATCCACTATCACTTAACAAGATGAAATCATCGTCCCAATTTCATCAAAGAGTAAATGCATTCAAGTAACCTTCATTAACAGGATCCAATTCGAAACTTTGCTGATTACATATCGATTCAACTCATCCTCGTCATACTTACTCAAAACTACCACACCACACTTTTACGAGTTGCAACAGCACATAATGTCTTGGCTCATATGGGAGTTGGGTTTCTCATTCCCGAGTGCGACAGAGTGTGACTCCCTGTTGCCCAGCTATTGTAAAACAACAACACAATACTAACGCGACTCTTCGGAAGCATGTTGCTGGATTTCCTCTGATCTGAGCGCCGCTTTGGTCCCGACACTGGTAAACTAAATCGACGGGTCAGTCTCATCGGATCATGTCTCCTTCAACCTCTGTGATGAAGAGTTACAATTTCACTCTGAAGATAAAACACTCCCCAGTTTCAACTCAATTCCACATCATAAACACAAATCGAGAATGATGGATATCGAAGTCATTTCATCGAATCGAAGACTCCTCAAAAATTCGAATCTTGCGACGTAAATGCTCAATATGAAAACAAAGAACTTTCCTGGTGAATGAATTCCCAATAATTAATCTTAATGACCGCGTAGCAAAAACCATCACAATGCATCAATTCAATTCTTCCCTCACGATTGCATCAAGCGAGTGATATTGGATTCATTCATAAAAGTCATTTTTAATACTCTATACGATACCGTTCCTCAATGTCAATTATCTATCCCTAAATCTCATGAAAATTACTTAAATCATAAACTGGTCCAGAGAATTCTCTCAACCACTCCCCAATAAAAATGACGCCCTCTAATGTAAACATACAATCTTTAATTGAATATTCTTTCAATCTCAAGTCAGAAAATATTCTAATCATCATTAGATTTCTACAAATTTCCAGAAAGGGCATAACTGAATTTTTGAATAGATTGGGAAATTTTAAAAACCGATTCCAGCTCAAATTGAATCAAATTACGAATCATTTGGAAAAATAAATATGAATCCACTATCACTTGACAAAATAAAGTCATTGTCCCAATTTCATCAAAAAGTAAATACATTCACGTGATTTTTTATCAACAGGATCCAGTTCAAAGCTTTTCTGATGAGAAATATATTCAACTCATCCTCGTTATACTCACTCGAAAATACCACACCACACTTTTACGAATTGCAACAGCACATGATGCCTTGGCTCATATGGGAGTTGGGTTTCTCATTCCCGAGTGCGACAGAGTGTGACTCCCTGTTGTCCAGCTATTGTAAAACAACAACACAATACTAACGCGACTCTTCAGAAGAATGTTGCTGGATTTCCTCTGATCTGAGCGCCGCTTTGGTCCCGACACTGGTAAACCAAATCGACGGGTCAGTCTTATCGGATCATGTCTCCTTCAACCTCTGTGATGAAGAGTTACATTTTCACTCTGAACATAAAACACTCCCCAGTTTCAACTCAATTTCACATCGTAAACACAAAACGAGGATGATGAATATCGAGGTCATTCCATCCAATCAAAGACTTCTCAAAAATTTAAATCTTGCGACGTAAATGCTCAATATGAAAACAAAGAACTTACTTGATGAATGAATTCCCAATAATTAATCTTAATGACCGCGTAGCAAAAACCATCACAATGCATCAATTCAATTCTTCCCTCACGATTGCATCAAGCGAGTGATATTGGATTCATTCACAAAAGTCATTTCTAATACTCTATACGATACCGTTCCTCAATGTCATTATCTATCCCTAAATCTCATGAAAATTACTTAAATCATAAACTGGTCCAGAGAATTCTCTCAACCACTCCCCAATATAAAATGACGCCCTCTAATGTAAGCATACAATCTTTAATTGAACATTCTTTCAATCTCAAGTCAGAAAATATTCTAATCATCATTAGATTTCTACAAAGGAGCTGTTGCAAATAAGGCCAAATCTGCTCCAGAGAATTGGGACTCCAGGTTGCACTGAAATGCGTGTTTTGGGTGTCTGAATATGCATATGAATTTTTTCCGCGTCAAACCAAAGCGTCTCCCAGTAGTGAGCAAAAAGGTATCCCATTTAAAATACACGTGCAACGCACTTTCTAGCGTCCCTCTCAAAATTGGCCCAATGGACTATAACGGCTCCAATGAGGAGTTGTTCTTGAACAGAAAATACAACTTTTAGGGGTTTTTTCATGGACGGGAAATGATGTGCTGGTACCGAAAAACCACTTGAGAGATGGAAAATGCGGATCTTTCACTCTAAAACCGGGGAATACTCGAACGGAGTGGGATTAATCGAAAAGTTGCAGAGGACCAAAGTTGTAGATTATGTTCTAAGCTTCCATTTGGCATCGGTTTTTTATGCATGTATTGGTTGGGGGTTCTCAAAAAACGACCAAAAGTCGTAAAAAACCATATTTATTGGATTTCTTGGCGATCTCGGGGAGAAAATGGACTGACAAACTATCATATCTTGTAGATCTCATCAAAATACACATTTATGGTTCCCATAATTTTTTCGAAAAAACGCACCAGATTCGAGTTTATAGCGAAAAAGTGCCGAAAATAGGCACTCTCCAACATTCTCACGCAAAATATTCGAAAAACGCAAATGGAAACCCTATATAATAGTTGCGTGAAAAGTTGCCCTTTTTTGTGTACTTCAAAATGAAAAAAAATTCATAGCGTTCCGATGTTCCTGCTTCGAGGAATATGCATTTTTATGCCAGATAACAAGTTTGAGTGGATAAATTCATGGTTCCAGCATGCTATATGCAATTCTACGTCAATGAGTCATACAACTACATCAATCGGACATGCAAAATCACCAATTTTCATCCACGATCACCGTTCAGAGCCCTAGAATATCCCGGAAACTAGGCACATCCATCAAAATTCACCGTGATGATGAAGGGATTTATTCCCTATTCTATCATAAGGATGAAAGAAATATCATACGGATCAAGATGCAGTCACGCCACACATCCTCGAAAGTGTACTCTCTTTGGATAAGATATGACGAAGATGAAAAATCCATCAACGGTTGGTACTGTCAATGCAGGACAGGTGGAAGAACGGTTGGTTGCTGTGCTCACATCGCTTCAGTATTATGGTATCTCGGTTATGAACGATACCAGGAGAATTGCAGGGAGAGATTAAGCCGGAACTATGATTCCTTCGTCAGCAATGTCGACCATGAGCAAACGAATGAAGAGTTCCTGGCTGAGCATGGAGTTTTTGAATCAGTGGTTACAGATGAAGATGACTCTGAGTCAGATTGAACCTCAAAGTCAAATATGTGATATCAAAGAAAACTATAGCTATTATGAACAGGTGAACTGACTGACACACGAGTTTTGGTATAAAACGTGAAGAACGAATAACTTCCGTTGTCATCTTACTCAGAAAACTTGTTCTACCAGTAATCTCGTCGTCTAGCTTGACAGGCGGACTACTGTCACGGCTGATTAAGTAGATTTCACTAGTTTGAAAATTTTCGACATCAACTAGTGATATCAATCCAAGCCATAGAGTATGAGTATGGTGTTCAAAGATTCGATCCTTATCATAACCTTATATAGCTCCGAATGATGATCGTGGATGAAAATTGGTGATTTTGCATGTCCGATTGATGTAGTTGTATGACTCATTGACGTAGAATTGCATATAGCATGCTGGAACCATGAATTTATCCACTCAAACTTGTTATCTGGCATAAAAATGCATATTCCTCGAAGCAGGAACATTGGAACGCTATGAATTTTTCTTTCATTTTGAAGTACACGAAAAAAAGCAACTTTTCACGCAATTATTATATAGGGTTTCCATTTGCGTTTTTCAAGTATTTTGCGTGAGAACGTTGGAGAGTGCCTATTTCCGGCACTTTTTCGCTATAAACTCGAATCTGGTGCGTTTTTTCGAAAAAATTATGGGAACCAAAAATGTGTATTCTGATGAGATCTACAAAATATGATAGTTTGTCAGTCCATTTTTACCCCGAGATCGCCAAGATTTCCAATAAATATGGTTTTTTACGACTTTTGGTCGTTTTTTGAGAACCCCCAACCAATACATGCATAAAAAACCGATGCCAAATGGAAGCTTAGAACATAATCTACAACTTTGGTCCTCTGCAACTTTTCGATTAATCCCACTCCGTTCGGGTATTCCCCGGTTTTAGAATGAAAGATCCGCATTTTCCATCTCTCAAGTGGTTTTTCGGTACCAGCACATCATTTCCCGTCCATGAAAAAACCCCTAAAAGTTGTATTTTCTGTTCAAGAACAAATCTTCATTGGAGCCGTTATAGTCCATTGGGCCAATTTTGAGAGGGACGCTAGAAAGTGCGTTCCACGTGTATTTTAAATGGGGCACCTTTTTGCCCACTACTGGGAGACGCTCTGGTTTAACGCGGAAAAAATTTATATGCATATTCAGACACCCAAAACACGCATTTCAGTGCAACCTGGAGTCCAAATTCTCTGGAGCAGATTTGGCCTTATTTGCAACAGCTCCTTTCCAACCATTATTGATGAGGACAGTACTGAAATATTCATGGGCTTCAATTCTTTTCAGATTTTCTTCTTTCTCAGACGGAAAGTAACTTTCGATGAATTTGTATGTCAAATATTGAAGTTTTGAATATGAAATATTTTTTCAATGCTCCAATAATATTATTGTATCCTGTGAAGAAGGGGGAGTCGACTAGCCCTATTATTCCCGCTTAGTTTTTGTAAATAAACTTACCATCTTTATAGACATTGATCTAAAATTCATTCAATCCTATATTGAGATGATTTTCAAACAAAACTTTGAATTCCATTAATATTAAAAAGACTTAGGTATTTGGAAGGGTACCACGTGTGATATATTCATTTGACATTGACGTAGCAATGAAAGTTACAATTTGAAATTCGTTCAATCCCACATGATGGGAACTAGATGGTAAAAGGGTTTGTTGGTTTTTTCCGCGTTCCCAGGGAAATATATTAGGAAGAGTCCCCAAACTTAACGAATAAGAATTAGACATTGATGAATTACTATACCCTGCATTCTCATAATTGTATCCCGAACGACTCTTTTTCCTTTGGGAAGGCGTTGGTTTCGTGGAAAATGATTCCAGGGAAATCAAATCTCTATCGAAACTCTTGGAGATCTTTTTCCGAGAATTTTTCCGAGACTATTTTTCACAAGACCAACGTCTGTCTTGATTTCAAGAGTCGTTATAATCGGAATAGAACTATGAAAATGCAGGGTACAATTCATCAATTGATGAAATTACGATTTCCCCTCCAGTGTGTGCTTTCATCACACTTTTTTCCCGAAAGATTCCTATCCCCTTTTAAACAGAATTGAATTTTCGTAGGTCGAAACGTACAAAAGGTTCTATGAACAAAAACTTCGTCAATCTCACAAGCACTCTGTGTAGCTTCTCCCGCAAATTTCAAACAGGCTCAAGTTTGCGCTAGATCGTGATTGGATGACAGGACAAGATGGCGCCCGGTGGGCTAGAAAGCTCATTGGCTGCGGGGCTTACGCTGCGCATGAGCATACCTTATCTACTTTCCACCATCGAAGATTCGTATGAAGTAAAAGTAGAAGCACTGAAAAACCCAAGAATCGAGGTAGTAAATATGGAAAATGATATGGATCTGAATGATCTAGGAATGGATATCAAAGAAAGGAATTTCAACGAACTAGAAGTTCGATCGGAGGCTACACATGCGTACAAAACATCTGATACCAGACAAGGTTTAATAATGGAGGTAAGCAGTGATGTTTACAGAGAAATAAGGTGAAAAAATCACAGCATTTTGGTGGGACATCAGAAATGTAAGGTATATGATGACCTGAATGTTAGTCTGTGCTACAAATCTGGTGGGTATGGACATAATGGAAAAAATGAGAAAATTAAGTGCAATGTATGTGTGGCGTCCCAGACGACGCAACAGTTAAAATAATATTTCTCAACATGGAGAAATATTATTGTTCAGCAGGAACGAATAAGCAGGTCAGTAAATCAGCAGAATCAAAGCATTAGCCAGTAACTGGATGTTACACATGTTACATGTAACATGTGTAACAGACCATGAGAAATTCAACAAAGAGCTCTGCCAGCATTGTAACACATGTGTTACATGTGTTACAATCGAAAGTAGAACACTTTCAAAATCATTTTTTCAGTCGAATCATCAAAATTAACTTGTGTCCGCACGTATAAATTGGAACAACAACATTCATTCTTCGATTTAGTCTGTGACAAAGCTCTGCCTGGTAGTGGGCTACGTACGTCTCAAAATTCACTTAACCACTCACCTAAGTGCGCGTAGAGAACGCACGAAAAAGTCAAGTTAAAAGTGCGGACACGTAAGCTTGATCTGATCCCGTCGAAAAGTAGGCCGACGTTATCCGCCTCAGCTGTAAAGGGCCAGCTCCGAATCTGCTCTCACCTGCTTATCAGTTCCTGCCTCGAAGAATATCATCTCTCGAGTAGTTCTGTAAGTTCGTCTAATTTTAAGTCACGCAAATTGTATTTAGATATCAAGGTCCTATATTTTGTTCAAGACATTATAATTTGGTTTAAATAAATCCAAAACTCATTTGCTAATTATACGCTATTATTTTCTGAAGATTTTACAATCGAATATTTCATCCATATTGAAACTATTAAAGTCAAATTGATCATTTCTGAAAATCCAAATTCAATCAATTATTACTTCTGAAATCTACATTCCAAATTCCTAAAATCACTTCAATCATTTCTTTAAAACTACAATTCATTTGATCCAATTTTGATGAACTATCTCTCAATCTGGAATATTCATATATATACGCAACCAGAGACCAGCAATATATATATATATACATCCAGTCGGAAGCCTCAATGCAATAACAGAGAATAGGTAAGTGCAACTGGGCAGTCCGCCCGTAAGCTGTTCACACGAACACAAATAATTTATTTGTTACCCCGAGCCCTCCGCTCGGGTCATAACATTTTGGCATCCCTTGTGGGGAACAGTTTTAGTTGCACATAACTCTTCTCACATCCAAGTTCAACACACTGGAACTATCGACCTCATTTATCGGCTCAAACATATCTCCTGATTGTGACACACCTGACAGACACGCCGGTCAACTACACCGACTGTTAATAACGATGTGCTGATCCCGCACTTTCTCACATCCAATTCGCCACTGCCAGTCATGGCTCTGAACGAATTTTTTCTAAAGATGCAATGATACCACATCTCACAAGAATGAATTCCCAATTTTTTGATCTAGACCTGCCAATATTTGAAGGCTATAATATTGACCCACATTTTTTCATACAAAAAATCACAGAAGCAAAATCTATCACTACTTGCGAAGAAAATTTATTAGTAGACTTTATTCTTAGCCATCTTTTTGGACCAGCATATCATGCATTCAAAAACTTCCGAATCTCCACAGTAAACGACATTGTGGAACACATAGTAAAGTGTTTCTTATACACCCCATTTTTCGAGAAATATTGCCAAAAATTACTAGATTGTGGTCTAAAGCTCAGTCATGATCGTGATGCAAACTACGAAAGGCTATTCTCAATCCTTGAAGATGCTTACTACATTCTTACAAGTACTCACTATTCATCTGACCCAGTATACTACCAACTTTATAAAAATCTCGATGAAATTGCCAAAAGTTTTTACTTTAGCAAACTTCCCCCTGATTCACAACTCCAAATTGTCCTTGTCTTAAACTCAAATTCGATCGCCAGGAAGCCATCCACTCTATACAAAATGCATTCATTAGTTTCGAATCCAACACAATTCTTCATAACCAAAACTGAGCTATCGCATTTTTTGAAAACATATGAGAATTTATCCCATTCTCACCACGAGTCAATATCAAAAACTGACGTTCCCGAGCTCAAAGAGCCTCAAGTCAGTAGTATTCGACAAGATCCCCAATCAACTCCAATTCTCGTTAACACCACAAACGAAATTTGCACCACTTGACAGCCTGAACTTGTAAACCATGAACAATTGCCAATGTCTTCTGACATCATACCTTATCGCGACGATAATAAAAGTGAACCAACGGATACCACGTGTGATAACATCTCACTCAACCAGAGTCCCGAGCAGATACATCTGCCAACCGACCCTGACGGTAAGACGGCCATCCCCGTTGAAAACCCAAGCAATATTGAAAATGACATACTCCTCCATATCTCAACCACACCACGAGACTCTGTGACACCCCTCTCTTACATAGGTGCAAAACGTTCCAACACAGTTACCTCAAGATTCATTAACCGGAAACGATCATTTGATGAAAATCTCAAAAGTCCCTTCAAATCAAAAATACAAAGAGGGTTCCAACCTTATTCCATTTCAAAATGCTCATTGGGAAACACTCTTTCAAAGTACGTGTCACTCAGAACAGCTTACTCTGAATCATTTAGGAGTTCAATCCATGGAAAGGAATCATTTCAAAATATAAGCACCATTCAAGTACAACTAACACCTCGAACCCCTGGCGAAGGAATTCCGCCACAATCCCCCCCTTCTCTGTGTTCAGAATCCAGGAAATCCAAGCCGTCATCAAAATTATGCGAAAGTAGACTCCTCCGATTTCGTAGTGCCCATTGAAAGATCAAAATTCAATCCCTAATGATGGCGTATTGAGTTTTTGCAACGTTTAAAGCATGTTCCTGGACTCCATATGCTCGATGGAGATCAATCAATTCAACATAATTCTATCCCATATCCTTCAAAAGAACTCAGATCTCAAATCTTCAAATCAATGATCAAATAGACGACAAAATAAATTTCGCATTCCCAAGGATGGAGTATTATTGGTGTTAAAATTCCACACGACGAGTTCCGAAGAAAATCCGACAAGCACACTCTGACGACCACGTATCGTACATAGGTAACATTCAGTTGCATGTGTAACACCCAGTTACATTATGTAACACCCGGTTACATGAATGACCCGGTTACACGATTTTGTTACATTTGGAATTCAAATCACTTTGGCCACATTCTGTTACTCATTAGCTTTTGGCTGTTTAAATCAAGACACTTGACCCTCAGAACTGGAAAATCGGAACCATTCAGAATCTCTGCTGACAGACAAATATTCTACCGAAATGTAATCCCAAGGAATTCCCCGTTTGACTTCCAAATCTTTTTTTTGTAGAAAGCCCATTTCACATTCATCACCTCTCTCTAGATCTGTCGATAGTAGAAATCGACACAATCGAACCACATTGATCTTGGAGTATTCATAGAATAACTAACGAACATCAACCCTTCATCTTATTTAAGATTCACAACCTTTCAAACTCTCGGTAGTGTACCTCACAAGGATCCTGAAAAAGAAGAAAAAAAAAGCATTATCGACCCATGTAACATGCTGTAACATGGTGTTACATACTGTGACCTGTAACATGGTTTTACATGGGTAACAGGTTGTTGCAGGTAACACGGTGTTCAAATTAGACTCTCTGTTGACATCATATGGCCTATGATGGTTTAAAAATATTACATTCATGCAGGCGCCCCCCCCCCTCCATATATCCAGTTCAAATAATTTCTACTACATACTTCCGAGAAAAATGATGAAAAATTGAAAAACCGGAAAATCAAGAAAACGGGAGTACTAGAAAGATACGTTGACCATTGTTAGTTCATTCCTAGGTCTGACTTCTGGACACGACCTTATCTCTTGAATATTTTTAAATCAATGGGAATTACGTCTTTTGAATAAAATCCGTCGAAATTTCCTACTTCAAATATTTTATTGTTGATATGCCTCCACGAAATTCATCGTGACAAATTTAGTTTTTCCCCGTATATTAAAGTTTCAATATCAACAAAACATGATTTTGTGAAAAAGGGGAACTTAAATTAACACATAGTCAATTTTACAAATTCAAGAGATGGATTTGCTCGGCCCTATCCACCTGACCGACATCCAAAGGAATTGAGAACAAATCAATCGAGAGTGATGGACCCCTTTGGAATCTAATCAAAGTCTTGAAAACTTCAATTTCCTATTCGGGATCCTCGACATAGCACACTATCTTTTTGTAGAAGAATAATGCGTATAATACCCATACGTCAAAACCATGCATTGATTCCGGCAAATCTTCAACTCTCCTATACAGTTCACATCCAAATCACTAAAAAAAAACACCCTCGGCACGCTCTTCATTGATTCGCATGTTCCTCCGGCGTAAGAACCGCTTTGAAATCCAATCATCGAACTACATGGATGACACAAAGAAAAATGCACACTAAAAAAAAATCACTTGTAACACAACTTTTAGATCAGGAAAATCCAACTCACATGAACCTAACGGATTCAGGTGACTACCGGGAACCGGAACATATTTTCAATTTCCATGATTTCAAGAAAAAATCATAATAATCTATACAAGTGCAATCGCACAAATATTCACGTCCAACGATTTGAAATCCCGAAACTGTACTGAGACTATGACTAAAAGACACTATTGAACCTGCACTTGACACCACGTTGACTTGGAAGAACTGCGTTGAAGTTGCTGACACCGAAATTCTTTATTTTATACACATTGCAATAATCTGATGGCACCTCCAGTTTTGACTTCTGAGCTCAGGCATCGATGAAATCATACGAATATAATCTCAAAATCAAGGGCCTGTCAAATTTTATTCATTAATCGGAACTGACATTGTGACTAGAAAATCGGGAGATTCTCTATGAAAACACATATAATTATGTCGAGTTCAGTCCCGCATAGATATAAGAATTTGCAATTCGAAACAAAAGTTGATAATAACGATTATCAATAAATTTACTCAATTTATTTCTACATAGATCTAGAGATATGTGATCAGATATAGAAAATAATTGTAATAATTATCCATTAAGGAATCGTGTGGATGAACGTCCACACCACATTTCGGAAAATCTCAATAATCATTTCCAAATTATAGCGAGCATCAACTCCTTGTTAACTTTCTAAAAATGATGCGATTTTCACAAGAAAAATGAATATATACACAAATTTTCATAAAGACAACAAAACACAGGATTGCAAACTTTTTGCGATAGATCATTAATAGATTCCAAAATCCAATTAATAGTGCGAAATTACCAATCAGTTTTTCCTCATAAACTTTCTATTTTGGAAACATACTATACTTGCAGAACATTGTCAACAATGAATTGTTGCGAACTTTTTTGCAATATATCATCAATAGATTCCGAAATTCAATTAATAATGTGAAATCATCAATCGATTTTTCCTCGTAAACACCCTATTCCGGAAACTACCATATTTGCAGAACAATGCTTACAATAAATTGTCAAGATAACTACACACTCTCACACAATAACACCATCCTACATATACTATCATAAGTTTTCTAGAACTTCTCAAGATTGACAGTGACGAATGTGTAGTGGACCTATTACTGCCCTCAGGATCAGGGGCATGCCAAACTGAAGACTTTTTGCAATGATGTGATGACGCAAACTACCCGTGAAAAGCGGAATAAGAGTGTCGCCATGTGTAACATGATTTACTGTACAGCTGAGGAGCCTCATACACATGGTATAAGGTCGAGTGAACATGTAACACACTCAATGGAAAACATCCAAACCCTGGATGTGTGTAACATGGAGTTTCAATACGTACAGGTGGGGCGCCAGTCACATCGGCCCCCTCTCCTCAATGCTCTCCATCAACTCCGCCACACACGTCGGAAGTAACACACAGCAGCTTCTTACACGCCGTTGAGCCTTTGCTTGCAGCCAACGCAGCAGACAGCGCATCACGCGGTATTTCACCGATGATTCCTGTGGGGACCCCCTCTCCTCACCACCAAAGCGATCTGCATGTAACAGAAAGTCATACGCCAGTTCCCCCTGCTAACCCCACTCAGCACCGCCTTTCCAGCTACTCGCTGTGCAGTATGGAAAAGCTGAGCGATGCAATGCTCACGGAATCCCCACAAGCTGTATTGCACTATGTGGAAATAATTTCAATTCCCCTCTCCTCTCTTACAATAGCGGCATGCGAATTATGGCATCAGAAGCGGGAAATTCTCAACTGCACCGTACGGCTCCGATCACATTAATCAGCAATATTCTTCTGAAAAAAGGAGCAACACATCATCCCCGGGCCTCCTTCAATAGAGAATTCGCAGCAAATCGAGATGGTTATGATCGACCCTGGTCACGGTGTGAATAAATCTGCGACGAATATTCCAGACATCCTAATGCAAGGAGAACCAATAGCCACGCTACCAACCTCTCGATATCAGCACCAATCGAGTGACGAATCTTCAGTTCAGTGACATTAGCGATGCAGAATCTGACGGATCGTCATACTACCCGATGGAAAGGCAAACCAGAGACGGAGGACGCAGGAGTGCAGGGATAGAAAGAGGGCCGTAGCAACGACCCCAACTGATGTTATTTGTGTGAACATCAACACAAAAAAGATTGACTCACCCAGTGATACATGTCCAAGGGGTGCACAAACGCCAAGGCAGATATATCATATATGTTGAAATTCCAAGTTACAGACTTCACTTGCACTAAATGCAAGAATCGCCCTCCAAAATCATCAAATCCGCCTATTGGATGAATAGACACACACACACACGCACACACACACACACACACACACACAAATAAAGTATTATTATGTAATAGTTATAAGTTAACATCATTGGAAATTTGTATTTTTATAATCTAATTTCTGCCGCCCCGGTGACATTCTCGGGACGAGAATGGACTGACAGGGGAGGTGTGGCGCCCCAGACGACGCAACAGTTAAAATAATATTTCATTATTGATCAGCAGGAACGAATAAGCAGGTCAGTAAATCAGCAGAATCAAAGCATTAGCCAGTAACTGGATGTTACACATGTTACATGTAACATGTGTAACAGACCATGAGAAATTCAACAAAGAGCTCTGCCAGCATTGTAACACATGTGTTACATGTGTTACAATCGAAAGTAGAACACTTTCAAAACCATTTTTTCAGTCGAATCATCAAAATTAACTTGTGTCCGCACGTATAAATTGGAACAACAACATTCATTCTTCGATTTAGTCTGTGACAAAGCTCTGGCCGGTAGTGGGCTACGTACGTCTCAAAATTCACTTAACCACTCACCTAAGTGCGCGTAGAGAACGCACGAAAAAGTCAAGTTAAAAGTGCGGACACGTAAGCTTGATCTGATCCCGTCGAAAAGTAGGCCGACGTTATCCGCCTCAGCTGCAAAGGGCCAGCTCCGAATCTGCTCTCACCTGCTTATCAGTTCCTGCCTCGAAGAATATCGTCTCTCGAGTAGTTCTGTAAGTTCGTCTAATTTTAAGTCACGCAAATTGTATTTAGATATTAAGGTCCTATATTTTGTTCAAGACATTATAATTTGGTTTAAATAAATCCAAAACTCATTTGCTAATTATACGCTATTATTTTCCGAAGATTTTACAATCGAATATTTCATCCATATTGAAACTATTAAAGTCAAATTGATCATTTCTAAAAATCCAAATTCAATCAATTATTACTTCTGAAATCTACATTCCAAATTCCTAAAATCACTTCAATCATTTCTTTAAAACTACAATTCATTTGATCCAATTTTGATGAACAAATATCTCTCAATCTGGAATATTCATATATATATACGCAACCAGAGACCAGCAATATATATATATATATATATATATATATATATATATATATATGTACATCCATATAGCTATAAATACTGGGACGCCGATATGGATTCATAAAATCTGGGACGAAAAAGAGTATATTTTCCCAAATACTGGGATTTTTCCAAAAACGTGTAAAAATGGAAATTTTGGGTTGAAAGTATTTTTTTATTCAAACACTAAACCATCCCTCGTGGGAGATAACCGCCGAGGAGATAACAGACGTGTGCTTAGACTTCGTTTTGCGTTCAAAACACTAACCATCCCTCGTGGGAGATAACCGCCGAGGAGATAACAGACGTGTGCTTAGACTTCGTTTTGCGTTCAAAACACTAACCATCCCTCGTGGGAGATAACCGCCGAGGAGATAACAGAACTTTGCTTAGAAAGTGGTTTTTTCAAAATATCACGAAATTTTCACGCGTCCCAGAAAATAGCAAAATATATTATTCGCCGCGTCCCAGAATATATGAATCTAGAAGGAGGCCTTCCGGGACGTCCTAGAATTTAGAACGCGTCCCGGAATTTGGCAAAATATCGCTGAAATGACGTCATCGCGTCCCGGAATCTCTAGTTAAAGGAGTGTATATATATATATATATATACATCCAGTCGGAAGCCTCAACGCAATAACAGAGAATAGGTAAGTGCAACTGGGCAGTCCGCCCGTAAGCTGTTCACACGAACACAAATAATTTATTTGTTACCCCGAGCCCTCCGCTCGGGTCTTAACATATGAAAAGTGCTGGGACTGCTGGGAAACATCATACAAGAGACTGCAGAGCCACAGAAGAGTACAAATGTTGTAACTGTATTCACAGTGATAAAACATATGGAACTAAGCAACCAATCAATCATGAAGCTACAGATACGGGACCATGTGGAATTTTGAGAAGTAAGTTAAGAAAAATTGTGGACACTACTGACTATCCTGTGAAACCAACCATACCAAAGCAGCTACTTGTTTCGGGAGGAGGACAAAGAACGGTGGAGAGGAAGAAATCTACCAATACCGACGACAGAAAAGGTGATATGCTACTAGAAGGAGAGGAAACCAATAGTGTAAGTGTTCCACAGTATAAGCACAAAAATATGGACAGTTTGAATTTGAAACTAAAGGATGCAGGAAGCCTGTTCAATTTACATATTAATATACGTAGTATAAACAAAAATTTTGATAGCTCACTTGTATTGTTAGAAAACTTAGCATCAAGCCAGATCTCATTATTTGTACTGAATCTTGGGTTGTTGAGGTTTCTGATTTTTCCAAAATAGAAGGGTATAAAACTGTATACAATAATAGTCAACTTCACAAATCAGATGGGGTCATAGTATATACTAGCGGTTATTGCCTCCCTCGCTACAGCTCGTTCGGCTATGAACTGTTCCCGATAAGCCATGGGACTCTGAAATGCTTTAGTAGTCCAATCCTGATGGTAAAAGAATGATTGCTGGTTAATTTGAGGTGCCAGGAAGGAATTCCGCATGGAGTTCACAGAAATGACTACATCTTGGATCATATCTGCCAATAGATGAACCATTTTTGGGAACTTAGCGTAACTGTTCTGAATTTTCGGAATGGCTAGGTCGGATATATAAATAATTTTTGGAGAACTCATCAGTTACACCGCATTGAGCTGAGAAGGACGTAATGAGACCGGATTATACCGAGCGAGATCGAACTAGACTCAACTAGACCGGAGTAGACCGGATGAGGCTGAACTGAACCGTACTAAATCTAATTACATAATACTAGACCGTTAATACTGTCCATTTTTTAATCTCCCACCCCTAGACCACTCACCCCATCCCCATCCCTATCCCAGTTCCTGTCCCTGTCCACACCCATATCCCGCCCCTATCCCTATCACTATCCTTATCTACATGTCCATGTCCCCATCCTTATCCCCGCTGCTATCCCTGTTTCTATCCCTATTACTATTCTCATCCCCAGGCCCCTGTCCCTATACCTGTCCTCATGCCTATCTCTATCCCTACCCCTGTCAAATCCCCTGTTTCCTATTACACTGAACTAGACCGAGCTATATCGAACTCGACCGTATGAGTACGGTACTCCCCACTCCCGGATCATCCACCCTATCCCCATCCCTATCGATGTTCCTATCCTTATTGCTGTTCCCATCCCCGGACCTACCCCTATCGAGATCCCTAACCATATACCTATCCTTGTTCCCATCCCTATCCTTCCTCCTAACCCTATTCTTATCCCTTCCTTGACCCTATCCCAGTTTCTAACCTTGTCTCTAGGCCTGCCCTACCCCTGTCTCGTCTCTATCCCTGGATCTGTTCCTATCCCTGCCCCTGTGACTATCCCTGTTGCTGTCCCTGCTTCTAATCCTGTTCCTATTACTGACCTCACGCCTGTCCCTTGTTGCTATCTCTGTCTCTGCCATATTCCTGTCGCATTCGTATCCTTGTCCCCATGACTGTTGCTATCACTACCTTGTCTCTGTTACTATCCCCATTCTTATCCCTGTTATTATTCCCATCCCTGTTCCTGTCCTGGCCTCATTGCAGTTTCTATCCCTATCCTCATCCGTATCTCGATTCCTACACGTATTCCAATCTCTGTACCGTCCTCAGCCCTGCCCCTAGACCTTTTCCTGTTGCTATTCTCATCCCTGTCCCTAACCCCATCCCTGTCCTCATCACCACCCTTGTCCCTGTCCCTATCGCTATCGGTATCCCTAGCCCATCCTCATCTATGTTCTTATCCCACCTCTGCCTCTATTCCTGCCCCCACCTTATGTTTGTTCCTATTATCATCCTGAATCCCATCCCTGTTACTATCCCGATCCCTTCTCGTCCCCGTTCTTGTCCCTGACCCTATCTCTGCTCATATCGCTATCTCTGTTTCTATCCCCATCTTTATCCCTACCCCGTCCCTGTTCATATTCCTATTCCACCCCTACCTCTCCTCCGTTCCCTGTCCTTATCCATATCCCTATCCCTATCCCCATCCCCATCCCCATCCCCATCCCCATCCCACCCCGATCCCTATTCATCCATCCATTTATCCATCCATCCATCGAAAGGGGAGAGGTGAGCGCAGCTATTGCTCTTCACCCCTACCCACGTGACACTTGAAAAGCATAAAATATTGTCAAATAATCAGTTTGGATTCAGACCCAACAAAAGAACCAATGATGCAGTAACAGAAATCACGGATCACATCTACAAGAACTTAGGTAAAAGTAAACCCATTGTAGCAGTATTTCTAGACTTAGCCAAAGCTTTCGACATCGTCAACCATTCTATTCACCTTGAAAAACTAGAGCATCATGGGATGAGGGGAAAGCTCATGATCTGCTGAAGAGCTATCTCATAGATAGAAGTCAGTGCGTAAAAGTAAAAGATCAGTATAGTCAAAAAATTAAAGTAGAAACTGGAGTCCCACAAGGTACTATTTTAGGTCCACTACTCTTCATCATATATATTAACGATCTAATACAAATTTTTGAAAACCATCTTATTTCATACGCTGATGACACTGTGGTATTCTATAATGGAAATAGCTATGAAGAAGCTGAAGAGCAAACGGAAAAACTTCTGCAAGTTGTTGCAAAATGGCTTAATTTTGATTGACTTCGTTTAAATACTAGAAGAACTGTATATGTATGCTTCTGTAATTATGCGGATAGTAGACCAGCTGATTTGAGTCTGAAAAGTAATGGAAGTCAAATAAACAGAGTAGAGAGGACTAAATGACTAGGCATTACTATCGACTCGCACATAAAATGGAGAGAGCCCATAGAAAACACTGAAAAGAACGAGATATTTGCTATATATCTTTTCCAAGATTAGGAATACACTATCGGCAAGTACATTAAGAATGGTTCACCACGGTTTGTTTGTAAGCATAGCATCATATGGAATTGTGGCTTGGGACGATGCATATCAAAATGCAATTAGTCCAAAAGTAAATCTTCAAAATAGGATTTTGGGAGTACTCCGATTGAGTATCGAAGACGACACCCTACTTAGTTTGAGGAAGCATTATATACTCAATGTGCTGAGCCAGAAATTTCATGAGTTGAGAATAGAATATCTGTGTAACAACAGCGGCACTAGGAATAAAGTTCTTCCTCTACTGCATACCAAATTAAAAGAACAAAAAAGTCAATATCGTACAATGCTAGGGAGTTTTTCAATATCTTGTTAAACACCATCAAACGGAACAAAAATAAAAAATTCATTCTGAGAAAGACTCTAAAGGGCTGATTGAGTGAATGGGATGAAGAAAGTGCATTTATGTAACTAAAACTTTGTATGATATGAAGAAGAACCTTCAAATTGTGAGAACGAACCTATATCATGAGTAGGAACTGAGAATCGGAAGAATATTTATCAGAAGTCAATATATTAGTATAAAGAAATTTAGTTTTAAGGATTTTAGTTGTGTTGTATTCATTTTATTCTATCTTTTCCAATGTATCCGGTCCTGCACACAGGCAATAAGCCTTCTGCAGGTTACTTTCTCGTTAGGTATTTGTACGAACTGGATAATGAATGAAATTGAAATTGAAATTGAAAACTGAAATTTAGGGCGCTGCAATCGCCATGGCGAAACATTTTACATCTGAGCACAGCGATCGCAGTGCTCCTAATGCGCCGATCCTGATCTCGGATTAATGTCTATGAATCCGAGCCGTAGAGATGCTTAGGGGTCAAAGGGTATACCTTTCGCCTCGTAACCAACAGGTCGTGAGTTCAAATCATTCTTGAGCCAAAATTTTTTTTTCGGGAAACTTTTTTCATATCTCACAACTCCTTTTCGCTCACTCAATTAATATCCTCAGATCTTGTTGATATACTTGAGAGGGTCGAAGGGTTGATGAGGAGCACAAGACTGGGACTCAATACTTTCATAATGAATGAATTTGTATATTCAACTAACAACAATACAGTATGTTACATACTGCCGGCTTGGCTCTTCTAGCACAAGTAGTTGCTCTCTCTCCTTTCTCCAGCTTCGCTGCTGCACGCACCACACTCATACATACACACATAAGTAGACATAGTAGTATTATATTCTAGCCTGCAGGTGGCACCACGCATCAGCCACTGCTTCTGGCAGACGACACATATAGTCATACAGGATAAATTCACTCACAATTAGACACGCTCCCTTGAATATATCCTGTGAAACATCATTAAAATATACTTCAAATGTCATACGTTGAATTTGTCATTTCTCTGAACTTTTCAAACTTTTGTCTACCAAGAGACTTTTTCAATATATCAGCAATGTTTTCATCAGACTCAACTTTCCTCACATCAATTATACCTCTCATGTAATTCTCATTAACAAAGTGATAAAGTGTTTCAATGTACTTTGAATTCTTTGTGAAATTTCCAAATTTAGCAAGACTTATAGGACCTGAATTATCTTCATAAATTGGTATCGGTTTCTCCATTGGTACTTGGAAATCTACTAAAATGTCTCTAATGAATTTCAACTCACTGACTGACTCTGATGAAGCAACATATTCTGCTGCTGTAGAAGCTTTGGTTACACTACTCTGTTTCTTTGATTCCCAAAATATTACATTTCCATATAATCTGATTGAATACCCAGTCGTAGACCTTCTATCGACGATATCTCCTGCATGGTCAGAATCTACATAGCAATCTAAGGTATCAACATTCTCATTCCTTTTGTATATTAGCTTTAGATCTCTGGTCAAGTACAAACATTTTAAGATTCTCAATGCGTATCTGAAATGTGTTTGGTCATAACAATTTGGGGATCTACTCAAATAGTTAACACTGTAACTTTTATCAAATCTTGTTCCTGAACTCAGATACAAAAGTGCTCCAATAAGGTTTTTGTATGGAATCTCGCTATCAGCAGACTGTGCAGGTTCACACTTCAAATTTTCCTCCATTGGTGTTGGGTACAATTTAGTATTTTCTATTCTATAACGTTTGGTCAATGACTCAATATAACTCCTCTGATCTAAAGTCATGATATTGTTTTTATGATCATAATCAATATCCATCCCCAAATAGGTCTTAATTTCCTCCATATCCTTCATTCTGAACCTCTTCGTTAACAATCTTTTTATGTAATCCAAGTGTTTAAGGACTCTACAACAGATTAACAGATCATCTACAAATAGAATTAAGTAAATTATTTGGCCTTGGATGTACATGGTATACAAACAGTTATCAAAATCACTCCTTGTAAAACCTATACCTTGCAAAAATTCATTAACACAGTCATACCATGCTCTTGGACTCTCGGATAGACCATATAGTGCTTTTTCTAACAAACAAATTTTATCTGTTCCATCTTCATAACGTGGAGGTTGTTTGACATAAATTTCTAACTTTACATTTCCATTCAAAAATGCTGTTTCAACATTCATTTGATGAATTATCAGTCCATTCTGACAACTATAGGCCAATAAAAGTTTCAAAGTTTGCTTTTGGCTACAGGTGAATATATATCTTCAAGAATTTCTTTCTGTTGGAAACCTCTAACAACAAGTCTGGCTTCAAATACTCCATTTGCTTCCAAAGTGTAAATCTATTTCAAATCAAGAGCTTTCTTCCCGGGTGGGAGTTTAACCAATTCATACGTTTGATTCTTTTCGAGACACTCGACTTCTTTATCCATGGCTTCACACCAGGATTTTGATTCCTCGCTTCTCATAGCCTCATTATAGGTAACTGGACAATTTGCATTCACATCGTTTACATAGATAACACTATTGTACACACAATAATCATCAAATTTGGAAGGTTGTTTTTTAGATCTTTCTGATCTTCTCACGTTCTGCAAATTATTTTTCTCTACTTCAGGACTTTTTCTATTTTCTTCAATATCTGGAATGCTACTTCTGTCATCATGAGTTTCTAAGTTTGAACTTTCTGATTCATCATCTCCTCTGTATCCCACTAAAGTTACATCCTTCTCTATTATTCCAACATGTCTAGCTACTACAATCTTGTTATCAATCAGGACTCTTTATCCCACTTTTTCATATCCTGCTAGGATTCCTAACTCAGCTTCTCTATCCCATTTAGAATTTCTCTTGACTTCTGGTTCCCTGACAGAAACTTTACTGCTATATAAACGTAAGTTACTGATATTTGGTTTTCACCTATAAAAATTTCATAAGGAGTTTTCTTTTCAATAGTATTTGCTAGAGTTCTATTCTCCAAATAAGCAGCTGTCTTTATAACCTCTGGCCAGTACTTTGGATGCAATCCAGCCTCGGATAGTAAACATCTACCAGTATCCATAATTGATCCATTGTATCTCTCTGCAGTCCCATTTAATTCGTGGACGTGAGGTAGGCAAGGCTCTAAGTTTATCATCTTATTTTCCATGAACTCAAAAATTTGGTTATTCATGTCCTCTTCAACATTATCACATTTCGAATGTTCAATTCTTTTCCCAGTAAGATTCTCTACCAAATTCACATATCTGACGAAACAATCATAAACTTCACTTTTGCATTTAATTGTGTAAACCATAGCAGCTTTACTATACTCATCAATAAAAGTTACGAAATACTTGTCACCGTTAAACCCTGGAGTTCTGTGTGGCCCATTTACGTCTGTATGAACGATTTCGTTGTCCGATCTTCTGGCTTAAGGCGATGCGGTCACCATGCAAGCTGAGAATCATTCCCAACTTTCTCCGATTTTGTTGCGATTTGAGCTAAATGACGAGCGCACAAATATTTGTTATCATCTAACTTAGATTTGTCTGCTCTTCGTGAAGCTTGAATTGCAATAGAATTAGAGAAAGTTGGGAATGAAAATGTGTGTATCTTATAGGTTAGAAGGTTCCCGCGGCCGAGTTGTTCCAACTTTTCTCCGATTCTCTGGTGATTTGGGCTATAAGCGACGGATTGAGGAATACAGGACAATAACGGATATTTGACAACTCGTCTTACACTCTGAATCATCGAACATTTTATGTAAAATGTATTATTTTACAGGTCCATGGTCGCGGTGCACGGTGACCACATCGCCTTAAGAACATCTACCAGATCACCTATGTGACTCATTGAACTAGGAAGTGTTTTCAGCATGTAGTTCATCTTTTCTTATTCTTCAACTTTTGCACCAGCTTCTTTCAATTCATATATCAGTTTTTCAAATTCTGTGGAAAAACTGTTTGATTCTTCAAAATCTTCCAATTCCATATTTTCTAACCTGTTTCTTACGCAAATTTGCATCGCCGTTGACTCCTTCAAATGAAGCTCGTCAAATCCCTTCATGAGGTCAGAAGCCAATTCTTTGTCTTTTACGAATTCTATTTGCTCATTTGATATTGCTCCATATATGTAATTCATTGCTCTCAAATTCATGTCATCCCAGTCTTCTTCTTTGTCTGGGCCTGTACCGTGGCAGCGAAATCGTCGAGTTCACAGAGCGTAAGACTCGCCACTTACCGACGACGAGTTTTCGATCTCTAAGATATAACTGCCAGTGCATTATGCATTGATGAAATCAACAAAATGGAAAACACGCAAAGGAAGGTATTTGAATGATCTTCTCTTCATTATAACAGTCAGTTCTCTCTCTCTCTCTCTCTCTCTTTTTTTTTTTTTTTTTTTTTTTTAAGGTGGTTAGAGGGCAAAATCTGCCTCAGGATCCCTCGGATCCGTCCCCAGACACCGGACTGGTTCAGCTTACGCGGACTACGCATAGCCCACGCAGGCCATACCAGGCGGGACACGGGTTTGGGTGGGGCCCACCGAGAGGTGGGCCCGGCCGTGTAATATCCCTCTCCCCTCGATGTCCGATACCTAGGGCATCGGGCAATCAAGAAGGAGATCCACCTGCATCTACCATCTCATCCCGGAACCGCGTGAGCATTACTTCAGGATGAGCGGCATGTCTCGCGCTCGATTGCGAGCGTTCCTCTTCTCCATCTTCTCTCTTCGGCCATCTCTCTCTCTCTCTCTCTCTCTCTCTCTCTCTCTCTCTCTCTCTCGCACAGTCGTGTACCTCGACGCCACGGACGAACAGCGGCAACGGATACAGAGACTGAGCAATTCATGTGTGAGATTCATCTTTGATCTTAGGAGAGACGAGCACATCACCCCGTTTAGGGAGCGATTGGGTTGGTTACGTACTGATTCGCGGAGAATGTACTTCGCAGCACTTTTAATGCATAAGATCATGCATTTGGGTGAACCTGGCTACCTTGCTGCGATGTTTACCAGGTACCAATCCGAACGCCCCGCACGGGGTGATCTAGAAGAGCGGGTACTCAAAGTTCCCAACATGAGACTTGAATATGGAAGAAGATCTTTCCAGGTTCAGTGTGCTCATTTGTGGAACTTTCTCCCTCCGGGCTTTCGGCAGCTTGGGAAGATATCGTTGTTTAAAGAGGCCTTAAAAGATCTCTTGATGACACAGACTCCTCAGAAGATTGATGTGGAGAAGAAGCATTATTTTAATCTATGATAGGCTTGGGTTCTTATTTTTAGCTTACGATTAGTTTTACGTGACCTTCTGTCACCTGACTGAAGCAAACTGTGATATTTTCTCCTTGTGAACCCATGCTCTCAGATTTTAGACATACGCGAATTCGCAATTGTAATGACTAGTCACAATTTGTGATATGTACCTGTCCTTGACCAAATCGCTTGTGTTATATATATTTTACACCTTTTCTTTTTATTTTTGAATTTTTGAGTACTCAATTATTTCTAGAATTATGCAACATATGTAAAAATATGTGGGTTACATTTTGTCTTATGACGAATAAAGGACATCAATCAATCAATCAATCAATCTCTCTCTCTCTCTCTCTCTCTCTCTCTCTCTCTCTCTCTCTCTCTCTCTCTCTCTCTCTCTCTCTCTCTCTCTCCTATTCATGATCATGGTTACAAATATTTTGGCGATCAATTTGTCTTATATCCATAGGGTACAGAATGACTGGGGGTCAGAAATCTCCGCTTGTTGGGAAGTACTTGACATTTCTGCGCTCGGTTCGCGTTACAACATCGTGCACCGCGGTTCGTCATATAACCATTGTTACGTATTTGAAAGACGTGGGTGTCTAGGTTGAGAAAAGCACAAGTCGTGATGGTTGAGAAAAGCACAAGTCGTGATGTACTAATAAGTATGCACTTTACTAACTAATATGTTGAAGAGGTTGAATATGATACAGTAGAGATTGTACATATCGTCGCCCCCGAAGAAGGAAAACACCTCCCATTGTTCTCCAAATGCATTCTTAAATGGGGACGTGTTTTTCTTCGTCGGGGGCGACGATATGATGTTACTCGTGCTACGTGCTGACGCGAAGTGTCTGCTCCCGCGCAGCAGCCGCGGCAACTCGGGTACTGCCATCCGCGCATGTCCACGCACACATTCATGCATTCACACGCACGCATATATGTAATCATATGATGAACCCAACACTTCTCCTTGTGAAAAAAAATTACATTCCTTGTAAAGAAGAAGAAAAAAAACTCTTTCTTTTCTAGTGGGAAGCTTGAAAGTAATAAAGAAAAAATCTCCTTTTTGTATGTGATTGAAGACAGCAAAAAAATTCCATTGGAATGATCGACAAAAAACAAAACATTCTATCCACACTGAGAATTCATAACAAAATCACGTAAAAGACCAGGCCGACGAACCCCTCGCTGAGGTCTAGCCAGAGGAGTATTTTGAATATTTTCATTAATTCGGCGTGCTCTACCTCGACCAAGTAATCGATTTGAATTTTGATCTGGATTGACTACATTAGCAACTGGTGTATTTCTATTAGGCAAAACGCGGATTTGTTCCTCTGGATCGACATCATAATTAAGATCGGAATCAGAACTATTTACACTTGCTACACGTATTTGGTCAACGTGACGTCACCATACTCTGCCATCATGTAGCAGAATCTTATAATGTAGTTTACCTAATCGGTTTACAATTTTTCCAAAACACCACTCATCACTTCCAGAATAGTTTCTTGCTGCGCTTTTGTCGTCTAGCTTGAACTCACTGCACTTCTTATCACTATTCACAAAATCACTTTGCTTCTTTTGTGAAGGCTTCATTATATCTAGCATAGTACGCATTTTTCTACCAAATACGAGCTCTGATGGAGCTTTTCCAGTCGATGCATGTGGCATGATTCTGTACTGGGCAAGAATATTCAATAATTTAACATCTAGATTTTCTTTATCAGAAAGTTTTGACAAGGCTTGTTTGATAGTTTGCACATATCTTTCGGCTTGCCCGTTAGTAGATGGCTGAAAAGGAGCCGTGAATTGTGAGTAATACCACGATTTTCTACGAATTCTTTGAAATTTCTAGAAGAAAAAGTAAGACCATTATCAGAAACGATAGTTTTTGGAATACCAAATCTAGAAAAATACTCTTTCAAAAAAACAACTGTAGTTTCACTGAGCATGTTTGGCACAACATAGACTTCTGGCCACTTTGAGTACGAATCGACTATGATGAAAAAGATTTTACCCAAAAAGGGACCTGCAAAGTCAATATGAATTCTTTCAAACGGAGCTGTAACTGGTTCCCAAATGTGCTTTCCAGCTTTTGCGGGTTCCTTCCTATGCAATTGACAAACTGTACAAGTTTTAACCAATAATTCAATATCATTTGTAATCCCTGGCCACCAGCAATGCCCTCTTGCTAAGCCTTTCATTTTCACAATGCCAAAATGGCCAACATGTAAATTTTGAAGTACTTTCTGACGTAAACTTTTTGGAATAAGGAGTGTATGGTTGCGTACAAGAATACCCATTTCAAGACTGAATTCTTTCGGATCAATATTCCAAGTATCTTTTGCACTTAAAATATGCCCTTTTTGTAAACTGGAAATAACCTCACGTAATTCTAGATCGTTCTCTGTCTCACGCAGGAGATCATTCGCACTAATCAAAATCGTATCAACTGTGTCCATGGAAAATGCATCAACAACATCAATACTCTCCCGTTCTTTCTGTAAAGGGGAAGGGAGACGAGGAAGGCAATCAGCATTGGCGTTATTTTCCAAACGCTTGTATTTGATGTCATAGTTGAAACCTCGTAAAAAGATCGCGTAGTGCTGCATTCTCATAGCGCTATAAATCGGTAGAATTTTATCTTAAGAAAAAATTTGAGTCAAAGGACGATGATCTGTATAAAGAGTGAATTTAGTACCGTAAGGGAACTGATGTAAACGTTTTACTGCAAAGACGATGGCAAAAGCCTCTTTGTCTATTTGACTGTACTTCCTCTGTGTTTGATTTAAGCTTTGAAATACACAAATGATCGGACGTTCGCTGCCATCAGGATATTGGTGTGACAACACGGCGCCAACGCCAACGGGGCTAGCGTCCGTGGCTTAGATCAAAGGTAATTTAGGGTCGAAGAATGTTAAACATTTATCACTTGTAAAAGTTTTCTTTGCTTTGATCCAGGACTCTTCTTGCCGTGGACCCCATATGAAATCTACATCGTCTCTAAGGAGTTCGTATAATCGCTGTAGAAGTGTAGATGCATTTTCTATAAACCTGTTGTAATAGTTAATCATACCTACAAAAGATTTCACTTCACTCGGATTTGAAGGGCGTGGCATATTCAAAACTGCGTCATACTTACACTCATCCTTACGTATGCGATTCATATCTATGATGTATCCACAGTATTTTATCTCACTCATACCGAAACAACATTTCTTTTCATCAATTTTAATATTATGTTCATCAAAAACTTGAAACACCGCTTCAACAATTTCTTTGAATTCCTGTAGATTTCTAGCGGCAATTCTAATGTCGTCAAAAAGACATTTTACCCCTCTGATTTTATGTAAAATTCTCTCAATCTCTTTTTGCCATTCGGCCGGCGCAGATGCAACCCCATACATCAAACGTAGTACCCTGTAAGGCCTTCGATGAGTATTAATTGTGAGAATTTTAGAACTTTCTTCATCTACTTCTAATTGTAAGAAAGCCCATTCCAAATCCATTTTTCCAAAAATGCAACAACCGGCTAAATCTGTAAAAAGTTCTTCTGATGTAAGGAGCGGATGTTCTGTAACGTTCAATTGAGGATTGACATTCACGCTATGATCCCCACAGATGCGCACGGTGCCGTCGCTTTTGAGAATAGGTACTATGGGTGTGCCCCATTCAGAAGAATCAACTTTTTCGTAAAGTTCTTCGCTTTCTAATTTGTCCAACTCCTTGTCAACAAGAGGAACGATTTTAAAAGGGAGTGGACGTGGCTTGAGAAACACTGGTTTTGCACCTGGCTTGAGAGAAAGTTTAACTTTTGAATTTTTGACTTTACCAAGCTTGTTGCTGGTAAGGTTTTGATACTTTTTGAATAAGCTCTCGATGGAAAAATCTATATCCTCAGCATGAACATCTGGAGTATCAATACTAAGAATTGGGGCAAAAATTTGTTGCAAAGAATTTTTGAATCGAATGAATTGACGTATCCACTCGCGTCCTATTAGGGGTGAACGTTTGACCGGAGTCGTGTAAATTCTCTATTCGCAAATATAACATTCACAGATAAATACCCAATCACTCGAACGTTTGTACCGCAATACGACACCAACTGAAGACTTGTAGACCGCAGCTCGTATGGCTTGAAGAGTCGTTGTGCTTGGCTGTTCTCCATCAAGGTCACTGCCGAGCCAGAGTCTGACTTGAAATTGATGCGATGACCGTTGACTTCGACGGTGGTGTAGAATTTTTCTCGATGGTTCAGCTGTTCAGGCAGCTGAGGTGCAGCATCTACAGCAACAACCTCCTCGATGTGTGAAATATCTTGAATTTCATCATTGTAGTCGAAGTTGTGATTTTCCTCCAACGTTTGTACTCGTCCTGTAGTAGACGGACGCTGGAATTTTTTCTTGAAGCATACCTTCGCCAAGTGTCCTTTGCGTTTGCAAACGAACATTCCACACTTCTAGGCACTCTGCATTCTAGAGCATCATGATCGGGCGAACCGCACCAGTAGCACTTTTCATCTGCTGAACTTCGATTGTTTGACGTAGCGGGCTTTGAATCCGAACCCGAAGGGCTATTATTCTTTGATTGATTTTTGTTCTGGTTCTTGCGCACATTTTTATTTGCATGTAAATAATTCACGGATGACGTGGGCTTTGAATTTACTGTATTAGTTTCCTTTTCCGAAAGTTCCATCGCGAGTGCAATTTGTGATGCTTTAGTAGAAGTGAGATCAGCTGTCTCGGGCAATTTACTTTGCATGCGCCTACTACGCAGACCAAGAACAAATTGATTCCGTAAAGCTTTTTGAGAAAACGAACTAAAATCACGAGTAGTACTCAACTTTGTAATTGCGTTAGCAGAATCTTGAACGCCTTCTCCATCCAGCTGCTTTCTCGTAGGAAATTTGAAGCACTCCGCAATTTCAAGCGTTGCTGGAGCGAACAGTTCCTTCAATTTGGCGGTAAGAGCGGCGTAGTTTTTCTTGTACGGATCCTCACTGCCATAACTGTCGCACAGCGTTTCGTAGACTTTTTCGCCGACGTAGTGTAGTAGGAGAGGCACTTTTTCTTCTTCATTTGTAATTTTCATAATTACAAAAGTACCCTCAAGACGCTGTATCCACCTGTCCCAGTTCTCAGTCACTGCTCCAGTCATCGCCAGCTCCAACAGTGGCAGCAACATCATCTCCAACATCGGCGCTGGTAGATCCTCCTAATCCTAAGTGGGTACTTATAGCCCAGAGCACCTTGGACCTGTTTTTTCAACGATTTGATATGCTCCAGGGCCAGCTTGACGAGATTAAATCGCTCGTGGGCCAACGTGACGTGAAGTTACAGTGTTAACTATTTTAGTAGATTCCAAAATTGTTATGATCAAACACATTTCAGATACGCATTGAGAATCTTAAAATATTTGTACTTGACCAGAGATCTGAAGCTAATATACAAAAGGAACGAGAATGTTGATACCTTAGATTGCTATGTAGATTCTGACCATGCAGGAGATATCGTCGATAGAAGGTCTACGACTGGGTACTTAATCAGATTATATGGAAATGTAATATTTTGGGAATCAAAGAAACAGAGTAGTGTAACCAAAGCTTCTACAGCAGCAGAATATGTTGCTTCATCAGAGTCAGTCAGTGAGTTAAAATTCATTAGAGACATTTTAGTAGATTTTCAAGTAACAATGGAGAAACCGATACCAATTTATGAAGATAATTCAGGTCCTATAAGTCTTGCCAAATTTGGAAATTTCACAAAAAATTCAAAGCACATTGAAACACATTATTACTTTGTTAATGAGAATAACATGAAAGGTATAATTGATGTGAGGAAAGTTGAGTCTGATGAAAACATTGCTGATAGATTGACAAAGTCTCTTGGTAGACAAAAGTTTGAGAGATTCAGAAAAATGGCAAATTTAACGTATGACATTTGAAGTATATTTTAATGATGTTTCACAGGATAAATTCAAGGGAGCGTGTTGAATTGTGAGTAAATTTATCCTGTATGACTATATGTGTCGTCTACCAGAAGCAGTGGCTGATGCGTGGTGCCACCTGCAGGCTAGAATATAAGTCTACTTATGTGTATGTATGAGTGTGGTGCGCGCAGCAGCGAAGCTGGAGAGAGAAGAGAGAGCAAGTACTTGTGCTAGAAGAGCCAAGCCGGCAATATGTAACATACTGTATTAATGTTAGTTGAATATACACATTCATTCATTATGAAAGTATTGAGTCCCAGTCTTGTGCTCCTCATCAACCCTTCGACCCTCTCAAGTATAAAAAGATTTTGGCTCAAAAATGATTTAAACTCACGACCTGTTGGTTACGAGGCAAAACATACACTCTTTGACCCCTAAGCATCTCTACGGCTCGGATTCATAGACGTTAATCCGAGATCAGGATCGGCGCATTAGGAGCACTGCGATCGCTGTGCTCAGATGTAAAATGCTTCGCCATGGCGATTGCAGCGCCCTAAATTTCAGTTTTCAATTCCAATTTCAATTTCATTCATCATCCAGTTCGTACAAATACCTAACAAGAAAGTCACCCGCAGAAGGCTTATTGCCTGTGCGCGGCACCGGATACATTGGAAAACATAGAATAAAATGAATACAACACAACTGAAATCCTTGAAACTAAATTGCTTTATACTAATATTTTGACTTCTCATTAATATTCTTCCGATTCTCAGTTCCTAATCATAATATAGGTTCGTTCTCACAATTTGAAGGTTCTTCTTCATATCATACGAAGTTTTAGTTACATAAATGCACTTTCTTCATCCCATTCACTCAACCAGCCCTTTAGAATTTTTCTCAGAATGAATTTTTTATTTTTGTTCCGTTTGATGGTGTTTGGCAAGATATTGAAAAACTCCCTAGCATTATACGATATTGAATCTTTCCTACTTTTAATTTGGTATGCAGTAGAGGAAGAGCTTTATTCCTAGTGCATCTGTTATTACACAGATATTCTATTCTCAACTCATGAAATTTATGGCTTAGCACATTGAGTATATAACGCTTCCTCAAACTAAGTTGGGTGTCGTCTTTGATACTCAATCGGAGTACTCCCAAGATCTCATTTTGAAGACTTACTCTTGGACTAATTGCATTTTTATATGCATTGTCCCGAACCACAATTCCATATGATGCTATGTTGACAAACGAACCGTGGTGAACCATTTTTAATGTACTTGGCGATAGTGTATTCCTAATCTCGGAAAAGATATATAGCAAATATCTCGTTCTTTTCACAGTGTTTTCTATGGGCTCTTTCCATTTCATGTGCGAGTCGATAGTAATGCCTAGATATTTAGTGCTTTCTTCTCTGTTTATTTGACTTCCATTCATTTTCAGACTCAAATCAGCTGGTCTACTATCCGCATAGTTACAGAAGTATACATATACAGTTTTTCTAGTATTTAAACGAAGTCAATCAAAATTAAGCCATTTTGCAACAACTTGCAGAAGTTTTCCCGTTTGCTTTCCAGCTTATTTACAGCTATTCCTATTATAGAATACTACAGTGTCATCAGCGTATGAAATAAGATGGTTTTCAAAAATTTGTATTAGATCGTTAATATATATGATGAAAAGTGGTGGACTTAAAAGAGTACCTTGTGGGACTCCAGTTTCTACTTTAATTTTTTGACTGTACTGATCTTTTACTTTTACGCACTTACTTCTATCTATGAGATAGCTCTTCAGCAGATCATGAGCTTCCCCCTCATCCCATGATGCTCTAGTTTTTCAAGTAGAATAGAATGGTTGACGGTGTCGAAAGCTTTGGCTAAGTCTAGAAATACTGCTACAATGGGTTCACTTCCACCTAAGTTCTTGTAGATGTGATCCGTGATTCCTGTTACTGCATCATTGGTTCCTTTGTTGGGTCTGAGTCCAAACTGATGATTTGACAATATTTCATGCTTTTCTAGTGTCACGTGGGTAGGGGGAAAGACCAATAGCTGCGCTCACCTCTCCCCTTTCGATGGATGGATGGATAGATGGATGGATGAATAGGGATCGGAGTGGGATGGGGATGGGGATGGGGATAGGGATAGGGATAGGTATAAGAATAAGGACAGGGAACGGGGCAGAGGTAGGGGTGGAATAGGAATATGAACAGGGACGGGGATAAAGATGGGGATAGAAACAGAGATAGCGATATGAGCAGAGATAGGGGCAGGGACAAGAATGGGGACGGGAAGGGATCGGGATAGTAACAGGGATGGGATTCAGGATGATAATAGGAACAAACAAAGGGATAGGGACAGGAATAGAGGCAGAGGTGGGATAAGAACATAGATGAGGATGGGCTAGGGATACGGATAGGGATAGGGACAGAGACAAGGGTGGTGATGAGGACAGGGATAGGGTTAGGGACAGGGATGAGAATAGCAACAGGAAAAGGTCTAGGGGCAGGGCTGAGGACGGTACAGAGATTGGAATACGTGTAGGAATCGAGATACGGATGAGGATAGGGATAGAAACTGCAATGAGGCCAGGACAGGAACAGGGATGGGAATAGTAACAGGGACAAGAATGGGGATAGTAACAGAGACAAGGTAGTGATAGCAACAGTCATGGGGACAAGGATACGAATGCGACAGGAATATGGCAGAGACAGAGATAGCAACAAGGGACAGGCATGAGGTCAGGAATAGCAACAGGATTAGAAGCAGGGACACCGACAGGGATAGTCACAGGGGCAGGGATAGGAACAGATCCAGGGATAAAGACGAGACAGGGGTAGGGGCAGGCCTAGAGACAAGGTTAGAAACTGGGATAGGGTCAGGGTAGGGATAAGAATAGGGTTAGGAGGAAGGATAGGGATGGGAACAAGGATAGGTATATGGTTAGGGATCTCGATAGGGGTAGGTCCGGGGATGGGAACAGCAATAAGGATAGGAACATCGATAGGGATGGGGATAGGGTGGGTGATCTGGGAGTGGGGAGTACCGTACTCATACGGTCTGGTTCGATATAGTTCGGTCTAGTTCAGTGTAATAAGAAACAGGGGATTTGACAGGGGTAGGGATAGAGATAGGCATGAGAACAGGGATAGGGACAGGGGCATGGGGATGAGAATAGTAATAGGGATAGAAACAGGGATAGCAGCGGGGATAAGGATGGGGACATGGACATGTAGATAAGGATAGTGATAGGGATAGGGGCGGGATATGGGTGTGGACAGGGACAGGAACAGGGATAGGGATGGGGATGGGGTGAGTGATCTAGGGGTGGGGGTTTAAAAAATGGACCGTATCAATGGTCTAGTTTTATGTAATTAGATTTAGTACGGTTCAGTTCAACCTCATTCGGTCTACTCCGGTCTAGTTGAGTCTAGTTCGATCTCGCTCGGTATAATCCGGTCTCATCACGCCCTTCTCAGCTCAATGCGGTGTAACTAGGATGAGTTCTCCAAAAATTATTGATATATCCAACCCAGCCATTCCGAAAATTCAGAACAGTTACGCTAAATTCCCAAAAATGGTTCATCTATTGGCAGATATAATCCGTGATGTAGTCATTTCTGTGAACTCCATAAGGAATTCCTTCCTGGCACCTCAAATTAACCAGCAATCATTCTTTTACCATCAGTATTGGACTACAGAAGCATTTCAGAGTCCCATGGCTCATCGGGAACATTTACTAGCCGAACGAGCGGTAGCGAGGGAGGCAATAACCGCTAGTATATACTATGACCCCATCTGATTTGTGAAGTTGACTATTATTGTACACAGTTGTATACCCTTCTATTTTGGAAAAATCAGGAACCTCAACAATCCAAGATTCAGTACAAATAATGAGATCTGGCTTGATGCTGAGACTTTCTAACAATACTAGTGAGCTATCAAAATTTTTGTTTCTACTACGTATATTAATATGTAAAATGAACAGGCTTCCTGCATCCTTCAGTTTCAAATTCAAACTGTCCATATTCTTGTGCTCATACTGTGGAACACTGACACTATTGAATTCCTCTTCTTCTAGTAGCATCACCTTTTCTGACGTCGGTATTTGTAGATTTTTTCCTTTCCTCCATTCCTCGTCCTTCTCCCGAAACAAGTAGCTGCTTTGGTATGGTTGGTTTCACAGGATAGTCAGTTGTGTCCACAATTTCTCTCAACTTACTCCTCAAAATTTCACATGGTCTTGTATCTGTAGCTTCATAATTGATTGGTTTCTTAGTTCCCTATGTTTTATCACTGTAAATACAGTTACAACATTTGTACTCTTCTGTGGCTCTGCTGTCTTTTGTATGATGTTTCCCAGCAGTCCCAGCACATTTCATACATTGCACTGAATTTTCGCATTTTTTTCCATTATGTCCATATCCACCACATTTGTAGCACAGTCTAATATTCAGGTCATCATATACCTTACATTTCTGATGTCCCACAAAAATGCTGTGATTATTTCTCCTTATTCCTCTGTAAACATCACTGCTTACCTCCATTATTAACCTTTGTCTGGTATCAGATGTTTTGTACGCATGTGTAGCCTCCGATCGACCTTCTAGTTCGTTGAAATCCCTTTCTTTGATATCCATCTCTAGATCATTCAGATCCATATCATTTTCCGTATTTACTACCTTGATTCTTAGGTTTTTCAGTGCTTCTACGCTTACTTCATAGGAATCTCCCATGGTGGAAAGTAGATAAGGTGTGCTCACGCGCATCTTCGAGCCCCGCAGCCAATGAGCTTCCTAGCCCACCGGGCGTCATCGTGTCCTGTCATCCAATCACGATCTAGCGCGAACTCGAGCCTGTTTGAAATTTGCGGGAGAAGCTACACGGAATGCTTGTGAGATTGACGAAGTTTTTGTTTATAGAACCTTTTGTACGTTTCGACCTACGAAAATTCAATTCTGATTATAAGGGGATAGGAATCTTTCGGGAAAAAAGTGCGATGAAAGCACAAACTGGAGGGGAAATCGTAATTCCATCAATTGATGAATCGTACCCTGCATTTTCATAGTTTTATTCCGATTATAACGACTCTTGAAATTAAGACAGACGTTGGTCTTGTGAAAAATAGTCTCGGAAAAATTCTCGGAGAAGAATCTCCAAGAGTTTTGATAGAGATTTGATTTCCCTGAAATTATTTTTCACGAAACCAACGCCTTTCCTGAAAAGAGTCGTTCGGGATACAATTATGAGAATGCAGGGTATAGTAACTCATCAATGTCTAATTTTTATCCGTCAAGTTTGGGGACTCTTCCTAATATTTTTCCCTGTAAACGCGGAAAAAGCCAACGAGCCCTATTCCCATCTAGTTCCCATCATGTAGGATTAAACGAATTTCAAATTGTAACTTTCATTGCTACGTCAACGTCAAATGAATATGGGCTATTCTCAGAAACTTTTGATTTTTCGTGTTTCAAAACTCTTTTTTTCAAACTTGGAGCACACCTCTGAGGTTCCGCTCACCTTGAGATACATCATTCAAAATGATAATTCCGAGTTCGTGTCCGACTTTCGACTCACGCATTGTCGTGATCTTTCGTTTCAAAGACGCAGCATTTTTGTCAGGATCTCCACATGAATCGTGGTATACATAAAATTAGGAGAATTTCATGTATACCACGTTAATTCGAACATCACATACTTAATCAAGGTGCTGGTCAATGTAACTCGCGACGTACACATTGACTCTTTACAGTCATGTGTGTACCCTACTCCGAGGCTCAAGTACAAAACTGAACGTATGAGCTTGCAATATCGAGAATCAACCAAATAGTGATCGAAATGAGCGTGCACAAACACATCCAGCTCCAAAAAATTAGACCCGTCGATGTGCCGTTCAAAAAATCACCTTTATCTAGAAGTTCACGCAGGTAGAAATTATTTTCTCCAAGCTCTCAATCGAGTGCAGATTGCAGCACATCAACGAGTGATAGCTCAAATTCTTTGTTTTTGATTATATTTCGAAATATCTTTTCGCCATTGGCATTGCTTCCACGGCATGAACATTATGAATGAAATGGTGCGACAATTTAGAAAACCTAAAATTATGGTAACACGTCTTGGAGTACTCGTCTTTTTTTCCACTCGCAGCACATCAGTGGGGCTGATTCCACATATATCTTATGGTACAATCTTGCTTATTTCGTTGGAGCTGAGACGATTGCTTGTTCGGCATAGCAGTACTTCCAAGAATAAAAGAAAAAGTCGAGCTAGTAACAGTCGGTTTCCCTGTTTTTCTCTGATTGTAGTGGTCATAAATAATTCTGAGTCCTTCGGAACAACCCAGAAATCCACAAATATATTGATTTCCTATCAATTAAGAACTTCGGAGTATTACCAAGCATGAAACCAGAGTCCACGAGGTGTAGGACTTCGCGATAGCCTAGTAACACGAAAATCAAAAGCTCCTGAGAATTTCTCATATATCACACGTGGTACCTTTCCAAAGTCTTTTTTATATTAATGGAATTCGAAGTTTTGTTTGAAAATCATCTCAATATATGATTGAATGAATTTTAGATCAATGTCTATAAAGATGTTAAGTTTATTCACAAAAACTAAACGGAAATAATAGGGCTAGTCGACCCCTTTCTCACAGAATACAATAATATTATTGGAGCATAGAAAAAATATTTCATATTTGAAAATTAAACATTTGACATACAAATTCATCTAAAGTTACTTTTCGTCTGAGAAAGAAGAAAATCTGAAAAGAATTGAAGCCCATGAATATTTCAGCACTGTCCTCATCAATAATGGTTGGAAATTTGTTTTGAATTGCAAGACTGTTTTGTGCATGTATTTTGTAAAATTGAAATATTCTTTGATTTGTTCAAAACTGGGAATATCCTGCCAATTTTTCTATTTTTGTAAACATTCTATGAATTTTTGTTGTTTGGCTTAGTCCGACTAAAGCGCCATTTTCCTCCTCGGTGTGGTAGAATGAATTGGTGCTTACCTAGTCGCATCCTTAACAAAAAACAGTATGTATGCATTTACCTTGCTTGTCAAACCACTTTGGAGCACGGAGAATGTTTTCACCTTGTAATAAACTACGAAAAAATTTATTCCCGTGTTCCAAAACATCTAGGCCTAACATCAATGCACAGATCTCCATCCATAAAATTTATTGAGACTACAGAAAAAGGAAAAAAAATTGAGCTTAGACGGATTTGAACCCCGAGTTCTAAGGATTAGAGTGCGAGTTCCATATCCACTACACTACCGAGGCATCCATCATAGTTTGAATGAAAAACTTGTATATAAGCCGCGGATCCTTCAGGAGGTGCTTGAAAGAAAATCAAGTCGTTTTGAAATTGTTATTATATGGAAATTTCGTCACTCGAATGCATTCCGAACACTTCTGAGCAAGGTTCACGCTCAGAAAGATGAAGTTTGGCTGTCGGCTTCTTGCTCTCGTTCCTCGATCGGGCCCATGTGGCGAAGCCGTCTGCTAGCAAGCTACTAGCAAGATGGCTTACGTTGGGCTGCGCAAAGCGGACGAAAACTCGTCCTCCAACTGAGCACACCTTATCTACTTTCCACCATGGGAATCTCCTAGATTTTGTTGTGAAATTTTCTGCATATCTGCAATTTCAGTTTTTTGGCACATATGACTGCTATTCCTTCACTGGTTGGAATGATATTTTTGATAGGAGTGTGAATTTCATTTTGTATCAACTTTCTCACTTTTCCAAGTAAATCTTCCTTCTGCTTGTCTTTGTTTCATATGAGTATTCTTTTCTCTAATTTTATTTGCTGCTACATTGCTGTAACTAACTTTTGGCGTGTCATCTTTTTTCAGCAGCTGTTTGAGAGTGCTATTCTTGTCTTCGAGTTCTTCATTCAGTTCTCTAAGTAGTGTATTTTCTGTTTTGATATGTTGTAGTATGGAATCGGATCTTAGTTACCAGCTTCTAAATCCGCTGACTCTAAGCTCGGTTTAACAACAATGAATCCGAGCCTACATCAAATTGCCCAAAGGTCGCACATGTTCATCGGCTGGTCGCACATATATGAGAGGTTCTACAGAACTTTTGACATTAGGCGTACTGCACGCTATCTCTGAACCTTCAAAAGATTATCAAAGTGTCGGAGTTGATTTGAATAGGTTCCAGGGCCTCTGAATGTGTACTCTATCTGCTGTTCTATCGAAGAAATCTGGCTATCCACAGCACGGCCCGCAACCCTCATTCTTTGGGTATCTCTTAGCGTACTCGCGCTTTTTTTTGATTTCTTCAGCCTGCTGCAAAAATAACATTGCTCGAAAAATTCTGCCAAAATTCAGTGACATTTTAGGCACCCTGTATATTGAGAAAAGATTGGTTTCAGACGCGTGCCTTCAACGTGGCGTTCATAAACAAACGTCGAAGTCGCGTAACCGTGTTTTCACGAAAAGTTGAGATCTCCCGTACTGAGCTTATAAAAAAAAATAACATTTGCGATAGTTACATGATGGAAACGGATTTCAATAGCTTGAAACAACACCAATAATATCCCGTTTGGTTTGGGTGCGTGCGACCAATTGCGTTTAAATGATAGCATCAAGAAGATGGGTCAGTTCATGCGCCCACTCGACTCAAAATGGTCAAATTTCCACGGCACGACGGGGAGAAGGGGGGCACGCTCCTGGAATGTTTTGCCTATTTTTCTCCACCTATTTTTGAACAATATCCCATAGTTCTCATGTCCTGATATGGAATGTTATTTGAGTGAGAAGCATCACAAGAGTTGTATCGAAGGGGTCGATGTGATCGAGCCCGTTTCAGCACTTCTACGAGGTTGCAATCGCTCATATCATCTTGGAAACAGATTAATCACACCAGAGAACCCATTCTACCTTCAAATGCCACCATAGACTTTATTCAAAAATTTTACGGTCAATTGAAGAATTACGGACGAGGCGCCAGATCTTGAGCAGAAGGAATTTCAGAGATCCGGCTTGTCGTACAGGCTTATCAAACATAGACACAGCATTACGCTGTAGATGTGTATGTTTGTGCTCACCGGTAGACATTGTAGAGAATTTTGGACGACTGAGTACGGCAACGGGGGGGGGCTTGTAGTTATTCGCGCAACTAGTTGTTTCCTGATTCTGAGCTCTACTATCAATATTGGTTTCGGGCATTTGATGACAACTCTGTGCAAATCGACTATTATAACCATCTTGAAAGGATTTTAAAATTAGATACATGGGAAATAGCTTGCGTGGTGCTAGATCGTCGATTGTGACAGGATATTCAATATTACTGATTCATGGAGAATAGTGAAAACAATGCTCGAGTCAAGAGGGAAAAATCGAGACTTAAACGAGAGGAGCAAGAGGAGCAATTTGAGAAGAAAAAAGAAAAAAAATAGCATTTGCCATATCTGCTTAAAATATGGAGCTCTACCTCGTGATTATCACTACTCTCGCCATCAGCACCACCCATATACTGTCGATCGAAAAACACTCTGGGACCTTAGTATTTATATATATATACTAGGGGGGCAAGCCCCCCTGCTCGCTCCGCTCGCCAACCCCCGCTACTCCTGATTATTGATTTGAAGGAGTGAAGAATCAATAGTCCATCCATAGCAACTTAAGAAGTAATGAAAGTCTAGTCAGTTTCATTGATGGTCCTGGAGATTGTGGAAAAACTTCCTTGTAAAGGTCTCTCATTCAATATTTTTTATCCCAAAAGAAGAAGATTCTGCCAATGGCGTGGACGAGTATTGAGTCGATTTCTTTCACCACAAGGTATGACAAGTCATAGATACTTGAGAATACCCTTGGATCTAGAAAGTATTGAGAGTATTTTTTTGAAATCTGATGCCGATGAGAAGAAATTGAGGGGAGCAGGTGTTATCATCTCGGGTGAAGCATCAATGATTCCCAAAGAAGCGTTGGAGGTGGTGGATAGAACACTCCGTGACGTTTTTTACAATGACTCACCCTTTGGTCGAATATTGGTGATTTCAGGCGGGGATTTCAGACAAATCCTGCCAGTTTTGACCAATGGGAATAGACATTGTATAATCCAGAAAACTATCACATCGTCAGCCTTATGGCAATTGTTTAATGTAATGAAGCTGACTAAAAATTTGAGATCTAAGGACCTGATTTTCCCAACATCCTTCTGGTAGAGGTGAGGGTAGAATTGATGAAGTGGAAGTGAGACCTGAGCGGAAGAGTAATGATGTACGTAGAACCCATATCCAAAGACATCAATGAAGATATTGCTACGAATAGAGTTGTTCTGTCATCTCATGAAGAAAATATCATAAAATTGAATAAGAAAATCTTGGAAATGTTCGATGGTCCGACTTCATCTTACTAAGCGTTGATCATGCGACTCACAAAGGTGTAGATCAAACCGAGGAGCACACTCATCTGAAATATCCAACCGAGTTTCTGAATAGAATTAGAGACGGTTTAACTCCACATGGACTTGATTTGAACGTAAATGCTATTGTGATGTTGATTTGGAATCTGATGACTCGGAATCTGAGAGTGGCGAAGGGTTTATGTAATGGGATTCGATTAAAGATTAGGTAACTGTACAAGCATGATATTGAAGCGGAAGTGATAAGTGGGGAGAATATGGGGACAATAGTTTTCGTACCCAAGCTAACACTAACCAAGGGTGAGTCTTTCCTGCCGTTTGTAGTTCACAGGGAACAGCTCCCTGTGGTCTCGGTATTGGCAATGACAATCAATAAGTCTCCACGTGAAAGTTTAGATAAGGTTGATATTCATATAAAACGGCCGATTCTCTCCAGTGGACAGCTTTACGTTGCTCTTCCTCGGTGAAGAGATCAGAAGAATTCGTTTATTGAAAATAGATTCGATGCTTCAGATGAGATCGGAAAAGGTTGTTTGGGACGGGGTTTCTAATGTTTGATATTTTTGTCATATATGATTGGAAATTCAAGTATATTGTTCTCAAATTCCGTTAAGATGGAGTGAAATCTGGAGTTGGGGAAAACGATAAAAGTATATGAACTGAGGGAGCAGGTAATCTTGTGGTATTTGAACGAACAGTTCGAGAGAAAAGGTTGGAGAAGAATACGGCAAGTGCTCAAAATAATCAGTTCGATCTACAGGAATTGAGTGTTTGGATGAAATAATAGCATTGCATGAAACAGAGAATATTCATTTTGAGAATTCACAGCGAATGTAAAAAATTCCTGGACTCAATTATTCGAAGAATAGAGTCCAAATTGGAGATGAAACAACGTTAGTAATTCAGTTAATTGATATGTATATCTATGATTAGAGATGTTAATGACATTTATATTACAGAACTATAGTTGCGTATGTTGACAAAGTATTTTGCGAATCTGAGTTCCAGAAAAAGGGCGATGGGAGTGAATTAGTGAGGTACGTACAGAATGGTTAACTCTGAACGAAATTGAGAATAATATTAGCAAATTAATCACATATCAAATTGAGTATACGTGTATAAGTGATGATGTATGGAGAACCATATTCAAAGATATGACTGGAGATATTTCTACGAATAGGGTTGTTCTGTCATCTCATAACGAGAATATCATCGAATTGAACAAGAGAATCGCGAATATGACGTTGGAATATACAACAAAATGAAATTTGAAGGTATACCTTCGAAAAAAGGAACAATAAGTGAGTTGAATTGGTGATGTTTCGACTATATGACACGATTTTCACACAAATCTTGTCGATTCTCCAGGGATAGAGGTTTATCTGAAGGATCAATGCGTTCAAAGGAATGAAAAGAATGAAAGTGGAATTCTGGGTGTACACAAATATACGTCACAAACTTGATGTTATTGTTGTGAAAGATGGAAACGGTCAAATTGAGTCGTACGATCGTGGAGTGGAGTTAGAAGTTTGCGGTGACTTACAAGAGAAGAGTTAATTTTCTGATAAATCAGATAAGAGTGGAAAGAATCGTTTCGAAATTGATTTCATTGAGTGGTCTTTACAGGTTCAACGTACATGTGGCAGTGGAGGCTGTAGATGAATTGAAATTGTTAGGTGGTGAAAAGATGGAAATTGAGAACTCGATTCTGGAAAATGAAGTTCATGTTGTGGAGGAGTGTTCCGTCACACAAAGATTTTGGTTATTGATTTTTGATTCTCGGATATACTGTAAAATTTTTCTAATTCACATTTTTTTGGAAGAAATATACATCTTCTCCGTAACCCAAGCTCACTTTAAATGTTGTAATAATTGAATAATGAGACGGAAAATAATGATAATGAGAACGAGATCATTTCTAGAAGGCTGCAGAGGGAAATTGAGAAGACTAAGGGACCTGCAGGGGCTCAGAAAAATTGACGGGCCCTCAGGGGTCCTCGGAGGCCCTCAGGGGCCCTCACAGGCCCTCAGGGGATCTCAGGGGAATCTCTCAGCCCCTAAGGTAAATATGGAACGTAATTTAGGTTATTTGGTCAGAGGCACTCGGGGCCCTCAGGGGCCCTCGGGGGCCCTCAAGGGACCTCGAAGGACCTCAGAGGCCCTCAGGGGCCCTCCTGGGCATTCAAGGCAGTCAAGGGAATTCAGGGGAGTTCAAGGGAATTCAGAGGAATTCAGGGGAATTCAGAGGAATCTCATTCTTACTACTATATATTAGGGGGAGATATATATATATATATATAATCACGATCCCAAATCATACAAAGATGCGTTGAAATGATTCTAGTTTCCAGAGCCATTTTCCTTAAATACCCCTCTTGGTGTAATAACGAGCTAGCGAGGCAGAAAAATCGTTGCTTTTCAGTCAGAATTACTCAAAAATCTGACCGATAACCACATCTAGCAGTGCGCGAATGATCCGATGGGTTTACATTCGACTGAGAGTATCTAAAAGTCCTTTGGACGTCTGTGAACGTTTCTGGTTGGTACAGAAATAACATTCCCCCAAAGTAGTGGGCACGCACTTTTCCACTCCTTTTTAAGGTTCTAGTTACCACTCAAATTGATTCCAGGCGCGTGCCATGAAAAAAAAATTTCATTCTGCAGTAACCTAAACGTCAAAAGTTCTGTAGAACCTCTCATATGTTAATCGGCTCTCCCGAGGGGGCTTGGATTGTAGACATTACCGTTGTATTATATCATTCATCACATCGAAATGAGATATTGTCGAAGGGTCCGGACTGTCCTGATCCATAAAAGTGTTCGGTGGAAGAGTGGGTATTGATTCCTGCCTGACACCATAACCCGACATAACCTATGAACCAAGCTCGGAACCAATTGTCAAACTCTTTGCCGAATACGATATCAACATATTCTTTGTGATTACATAAAGGCGAGTAAATCCGAAGATGTTTATTTATTTCAACAAGAAACATTCAGACTTGCTCACGGTCGTGACATTTTGATCCCGGACTTTCATTCAGTTTGAACTTGGGCGGCTCGATCCTCCTCCCACTCTTCAACTTTAGATCCTTTTTCCGACAAATGAGAAGTGCCGCTGGAGGATCTGCTCACTACCGCTAGGGTCACTAGAAGGACTACCGCTAGTAGAGGGTCACTAGGAGTGAGCGGACTTCTCTATTATGATCGTTGAGATCGTGCTATCTCAGCTACATCTCAGTAAGCTCGCAAGATCGAGGTTGGCTTTCTGTGCCTATTATTTGCTTTCGACAGTTTTTCAGAAGTTGACGTAAAATCTTCTATGTGATCTATTGCTACGTTACAAAATCCGTTCTAAGTCTGTGCATATAAGATGTCTAATGGAGCTTTGTTTGCAAACAACATTCGTGCATCAAACAATAATCTCGTTGAAGTGAAAGTTGGGAAAATGATCATGAAAGGGAAAACTGTTTATCCAGATAACAGAAAAGGACAGTTGTACCTGTATCAATCAAATGACTCTCTGATGCACTTCTGTTGGAAAGATCGCTTGACTGGTGTAGTTGAAGATGTGAGTAGAAGAACAATTCACAGTTTGTGTACCTTTTACAGTATTATCAACTCAGTGTTTCAGATGGTTTGGGGTCTTCTAACTTTTATTGTTTCAATCTGGTAGATGAACTGATGTCATGGGAGTCTCAATACAGTCCCACTAGTCACTAATCTTTTGCCTGTAAATGTCACAGTTGCTTGAGAATTGAGCAGCAATCAGGCATCAGGAAGCATACTGAGTTCCGTCTCTTGAGCCTGGTTCAAGCAAATTTCTTCAAGATTTTTGTTTAACTTGTCATCACAGGAGATGTCCACGAACAGAGAAGTCATGTTGAGTTTACTACCATCATCGTACTCACGAATAGAAAATTAGGAGCAGTTATGAAACAAGCATTGTAACTCGCAAGTTCACACTGGAAAGCATTTTGGGTGGATAAAACTGGACGTGGCGTGTTTTTCGACAGCTACGGTGAGCCACCCTTAGTCAGTCATCGTTTTACTCGACTCAAGAGAAACTGCACGTACTTCACATGGTACCAACGACAACTGTAGTTGTCGTTGGTTCTAGAATTTCGTCTAGTGCCTCAACGTTGTCAGAACCCGTCGACAGAATCTAAGTTCTTAAGGGGCAGAGGGACGACTATTTAGAGCAAAACTGACCTGGGAATTGTGTTTGGATGGTCATTCTGAGTCGACAAAGTATGTTTGGATCCTCATTCTAGCCCATTATCTCATTTGTAAGCCAGAACAAGTAAAATCATGCCCCCGTCACTTACGCTCGAATAGCCAAAATAATGCCTATTTTTGACACGGTAAATAGAACCTACAGCTCGCTTCTGGCTCAAGGCTCGTCCCCGCAACTTCTCACGTACTTGGGGGTACTTTTAGGAGTACTTTCACACAGATTGGTGCACATCAGTCCAGATGGGAGCATATGTGACCGTGGTCAAAGATGCCGTTTTTGCTAAAAACACGAAATGCGGCATTTTGTAACGCTCAGCAAAAGAAACAAAAAAAAATAACCTCCGCCAAATTCTTTTTACTGAAAGTAGATTTCAGTAAGAATATTTTCGCACAAGTTTGGTGGAAAAAAATTGAGATATATTTTTGGAATCGAGTCCTGAATTTTCGACTTTTTCGTAAATAGCTCAACTTGTATCGGCTATAGCTCCTATAAAAAGTACGATAATCGACTTCTGCGGGTGGGCAAATTGTAAGTTTTTTCAAGACCTTCGAAATGACAGCCTGCAAAAGTCGATTATCACATGTCTAGTAGGAGCCAGATCGCTCTGAAGTAGGCCCAAAAATCGCTAAAATTTGCTCTCAATAATTAGCTTGCAGAAGTCGTCAGGCTCACTAAGTGGCCTTGGACAATTTTTTCCCAAAAGTACTAGTCTTGACGAGAAAAATGCGCCCAAGTACGTTGAAACACATTGAATTGAGTTGGAACTATGATTTTCTTAGAATAGGCTAAGAAAGGGCCTAAAATGGACCTTTCATGGGCCCTGGGGCAAACAGGAGGGGCCGAAGAAATCTGAAAACATTTTTTTGTACTATTTCAACATAGTACTAATGGAAAAAAATTTTTGCGGATTCTTCCCAGACCCCCCTGGTGACGGTTTTGTCCAGCTTGCTTCAGAATGACTCATATATATATATATGCATTGATATGTCTGTCTCACTCACAGCATCTTCAGACTTTAACGAATACGACTGATTTGATTCATAATATTAATCCAATCGAAATTTGCGTGACAGGTGGTTCAACGTGAAAGATCTGAGAATTCCGTTTACAATGATTTTCCGTTTTTCGCATGGTATACATATAAGTGCGTCGTACGATATGAACATAGATTTTTCGACCTTGATATTATATGATTGACAGTGGAACAAGGTATCAACCAATATATCATTGGTATTGCATTTGCACATTTGCTGACACATGAATGCATGTATAGAAATGTTGTATCGCTAAAATTATGGTTAGAGTCCAAACTATTATTATTTTTTTCCCTTCAAATTCACTTTTCTTCAGGGTTTTTAACGGAATATTCGTTTTGTTTCGTTTTGTTTAGCAAATAAACGAAACGAAACGAAATAATTCCGTTTACGTTGATGATGAACGGAACTAAACAAAACATGAGTAATATTTAATATCAATAAACAAAACTAAACGAAATTCTGGCATTTTGAATAGGTTGAATTTTGTTTTTGGGAAACGATACTCAAACAAGATTACTTTTGATTATGTTGGAGTGAAACTAAACTAAACGTAATCAGAAGGGCTCAACGTAATATAACACGAAACAAAACTCGCATAATTTCGTTTAGTTTTGTTGATACAGTTCTCTCATTCATATCGTTTCGTTTAGTTTTGTTTATCGTCAACGCAAACGAAATTGCATTATCTTGTTTTGTTTTTCCCCTAAACAAAACTAAACGAAACAAAACAAAATGTTTTTTTTTCCTTTTTTCATCATTTTTCTAGTTCACTCCATTTGCTCACGTCTATCATTGTTTGAAGATGGAAACTATGAGTGCTCGATCGCCTCAACAGCACACTTCATTCGATACGTATCATAATAAAAAATAATCGCAGAAGCTCTTGTGCTTTGGGTGTGGCTCTTATGGGCGAATCTCGGCATGTGAGCGATACTGGTTGGCAAATTCGAGATATTCCAATTTGATACGATATTTCCGGGTAACTTTTTCATCGATTAATTAGGACTCAAACATTGGTATGACACTCACGTGATCCATTTTGCAGCTTTGCCGCGCCTAAGCGGTCGAATAACGGATATTCTCACGTATTCAAATAAGAACCTCGTATTACAATTATTCTAATGAGTACACTTCATCCTAGGGATGAGCTGTCTTCGGCGCGTCAGAAAAGTGAACAGGGAGGATTATAACAAATTATAGGGGTTCCCAATGGTCTCTGTTACAAGATAAAGGAACTCCTCACCTACTGAAATGTACGTTTTTTGTGAATTTTCAATTTTTGCTAGCCTCGCATTACTCCTGAGATGGATGTATGACAGAGGCGATTTTTACATACGTTTCTGTTAAAGTAGAAATTAGATTACACGTGGTTCCAGTAACAATGAGGTCCTCATATTCATGTCTCATGCAAAGACAGTACATTTCGATATAAGGGTGGAAAATAGTACATTTCGATACAAGGGTGGAAAAACTTTTTTTCGCGTCCGAGTGATGGGTTTGCGGCTTGAGCCGTGGTCGAAGGTCGGAATCAAGACGAGGATGCAAAAAATAGGTTTTACATCCGTGTATCGAACTGTGTTTATCGACAAACTTTTCGTGGAAGTGGAAAATCAGTGTGGGGAAGACACTTTTTGTTAGTCTGTGCACAAAAATGGCCATTTAAACGCAAGTGTTCGTGTGCAAATGCCTCATCGAGGCACGGGTTCGCGTTTGCACCGTGCCATATCCATTTGCGCACGCCGTAAACGATGAAACAGTATGCAAATGGGGCATTTAACCACAGTTTGCTTAACAAATTTGGGTTGATTTTTGATCATCCTATATCAACTAAAAAATGAAAACGAACGATCGAGAAGCGCCGAGTCACGGTTCTCTCGCATAACTATATACGGAGGGTAAGTTCGGTAACGGTAGGATATTCAAAATTCAAACGATCCTCCTCATTTCGAAACTGCAATCATTGCTCTGTTGACTCTCAGAAAAAAACTCCGTACTAAAAATCATCTGATTAATTAAGATATTACTCGAGAGGGTTATGTTAACTGAGGCTGTAATTTATTCACCGAAGAATAAATATAAAGCCTGCGTAGGATGGACTGTCAATGACCTTCACGATCTTCGATCTAATTTCTAGGACAATGAATTTGAAAATATGAAATTCAAAATTTAAGCAGTCAGATCGAATGAGAAAAGTGACCACAACGTTGGAGTTATACTATCACACACACAGAGTTTCTACTCTGCTTAAAATCCTTGAAATATCATTGAAATTCTTTTTTCATCCTTGAAATCGTGGGAAATCCTTGAATTTCCTGTCATATTATCGATTATCCTTGAAATTCTACCCGACTCGCGAAGGAATCTCCATGATCATATGCTCGATCCGAAAGTTTGATGTCCATTCGATTTGAAAGACCCCCGCGAAGAGCGCGCCACCGTTGTTCATTAACCCTTAGTTACCCTGGTGGTAGTATTTTGGCACAACCCCCATTTGATAAGCGCGGCGTGACGAGGCACCAGGGTAACTAAGGGTTAAGGTGAATGTCTCGTGGGACAATTTGAGCGAGCCATGTTGTTTTGATAGCTACACGACGTCACCGTCTTTCATGTGAAATCGCACGAAATTCCTTGAAATCTAGTCATTTGACTCCCTGAGGATTCCTTGAAATTGACCTGAAATTGTCTCTCTTGCACCGATCCCTTTTTATCCATTGGTGCAGTTTTTTAATTTCAAAATAACGGTTATTATTACCCGAAATGTTTTCATTTCTTGCAGTTCTATCTGAGGCGAACCATTCGATCATCCCCACATCAACATTTCTAAAATCATATACTCAGATAGTATTTACTTAACCAAATCATCGTTTTACGCACTACGGAATTCGAAATTGATCATCTAGCGGTGCACGTACCGAACGTCAGAAATAGTATACATTAGATGATTGAAGACATTTCAAGCCATGCGGAAACATACTATGAGGGCAAAAGTCTTCTTTCTGATACATTTTTCAGAATTTTTTTCAGTCCAGGGGCTCCGCCCCCCGAGCCCCCCGGCGGGGGCTTCACCCCCTGCCGCCCCTGGACCCCTTCCTGACGCCCTACCTTTATCTCTGATCAGAAGAGTCATTTACCCAATATCATGAATGAGACGACGCACTCCGAATTCCACTAAACATTGTGAAAATATCCGAAATATGTGTATTTCGAATAAAAATGATAATATCTCTGCTCAATTCAAGGCAATAAAGACATGGAGTAAGCGCTTTGATAGATCTATAGATCGATTTCTCAAAACACACAATTTGATTAACGAGAACAAAGATTCATGAAATCCTATCACCCCAAAGCGAAAGGGAAATCGAACAACTCTCTAACTCATGGTCAATTTTCGCGACCTCCGCTATTTATTTGGAGGGTTTTGGCGAGTTACATTTTTGCTCACAGCAATAACAAATAATATCGTAAGCAACTCGGGTGCCGACATTTGCGCTCTCGTCCCCGCACTCGTGTGCAAATGGTTTGTTTGCGCACAGTTTCATCGTTTGCGCCATGCGCAGATGATTATTCGCGCACTAGCGTGCACGAATAGACAATTTGCACACTCGTTGCGTTGACTCGTGCACAAATGTCTGTTGGCACCCTTGCTGCTTAATAAACTATTACCGCACAACGTATTGAAAATTTTTTCTCATTACTCTAACCTAAGAATGTCGCGTTTAAATACGATCTCGTCGGGGCAAAGTTCTCGATAAACTAAACTAAACAAAAATATTTTCGTTCCGTTTCGTTTAATGACATTTTGTTTATGTTTAGTTTTGTTTACCGTCAACATAATCATACAGAGTTTTGTTTGATTTCGTTCATCGCAACATAATTACGAATGATTTCGTTTATGTTTTGTTTTTAAGAAACGAAACAAAACATATTCATCAGAGAATAGTTTTGTTGAATTCGGTTTATTCACGGAACTAAACAAAATTATTGAGTTTTGTTTATCCCGTGAATAGACAAAACTAAACGAAACATAAATTCTGAGAAACAATATTCAACGAAACTAAATTACGATCATTTTGTTCAGTTTCGTTTATGAAGAGAAAGACGGATTCGGTTTTCGTTTAGTTTTGTTTTCGTTCAACATAATTGAAAATAATTTTGTTTCGTTTTGTTTTTGCTAAAATGAACGAAACAAAATTAAGAATCGCGTTTCGTTTCGTTAAAAACCCTGCTTTTGAGGTACCTCGGAACTTTCTTGGAAAAATTTCTTCATCATTTACACACGGGGCACTAGGGTACGAGCATGAGCCCATAGGGAAATTGAAACTTGGGGAAAAAATGTAACCCTAGAAAATTTTCTATACTCTCTCCGTATCCATCAGTGAGAAGCTATTATTCATATGATTTTCATCGTGGTATTAACCATCTATAATGTTGTATAATACTATCCATGTATTGCCTAAATAAGCCTCTATGAGGTTTGAATGGCTTAATAAATGAAAAAAAAAAAAAAAAAAAAAAAAAAAAATTAGTGACACTCACTGAAACTTCAGTGACCTCGGGAGTCGGACGTGTCCTGATCACTGAAGTTTCAGTGAGTGTCACTCAGGGATCAGTGAGGCAATTCACTGATTGACCAGTGAGAATTTCCACTGAAATTTCAGTGAATATGATTTGCCGGGTCCTTTGAAGAACTGAAATCCACCTTGAACTTGCTTGTCTGCTGCTTCGCTTTTGCTTTTTCTATTTACGTTGGCAACGTTCAAACAGAGGGAAAGCATAATCCAAACCCCCAACCTGCCCTAGAAATTGATGAAAAATCGAGAAAGCAAGAGTAATGAAAAATTTAGTTACTATCATGACTTCATGAGTTTTCCAAGCAAGGGTAATCCATGTTAAAAAGATGAAGCTCCTCAACTATAAATCCCTGAAAATTGCATCGAATCGGTGTTTCCGATCAGTTAGACACTCCATGATGCTAATACCAAATTGTACTTGCCGACATTGTAAGAAGTAGGATTCACTTTGATTAACTTGGAGGTAAAAGATGAACTAAATGGGGAGAATTGAAGCAGGAGTTTGTCACCTATAGCAAAATCATAACTCAAGCATCTAAAAGGCCATTCATAATGTCAATTTCAAGTTCTACATAATGAAATGTAAGCAATTCAGAATTATAAGATTCTCAAGTCATGATTGTGCTATAGGTAAGAAACTCGCACTTATAGTAACAATGCAACATTCAGATTAATTTATAAACTTCATCATCTTGATTGAATAAATGTTGACAAAAATAAAAAATCAGCGGTGGCAGAATTGCTCGATGTTACTGAAACATCTGAAGAAAACACCTTGTCGAATGGATCAAAATCTGCATATGCATCTGCGCCATCAGATGCATATGCAAGTTCGACTATAATGAATGCAATCAAACGCCTGCGAGAACACATTGCATCAACGCAACAAAGTTTCATACTGCTGATATCGACAGACAGTAAGCTTGATGAACTGAATGCATGTCTATCTGCCTGATACACGCAGCAGGAGATGAACATGGGAAAATTGTACAACTTTGGTGGGTACACCGGGTTCAGAACTTGATACAATGCAAAAAGCAATCAATTCCTCAATGAATCAATCATCAATTAATCAACCAAACAGCTCGTTTTGAACTGTACCCATTGATGACAAGTATTTACAAATTGTTTACTTTATCCACTAGCTTTGAGTAAAGAAGAAAAAATCATATTGTATGATAATCTCGTAGAGAAATAGAGGAGTTTGACTGCTCATGAGGCAGATTGATTCATTATACTGAGATTTGTGTAGATTGTCTCAAAATACTTGGATGGATAACTGGAATCATCACTCGATTATACAGATTTCAACTCTGTGGACTGTTCGTGTCCATCGAGCTTCAAGATTTCCCAAATTTCGACTCTTCTGGCTCCATTGATTGGAGGGCAATATAAATCTATGTCTTAGTGTCAACTATGTACAAGAATAGACTTCCACACCATTCTCAGAGAAGACAGTGTGAAATTGACTTCGGAAAAAATTTTTTTCTGAAATTGATCACGAAAAAATGTCCACCAAAATTTGATCCACATGAATAAATTCTGTTTGGCAAAGTGATGTCAATTTTGTGCGACAACTCTCATTCTTCCATGAAGGAAAGTATTTGATTTTGTAGTTCCAGCTTTGGAGCTATCTTCCCTCACAAACTAGAATTCCAATACTTCGTGGAGCTTGGGTAGATTCAACCACAGTCTCGCTCACAAGCTTTTTCGAATGTTCCAGCTTTCCTACGAAATGATTTCATATTACGATCACCCGAGTCTTCCCCAAAAATAGATAAGACATTCCTCGAAAGAAAATGCCTTCTTGGCAATTGTTGTATATTTTTCTATCTGAGAAGTGACCAAATGATAATTAATTGAACAATAGAGAGCGGGCATTTAGACGACCACTGCATCCACAAAATATCGAATTAGAACTTGAATCATGATGTAGACGAACGCAGCAGGTGATTATCATGGTAAAATGTATAACTTTGGTGAGTACATCAGGTTAAGAACCTGATACAACTTGAGAAGCAGGTCAAAAGAATGGAGAATATCGATCTCCACTCTCCTCTTCAGCAGCATTCCATTATTGCCTAGAATGACGTTCAAAAGCTCATATTGAAGCTCAGAGCTCTATTTTCGAAATATACTGGCTCGTTTGTGGCGAATTTTAGTTCCATTGACTCTTTTTTCTCGTTGTAATGGAGTGAACATTTTGAAATGAGAAATTCATGTTGCAAAAATCAACCCACCAACTACATCGACACACATGTCCTCCCAATGATTATTTCTCTGTATCTATTGTCGATTGAATCTAAGCTTGACAGTTATTCACCACGACCACTTGAATGAGAGCTTATTGTCATTTCTTGGGTTGCCCAGGGTGACTTTGATCGCGTCAGCTACCATTTTCAACATCTATGAGAACGAGCCCTTGTCATTTCTTGGGTTTTCCGGGGCAATTTCACCGCCACGATGATTAAAAACCCTTGAACTAAGCGATCCAAGTCGCACAGACTGGTAAAATCATGGCTGGACGGCTAAATTCCTCCGCTCAAGCTACGGCGGTAAGTCGCAAGTTTATCGACATAATTTCATACAACAACTATGTTCTGTCCCTGATGGACTGATTCATGATTCGATTATATGATCCGAGATGAAAATGATGCAAATTAATCATGAGAGAAAGTTCCCTGCAATTTTGAGATCTAGCGACAGAAATCGAACCAGATTTCCGTCGTTGCTCATTTGAGTATTTCATATTTTATGGTGATTCATCTGCTCCGAGTTGGAAGAAGTCTGTACAAATACTGTTCAGACACTTCTACCACCTGAGATGATGTGAAGCACGCGGAACAAGCGATCTAAGTTGCTCAGACCAATAAAATCATAGTGCTCCTAGAAGGTGGCAAAAATCTTTGGCCACCCTGTTTCTTCCGATTCTCGGAGAAGCAAATACGTGTAATCACATATCGTGTATAGAATTTTGATGAAGACGTCAAGATACGCTGAATGAATGGCCACAGAAAATACCTATACGTTTGGTCGGAATATAGCAAAAAGAATTTGATCAGGAGCTCCAAAGTGGCCAACAACGGCCCGATGGTAATTTTGGATAAAACCAACCCTGTGAGCGTGTTGAGTGGAAGACCTGCTGCCCAAGGAAACAGTGAGAAGGCGTTTCATCTTTGATCGCCCCTATCATACAACGAGTCATTGGAGAACATCTCGCCAGAAAGTGCGTTCCGCAGGGTCTGTTTGCTGGATGAGCATGAGCCACCGATACTTCAGTGATGCACACTGAAATTTCCGTGATGCTCACTGAAATTTCAGTTCTTTAAGGGTCCCGGGCAAATCATATTCACTAAAATTTCACTGGAAATTCTCACTGGTGAATCAGTGAAGCTCACTGACCCACCAGTGAAACTCACTGATCTATTAGTGACAGTCACTAAAACTTCAGTGATCAGGACCCGTCCGACCCCCGAGGTCACTCAAGTTCCAGTGAGTGTCACTGATGACTTCAGTGCATATGCACTGAGGTCCCAGTGTATATACACTGAAGTCATCAGTCAAAGTTGATCCGTAATGCACTGAAATTCAGTGACTTCTCACTGATGGATACGGAGAGAGTACTAATTTTGTCTTTCATACGGAGTGTTGGTGTGGCGATGATGGGAGCTGAACACAAAAAATGAGAAAAACTGATATTTCCACGGACGAGAACTGATACGTAGCTATATTCTCGCTTTACCCTCATCTCAAGAGCACTTGGAGTACATTCCGTGATGGACAATCTTAGTGTTTCTATAGTGATATTTTGCAAAACATCTGTTTCGGTGAAAGGAATATCAGGGTTTCTCTACTATTTGCGGTTAGTTTCCCTGATCGCCTCACTATCTCTTTGTGTCTGGTACTGAATCAGGATAGCACATCTCTTAGCTTAGCCGTTCACGGAGGAAATCCTGTTGGATTCTACTCAATAGTTCAAAAAAGTTGAAAAAGAGTTGAGCGAATCTTTGCCACAGTGGGTTTTCAACGACAGTACGCAGTGAACAGACACTCACTTACATCCCTTTTTCGAGCGCCGCAGATTTACACATGCAAAGTCTTCGACGGGCATATGTTAGAAACAAAAACAAATCCACCGCACAAACTTCTCTCAGGAAAAATTTGAAGAAAGGGTATAAATTGCTGCTCTCAGAGATGAGATGGTGGAGGGGGATAAAAGCGATGGAGGGAGAAATAATCCTTTGTGCAAACCATCCTGCACATATTCAATTGGCGCTTGGTGAATGTAAGGTGGATGGGGGGGAAAAAAAGAGCTGAAAGAGCACATGTGTACTTTCTGTCGAGGCGCTTACGAGTCATTTCCCATTGAGTTCAACCTAGGTCTGTCCGATTGATTATTACGTTACTATGTTACTTTTTGAAACTTGCAAGGGATCATTTGGTCTCATTCACCTCAGACCATCACTTTGGAATAATGATATTGAAATTCGTGAATCGGCATCACTTTGGGAGAACAATGCACACTCATGCATTCTTCCTTACGGACAACACTGAACGAGGCAGTACAAGCATGTAGTAACTGAGCCATCTCATCATCTTATAGCTCAATCTTCATCCTCCTGTCTTGGAACACGGAACAAGCTGTGGGGTCAGGCCAAGGGAGAATTGTAAATATACCTCGATTATATTGTACTTGAGAAATATTTTATTCATTGGAATTAGAATTTTCAAACAAACGGGATCACTGAAACGAGCGTCCACATGGAATTGAATTCAATACGGTCGAGGAGGAATACCTCGTATCATTCCTGGGGGAGGACCCCTCATGTTGTGTCCAAGTGGTGGTCTTGTGTGACCCATTGGTGACATTTGAGGCATCCCTGAAACAATCAAGATGATATCGTATGGGAATGTTTGTTGAGAGATCAAGCACTAATCATGCGTACAACCGGAGGAGTACCGTATCCCATCGTTTGATTACTGAGATTGACTATCCATGCCCCATAGGAGTACCACATATACTTTTTTTGATACACTACTCTTCAAAGTACACTTGTCGCAGTTTGCTGAATTTTACCCCTAGTAAATCAAAGAGTATAGTTCGAGACATTGGAGTAAAATCTATCTTTCGCATCCTAGTGATTCCCGGCCCTGGCCTGCGGCTTGGGCCGGAAAGCCATCACTCGGATGCGGAGTAGTATATATGTTCGAGTTCATGAGTTGTAGCTCGCAAGCGAGGTTGAAGACCTACGCAAGAGTCGGTGTTATCACTTGGAAGCGGAGAATCTTATGAGCAAGGCGCAAGATATCCCATGCGATTTTGAAGGCATTCAAATGTTTGAAGTTGCAGGAAAGTGTTCTTTGACGAAGTTGGTTCGAAGATTGTGACGGGTAGCCCGTCACAGCCATTTTGTGGAAAATATCTCTCGCCACCCTCTCGAGCCAGCACTAAGAAGACTAAGTATTGATAGGCAATACTTCTCTTTTTGTTGAGAAGCTAGCTCGAGAATAAGAAGACGGCGACGGAGAGATTGAGCAGCGAAAGGATAGGCAGCGTGGGTGGACATGCCTACGCCTAGGCAACCCTGTCTACACCTGGGATCGCCGTAACTGCGGCAGTCTAGGAGCCCGCAGGAACCAGCTGCGGACGAATGCGGGCTCTTGACAGCTGGGTGGGTCAAAGGGCTACTTTACGACCACGAAGCCCTTACAGGCCACCACCAGCTGTCACATCGAGAGCTACCCTGCCTCGCGGACGACGCACCAGGAGACACCACACACACACACGACACGTACACTGATGCTTCACCCACGAGGATGACATGGACGGGACAACGATCGCCCTGGACTGAGGGGCACGGCGGATGCGTGGTGATGCTGGAACCCTCTCCCCGGGCTGCTGGCCATACGGGCGATTGCCCCATCTACGGCAGCCCGGAGGAGCGAGCATACTGACAGCTTCGGGGTTATGATACCCGCACAGCACCTGTTGCACATGAGGGCTGTGCACTTGGTGCACTATGCACCCGCGCACTACCCACACGGCACTAGGGTGGTTCCCCACGGCACTGAGGGCCCATGCATGAACGCGGGTGGGCCCGGGTGACCTCCCAGAGGACGGATACGACGGCGAGCTCGCTCACGAGACGACGAGCAGACAGCTGACTGGTGGACTGGCGGAAAAGGCGGCGGCGCTGCGGGCAGGTGAATCCGGGCCAGACCCGGGCAGCCGTGGCGACGAAGGGGCAACGGGTGAGCACCCGGACATCGGCTGCTGGTCGAGATTTGACCCGCAGACGACACACAGACGGGTACTTGTATGCGTGTGGACTAATATATACTAATAGCAGTATGCATTATGTATGCTATATGTATATATGCATACCGCTATGCTTTGGACTAGACGGTGGTATACCACCGCGCTGAGGTGTAGATATAGATATACTGAAGACTCGGGGCGGACAATATAGGTATAGTCGGACGTGTATAAGCGCTCCGCGAGGTCAAAGCGCGGAGTCACGGGTTGCACGATGCCTCCGCGCGTACGTTGGCGGTGCATGCGAGTAAGAAAGATAGGTAATGCTTGTGGTGGAGGTGCCAGGACCGTAGACACTGCATTTGATGAGCTCGCGGCAGGATTCTGAGAATATCAGCGATTGCATAGGACGTGTATAGTGGACTCGACTTGAATATTTGGCGCGCTCGGCCGCCAGTTGGCGCTGCCAGTGTTCCGGTAAAATCAAACGGACCAATCAGAGAGCTTGACTTCAGTGAAGACGAAGGCGCGGACTTGATGAAGAAGAAGCGGCCACTGTGACACTTGTGGATCAGACATCGTCTCGTGCACACGTATTGTTCTGCTCGACGCCTTGCCCGCTCCAGTCTGAGCACATGCCGCGAATTGGGCCACCAGGAGCTCCGGAGTGATCAGGACAACTGGATCCTGGATCAGGATCTGGATTTGGAAGCTGCGACTGCAGACTATAGGGCCTATCTACGAGGATGGCAGAAAATTACGGTGAGTGACTTTGCTATTGTGTGGATTCTCTCGTCGCGGATTTTCGGAGAGCCTCGTGCGTCGCGAGATAGCGACGTCGTGCTCCCGACCTCGACGGACTCCCTGAGGGCCTGGTGCGCTGGTGCGGAGCTCAGACAGTGCGGACAAGGCACCAGCTGCCCGGAGTGACTACCGCGTCGCGCATAAGTTCGGAGCAGTGGATTTGGAGGTGCAGAGCTTGGTGAAAATTGTGCGCGCTCGTGGACAAGGCGTCTCGGGTTAGACGCTCACGTGCTCGGGGATCGCGTCGTGGACAGATTTCCCGGAGGAGACGCGCGGACACCCGGAGTCTTTAGTGATCGAGATTAATCATAGAGTGGACAAGGAGCACGGGGTAGTCGTGCACCTGTTGCTTGAGCGCGTGTGTCAGGCAGGCGTCGGTTGCTCTAAATCGTCGGAGCCATAGCCATCTTGCACGGTTGTCGGTGAGCGAGCATCGCGGGGGCCGTTGAGCGGCCATTTTGGACAGAATTTTCGAAGCAAATTGGCGCGCGGAAGATTATCGGAGCAGGGACTGGTCAAGCTGTGCTCTTTGAGCACAGGTAGATTTTTCGTGAGTGAAGCGGACAAGTAGTTGGCCTTTGAGTGAAGTGCGTTTATTTATTGTATTTGCAGGAATATCCAGAGACATTTTTATGAGCGATATGGAACTTGCATGTTTTTCCATTTTAATTACAACAGATAGACGAGATACGATTTATAAAGTAATCATTCCTCCCGACGGACTGCGAGTAATAAATTATTGTAAATCGTTCAATATTTGCAAAGATTCAAACGCTCCGGAGAATGCCGAACGACATGACCGAGCGTACCCGAGCGCCCGCGAGCATGTGTTGTACTGTGTGTCATGTTTACAATGACGTTCGAAACGAATAACATCATCAACGCACCAAATCTACCGATAAATAACACTCTCCGAGTGAACAAAATCACAGAGATCACGAAGTGATAGTTATTGCCGACTTGAGAGACTTGTCGTCATCATGCGGATCCCGAAATTAAGTCTAACCTCGAACGTCGTGCGGTCAATAAAGCGGACAACGCGCGTCCGAGCCTCCGCAGCAGACGAAGCAAATTAACATGGGACTAGAGCCTGAAAGATTCCTATTGGTTCAGCACCCTGGCAATCGTGACGTCACGATTGTCTGACCAATCGAAATCGTTTGAGCGCGAATCTAATAATTACGATTTTTCAACGATTTTAATCGCAAATTCTCAAATGTTGACGGCATATTTTCAGCCGAAACTTTCGTAGATAGTCTACACTCACCTTAATAATCTGATTCAGATCGAAAGCGAGCCGAATTTTCTTTCAATCAAGTTCCTTATTATTGATGATTTTAGAGCCACGCGGACTATTGTCGGGTTGATATTCGCTTGTAAATAACTGTGAATACCACGTAGAAGCAACGTAAAGAACATAGAGGCCAATTTATTTTCATAATGAATTCCGAATTATTATTGCGACTTCGTCCCTCCCCTTTTTGCGATTTTTCAGGTAATTTCACACGGTAAGTGACGCCGTGACCCAGAGTTGCTGAATGTGCGGAAGCCGTATTGCCGTTCACGCGCGTAGATCCTAGGTTCTAGGTTAAGAGTCCTGCGTAATAATGAATAAGTTGTGCTGGTGAAAATACCATATCACAATTGGCGACCGTGACAGGACACTGCGGCTTCTAAAAATCCAATCTGAATCTTTTGTGGACGGAACGCGGAGTGCTGCGACAGTTGAGGCCAGATCAAATTTTCTTCGATACGTTAAGCTTCGAATTTCGCTATTTTGAATAAGATTTGCGCGCGCGCGAGGCTCTTCGCGTAGTTGTAGAGTAGACTAGTGCCCTCCCTCATACCCTGATTGTATTGAATGTGAATACTCCTCCCTGATTGTGATTATTAGTAGCCACTCTGCAGCCCTACTGCCTAGGATGCCTTGTTAGAGACGCTAAATCCATCTTTGCAAGAATTCTAGCTTGCGTAAAATAATTTTTCATAGCATCTTGGTGAGTCCTTAGCACAGTTAGTCAATTTTCCATACTTTGAAAAATTCCAGTGGCCTCTATTGTATGCAGATTGATCCTCTCAGTGCATGCGTGTGGTAGTTTGAGATTATAGTATCCCCAATATCTATTATTTCCCGGTCCTGGTGGATCGAATATCCAAGTAAGTACCTATATTCCCTGGACAAGGGAATTCTTTGGAATTTCTCCCTTCCTGAATCCACTTTGGGGACTCTGGCAGGGTGATAGTTAATTTTCTTGGAATGTGGAATATTAGGAGGGGGAAAATTTTGTGGACAAGACTCAGTGTACTGAGTGTTAGCTTCCGTGGAAATCCTTTCTTGGTTTTGAGCGATATTGGGATTTAGGTGATTGGGTTTACTGATAATGAGGGTGCGTGTTAGCTGTCGCGAGGGTAGCGGGGAACTGCCAAGCGGTTCCTACCGTTACCAAGTGGCCTTGACATTCCAATTTGGGAATTTCCGTAGATTGAGAAGAAGTAGACCACCTGAAAAAGGTAACAAGAAAGCAGAAATACCCAAACTACCGCTCCCTGGCCTACTCAAGTGTGGGGACCAGGATCTCATTCGACTTTTAGAGCGAGACGATCGTTACCTACGCTTGTCCAAATCAATTTGGCCATTGGACGGTGCCGAGATTGCCACGCGACTTCAAGCGAAGGGGTTGAACGACAGCGGGACTCGGGAAAAAACAGGATCTCGGTCAATTGGATCGGAGCTTCACGACTGCTTCCCGGAGGAAGACGTCCCGTGGGACTCGCGAGTGGACGAGACTGGTGGAGCTGACCCATTCGCTCATCCGGAGAGTTGGCGTTGCTCATCAGTAACCCGTCGTGATGGGGCTCGCGTGACCCCTACCGTAACCACGAGTGCGACGGCCATGAATACAGTTCGGGAAACGGAACCTTCGGGTGTCACCGCGACGTTAGCCACGAGCGTGCCGGTGTCAAGTGGACAAGTACGGGACTCGGTTATTTCATCCACAGTCGCGACGGTATCGTTGACTACGTTAGTGACGACAGTGGTAACGACTAGTACAACGAGCGGTGCCACGTTCCGATTGACAAGTAGTATTCAACGCCCCATCTCTTCTCAAGCTGTAACTCACGTCTCGTTCCCGGCCCCAGTTATCATGGCCTATGCTATTCCCCCAACAGGCTTTCGGTTGATGACCCGAACGGCAGCGATGCCAAGCGCGGTACTAGCAGGGGTGAGTATTCCGGACACACCTACTGCGGGGACTGGACAACCACAGCGGCCAAGAGTATATGCGGACGATTTGCTTCTGACTCCGGGGCTGGGGAGTTCCCAGCCACCCAGGGCCAGGATCGTCGAGCTAGTACTCACGCGTAGGCACGCCAGCCCAGCTAAGGCTAGTGGCGTTGGGGTTGGACTTGCGGGTCAGAGTTCGAGCTCGGAGAGCGACGACTATGGTGAAGGCACCGGAAGTCACCTGAGCAAGAGTGACCCGGAACCACTTCCAGAGTTGTATGTACCCAGGAAGCAGCCACTGGGCACAAGCTCCCGCCGTCTGGGTGCAGACTACAGAGACATTAATGAGTTGACGAGGGACACTTCGGATGTTTTTCGCAGGGAGTTCATGTGGTGGGACGAGGCCACAATAGAACAGAATGATGACAGTGGAAGGGGCGCAAAGCCTCGCACTAGCCGCGGTCGATGTCGTGGCTTGAGTAATGAACGACGCCGACATGATATTTCGGATGATGATGATCTACCGGCGGTGCATTCAAATCTGAGAGGTCGAGGAAGGCCGCACAGCCGGGATCGAACGAAAATCCGAGGGGATTCGAGTGATGGCCGACTCAGTTACGCGGGACTGCCATAGATCGGTGGTAGTGAAGGCCACCCTCCAGCACCGATTGGCCAAGGCCACTTCGCCCGCGCGGACCCACCTCGACAGGGACGTATGTTGAAGGGTAGGCCCCCTGTTACTCGTGCGTTACCAGTGCCAGAAGATAGGGGACACCCTCAGCAGTGTCAACCCCCGCGGGCGGACTTAAGTGTAGATCAAAGACCACGAGTACAGCGTGAGGCCAGCCAGCAACGTTGTGCTGAGCCGGTGCAGGCCTGGGTGGAGCGGGTACGGCCTGTGGAAAGCCAGCAACCACGTAGCGGCCCTATTGATTCAAATCATGGACGAGATCGCTCGGGCGAGAGCCGACACAGTCGTGCTAAGGCGTCACACCCCAGGAAGGAGCAAGATCGTAATCACGAGGGTCATAGACAGAGAGACTCTTCCCGCGGTAATCGCCGGGGTCGAGATCGCTCTGGTGGTAAACACCATGGCCATGAGGAAGCCCTGCGCTCCCGAAGGGGCCAAGATCACTCCCGAGAGAGGCACGGCAAGGGAGAGTCAGCTCGCGAGAGTCGACACGGGCGTGAACGGACTTCAGAAAATGGCGAGAATCGGCATCGTTCGACAGGAGACCGGGGTTGCCGAGAAGCTGACCGATGGCGTGACGCTCGCCAAGATAGCTCATCAGACAGCTCACCCCCGCGAGGATCACGTCATGGGGATAGATCGGACTCAGACTCGGATAGATCGAGGCGCCGAGGCAGGCGTCGGGGGTCAAGGAATTCACGTAGATCGGGATGTGGTGGCCACCGAAATCGCGCTCGGAGTAGTAGCAGTGAGACAGATCGTGGTACTTCAGACGACGAGTCGAATTGGAGTCGGAGTGGTCAGGTAACCAACCGGACGTCCCAAATCATCAAGATTCTGCAAAATATGAAGATTAGTCTCAGTGGTGGTGAGAAGGATGGCCCAGAGGATTTCTTGGGCAACCTGAAGGACTGCCGGCGGATGTTACCGGTGTCCGATGCGAAAATGCTTTCTGCATTGCCAGCAGCGTTGACGAAAGATGCTCGCAATTGGTTCCGAACTCACCAGGATGAGTTTGAGAGCTGGCCCGATTTTAAAGACGCATTCAGACATCAGTATGTCGGCCACTTAGATCGCCAAGATTTGATGGACGAGCTGCAGCGTCGGACTCAGGCCAGGGGCGAGGAGGTGGCTATATACTTGACGTGATACGATTAAAAAACTCTTGTATTGCAGTCTGATCACAATAAACGCTGAGTTAGACGCTTGATGAATTTCACCAATACTTCGTCAGAACGTGGCAGAAACGCGTTACCATAGTAATTCGATACTTCGTACAAGTAGACCTTGTGACATGGTATTTTTACCAACACAACTTATTTATTATTACGCAGGACTCTTAACCTAGAATGCAGGAACCACGCGCGCGAACGGCGATACGGCTTCTGCAAACTCAGCAACTCTGGATCACGGCGTCACTAACCGTGTGAAATTACCTGGAAAATTGCAAAAAGTGGAGGGCCGAAGTCGCGATAATAATTCGGAATTTATTATGAGAATGAATTGGCCTCTATATTTTTGACGATGCTTCTACGCGGTATTTAAAGTTATCTACAAGCGAATATCAACCCGACAATAGTCCGCGTGGCTCTAAAATTATCAATGATTGCTCATAAAAATGTCCCTGAATGCGCACTTTACTATAAGGCCAACTATCTGTCCGCTTCACTCACGAAAAATTCACACGTGCTCCAAGAGCACAGCTTGTCCAGTTCCTGCTCCGATAATTTCCCGCGCGCCAATTTGCTCCGAAAATTCTGTCAAAAATGGCCGCTCAACGGCCCCGCGATGCTCGCTCACCGACAACCGTGCAAGATGGCTATTGCTCCGACGATTCGGAGCAACCGGCGCCTGCCTGGCGCACGCGCTCAAGCAACAGGTGCACGACTACCCCGTGCTCCTTGTCCACTCTATGATTAATCTCGATCACTAAGGACTCCGGGTGTACGCGCGTCTCCTCCGAGAGATCTATCCACGACGCGATCCCCGAGCACGTGGGCGTCTAACCCGAGACGCCTTGTCCACGAGGCGCACCAGCTCTGCACCTCCAAATCCACTGCTACGAATTGATGCGCGACGCGGAAGTCACTCCGGGCTGCTGGTGCCTTGTCCGCACTGTCTGAGCTCCGCACCAGCGCACCAGGCCCTCAGGGAGTCCGTCCAGGTCGGGAGCACGATGTTGCTCCCTCGCGACGCACGAGGCTCCCCGAAAATCCGCGACGAGAGAATCCACACAATAGCAAAGTCACTCACCGTAATTTCCTGCCATTCTCGTAGATAGGCCCTAGAGTCTGCAGTTGCAGCTTCCAAATCCTGATCCTGATCCAAGATCCAGTTGTCCTGATCACTCCGGAGCTCCTGGTGACCCGATTCGCGGCACGTGCTCAAACTGGAGCGGGAAAGGCGACGAGCAGAAGAATACGTGTGCACGAGACAATGTCTGATGCACAAGTGTCACAGTGGCCGCTTCTTCTCCATCAAGTCCGCGCCTTCGTCTTCACTGAAGTCAAGCTCTCTGATTGGTCCGTTTGATTTTGCCGGAACACTGGCAGCGCCAACTGGCGGCCGAGCGCGCCGAATATTCAAGTCGAGTCCACTATACACTTCCTATGCAATCGCTGATATTCGCAGAATTCTGCCGCGAGCTCATCAGAAGCAGTGTCTACGGTCCTGGTGCCTCCACCAGAAGCATTACCTATCTTTCTTACGCGCATACACAGCCAACGTACGCGCGGAGGCATCGCGCAACCCGCGAATCTGCGCTTTCACCTCGCGGAGCGCTTATACATGTGCAACTATACCTATACTGTCCGCCCCTAGTCTTCAGCATATCTATATCTACTCATCAGCACGGTGGAATACCACCGTCTTGTCCCAAGCATAGCGGTATATGTGTATGGGGGCCAATTCGGAGCATTTCGACCATGGACTGCACCAGGGGGGTCTGGAAGAAATCGATAAAATTTTTTTCCCGTCAGTACTATATTGATATACGACAAGAAAACTGTTCGGCCCTGGGCCCTATGAAAGGTCCTTTTTAGGACCCTTTCTAGCCTATTTCTAGTAAATCATGACTCCGACTAGAAACAACATTTTTGGACGTTCCTAGGCGCATTTTTTCCCTCAAAACTAGTACTTTCAAGGAAAGAATTGTCTATGGTCGATACTTGAGCCTAGCAACTTCTAGGAGCTAATTGCTGAGAGCACATTATATCGATTTTTGGGCTTGCTTCAGAGTGATGTAGCCCCCACTAGACATGTGATAATCGACCTTTACAAGTGGTAATTTTGAAGATTTTGAGAAAACCTACAATTTGACTACTAGTAAAACTCGATTACTGTACTTTCTATAGGATTTACAGTCATTACAAGCTGAGCAAGTTCGTAAAAATGCCAAACCTTGAGCTCATTTCATAAGAATTGTTTTTTCCCTTCGATCCCAAACCTGTGCGACTATGTTTTTCGATACAAATACTACCAATCAAAACAATGATCTGGGTGGGATATTGAATTGCCGATTTTATTCAGCCAATTTGAAACAGCCTTTTTTGACTTTTTGCTCAAAATGACCTGAAAGGTATGGCTCGCATATGCTTCTATCTGAACTCATGTGCAGCGATCTGTGTGGAATGAGTCCCCAATGTACCCCAAATATGTGTGAAAACTCCCGGAGGCGAGCCTCGAGCTGGATGCGAGCAGGCGGTTCTATTTTACGAGTTGAGAATGGGCATTTCTTCTCCTATTTGGACGCAAGCGAGCGCGAGTGGGATTTCACTCATCCCAGCTCACAAATGAGATAAGCGGCTGGAATAGGGATAGAAACATGGTTTTCTGACTCAAAATGATCATCTTGGTGAAGTGGACCTTGTCAGGTATGGCCCCGAAAGTATTTTCCCCCACTTTCTAACACCAAATTATGGGGGGAGCAAAGATTTATAGGTCCCAAAGTCGCCCCTGTTCTTTACGGCACCCTAGAAACCCTCTAAAAAACGCTAAAAATTGATGTTTCTTCTTTCAAATCGCATTCTGACGCATTTCAACAAATCGATCTGGAAATTTTTTGACATACTCTTGAAATGTAGGCAATCATAAAGAGAGAATTTTCATCCCGACAACTCTCGATTTAGGCCCTAAGAAAAATTCTTCAGAACTTCAAAGTCAATTTTCTAATGTAAATTGGAAAGAACTATGTTAGAAAACCATTGCATCGTGTTTATCAGGTTATTTTGCATCGAAAACAGGTATTTGGATCTCTTTAGGTGGTGGAACATGGTCAAAAATCCAAAACATCATTTTCAAAGCAAATTCTGATTCAGTGATTTGCATCTTTCGCGCATGCGCGTCCCTCTACTCCTCTGAAAATATTCTTAATCGATAGCTGATGCAATTTCCAATTCAAGATCTCGTAACAATTTTGCAAATAGGTCAGCTAATGCAAATGTCGGAAATCCTTCAAGCGAGTCTTCGGTTGCAAATGCGTCACCCTGCGCTTGTTGCAAGGGCAGACATGCACTTCATCGGTGTGGCAGATTTTTAAAACTGTCGGTTTTCAAGCGTTTTGAATTTTGCAAATCCAACAAACTGTGTATAAATTGTTTGAAGTCAGGTCACTTTGCTGACAAATGCGAGTCCATGTACCGTTGTAGTTTCTGTCAAAAAGCGCATCATTCAAAATTGCATTACGAGAAACCAGATTCAGTAGATAAGGCGGCCACGGAAAGCGACGCTCCAAATAACAATTTGTCATCGGTAAATAGTACATTCGTGCATAATTTGGCAGCGTTTTCTAAACAGCCGCGATTGTTGGCAACGGCCAGAGTTATTTTACAAGCGCCTCACGGGCAGAAAATAGAAGCTCGCGCTCTGATTGATCCTGGATCGGACTGTTCTTTTGTGGCTGATCGGGTCGTCCAAGCGTTGAACTTACCGTCGCGAAAATTGAAATTGGGGGTGAATACGATAGGAAATAAACGTACGGTGGTCTCGTCAAGTGAGGTATCTCTCACATTGCTTTCCAGAGTCAATCGCAGCTTCTCATGGCATTTGGAAGCCCTCGTTTTACCACAGCTCACAGCGCTCCTTCCAAGTGCTACAGTACAGCAGTGCGAGGATTGGTCACACTTGGAGGGCATTACGCTAGCCGACCCTGAATTTTTCCGACCAGCGAAAATTGATTGTCTCCTCGGTACGGAGGTGTACAGCGAAATTCTTCGAGTTGGTCTGCGAAAAGGTCCGCCTAAGACTCCTACTGCTCAAAATACAGCGCTGGGCTGGATTTTGACGGGGGGAACGGCGACGACTAAGGAATCGTCGGAAGCTAGATATGTTCAAACGTTCCATATGTCAACGGAAAAAACGCTTTCTGAGCAAGTTTCCAAATTTTTTGAAGTCGAGCATTTGCCAGTTAGTCGCCTATTGAAGGCAGAAGAACAAGACTGTGAAGATTACTTCTTGTCAACTGTTACTCGTACTGATGAAGGACGCTTTGTTGTGCGATTGCCTTTCGCAAAAAGTTTTACTGGAGTTTCCTTTACAGATTCAAGAGAAATAGCAGTGGCATGTCTGCTGAGATCGGAGCGTCAACGGCGTCGGAATCCGGAATTGGACAAAGCATACTCCGGGTTCATGGTCGAGTACGAGGAACTGGACCACATGGGACTGCTGCCGCATCCCGCACTGCCAGACCCCAGATCGTGCTACCTGCCTCACCATGCAGTCTTCCGTAAGGATTCCAATAAAATACGCGTTGTGCTTAACGCATCGCAGAAATCAGGTACAGGCAAATCACTTAATGATTATTTATTGCCAGGACCCAATTTACAAAATGATTTGACCCTAGTCATATCCCGCTGGCGGATGTTTCAATATGTTTTCACGGCTGATATTGTTAGAATGTTTCGCCAAATACTTGTGCATCCAGACGATCGGGTCTGGCAGAAAATTGTGTGGCGCGTATTCCGGGCGGCAGAAATTCGAGACTACGCCCTAAAGACAGTCACATATGGTACAGTTTGCGCACCGTACCTGGCGATGCGAGTACTTCGGTTGTTAGCAGAAATTCACAATGAAGAATTTTCATTAGCGGCCTACATTCTGTGGTGGCTTACCTACATGGATGACGCGTTCGGCGGGGCTGACACGCTGTCAGAAGCTCTAGCGGCTCGTAATCAACTCATTGCGGTTATGAAATCCGGGTGTATGGAGCTAGGGAAATGGGCCGCGAATCACACCGACTTGCTTACTGGTCTAGCTTCAAACGGTGCAGATGCGGTCCCTGTAGATATTGAGGACACTGTGTCCACTCTAGGGTTAAATTGGTCTCCTCGAGATGATGAATTTTTCTTCAAGATAGCAATGCCATCTGCCCCTAGTACAGTCACCAAAAGAACTATTTTGTCTGAGGTAGCTCGTCTATTCGACCCCCTTGGTTGGCTAGCTCCGTTTTTGATACAAGGTAAAATTCTTTTGCGTGATCTTTGGCAGTTGAAACTTGATTGGGATACTCGGGTAGATGGTGAACCGCTGCGAAAATGGTTATACATTCGATCTGAAATACCAGAGTTAAGTAAAATTCGAGTAAAACGTTGGTTGGGTACTTTGCAAATTTCCGATTGGCAACTTCACGGTTTTGGCGATGCATCTGATCGCGCCTATGCTGCCGCAATTTATTTAGTTATACCAGGGCAATCCGCTCAATTGATAATGGCAAAGACGAAAGTCGCGCCAGTAAAGACCCTTTGTATCCCAAAACTGGAATTATGCACAGCTGTGCTAGTCGTGAAGCTCATCAAACATGTATTGTCCGAGTTAAAAAGTAAGCCTTCTGCCATATTTTGTTGGGGCGACAATAAAACTGTATTGGATTGGTTAGCCGATGAACCTGCACGCTGGCAAACATTCGTTGCAAACCGTGTAAGTCTCATTCAAACAACACTCCCCGAAGCGACTTGGGGTCACGTTGTTTCAGAACAAAATTCCGCGGACTGCGCAACTCGGGGGATATCCGTGGACGAGTTACACAATTCGAAACTTTGGTGGAACGGTCCAGAATGGATCACTAGTCCTCGGGAATCCTGGCCACAAAATTCAGTAGAGGCTGATCCAAATGCTGCACTCGCGTTTCATGCCGTGGAAGAACCGGAAAAAGAGTCGCACGTATTGGAGTCATTGGAAAAGTTTAGCTCGTTTGCCAAAGTGATTCGGATTTTAGCCTACATGTATCGATGGCGGTTTAATGCTCGACGTAAGCCAGAAGATCGAAACAGAGGCGTTTTTGATTGGTTGGAAATTAAATTCGCGAGAATCTCTCTCTTCAGAGTTATTCAACGGCAGCATTTTGCAACCGAAATCAGTATCCTCGAGTCAAAGTCGAGCAAACTTCCAAAATCGAGCGACATTCGCCGTCTCTGTCCTTTTCTCGATAACAAGGGAACCTTACGCGTCGGTGGTAGATTGCAAAACGCTCCACTTGCGTACAGCGAAATTCATCCAGTCATCCTTTCTAGTCACAGCCCATTCGTTAGAAACATGGTGAGAGAAATTCATTTAGCTACTCTGCATGGTGGCATTCAGTTGATGCTTAGTGACATACATCGATGGGCATGGATCCCGCGACTCACTAGATTAGTCCAAAATACGTACCGGAGTTGCGTGACATGCGCGCGTTTTGCAGCTAGACCACTCGAACAGCAAATGGCGCCGTTACCAGCAGTTAGAATCACTGCGCGAATGCCTTTTGAAGCAGCTGGCGTCGATTTCGCCGGTCCGATTAAAGTTTTGTTCAATCGTGGCAGAGGGGCAAAATGGACGAAGGGGTATTTTTGCATATTTATATGCATGTTTACAAGGGCAACACATGTAGAAGTAGTATCGGAGCTCACTTCAGCGGCTTTCGTAGCAGCCTTTCATAGATACGTGTCTCGACGCGGACGTTGTACAAAATTGTACTGTGACAATGCTAAGAACTTTGTCGGGGCGGAGGCGGAAATCAAGAAAATGTTCACTAAGGCATCGGCCTTTTCAAATGAAGTCGCGACTCTGCTCGCCCCGGAAAATGTCACGTGGAATTTTTCACCTCCTCGAGCTTCTCATTTTGGAGGACTGTGGGAGGCGGCAGTCCGCAGTTTCAAATACCATCTCAAACGAGTAGTCGGAGATGCGTGTCTTACATTCGAGGAATACATGACTTTAAGCAGTCAAATCGAAGCTTGCCTAAACTCTCGGCCTCTCTGCCCTTTGAGTACGGATGGAAATGACCTCATTGCCTTAACCCCTGGCCATTTTTTGATTGGGCGCGCTGTCACTGCATTGCCCGAACCATTCGACGACGTTGACTTACACCCTTCTCCTCAGTGCAGGTGGAGGCAAATTCAAAGGATGCGCAACAATTTCTGGGATCGTTGGCGCAAGGAAGTGATGCATCACCTTCAACAACGTGGTAAATGGCTCAACGTCCAGGATCAAATCAACGTCGGCGACCTGGTGCTCGTGAAGGACGAGCTGACACCTCCAACCAAGTGGCCCATGGCTCGGGTAACTGCTGTTTATCCTGGCAAAGACGGGCAGACGCGCGTGGTCGATGTGAGGACCGCCACAGCAACCTATCGTCGAGCTTTGTGCAAGCTCATCAAGCTTCCAGTAGATCCAGATGGCCAGGATGGTTATTAGTCATCAAGAGTCAAGGAGTTCCTGTCAACATCGTCGTCGACTGAAGAACAAGGATTTGAGAATCGCGTATTTTCGACAGTCACTACACAATTTCCTCGCTTTACACCTGCGGAAATTTGTAAGGCCACTCGTATCGTCTCCGTTTATTATTTGCATTTCCTCGTAGAGTCAGTAAAATCAAACAAGTCGAGTATTAGCCCTTGGCCTATTCTCAATACGCTGCGCAAGATGAGAGATGATGCCTCGTATTCATTTTTTTTCATATATTTTTACAACTTAGAATCATTTTGAGGAATGCAATCTTTTGCGAATAACTTTTTCCCCCATCGTTTAAAGAATTATAGATTAAGATTTTGGCTTATCAGCCTAAAAGCTCTATTGAGCGAATTTGAATGATGTAAATTATGGATTTTTTTTGTTGTGCTATGTGCACTGTGGGATGTTGATCATCCAGAATTGGTATGTTTTCTGTTTTTCTTGATTTTTGCTGGTAGATCCAGACTTAAATGTTTATTCCGTAGTATAATCAATTCACGATCTTCAGCAAGGTATATGATAATTAACCGATTTTTCTTCTTTTATTTATTTAGTCATCTTTCGACTGATCAGATTCAACTTTGACTGATTCATACGAATCATTTATCAATTTGGATGGGCACCGTAAAATCATTCATTTGAAAATGTTAAAATCTTGTTCGTGTATATATATTTACTTTCCGATTTTGTCATCGAGCTGTCGATAAAATTCAAATTCTTTTCTGCTATGCAAAATTAATCTTCAAATTACTACTTTTGATCGACAATTTAGAATTTTTCATTTGATTAACTACCGGTCATTTCGCTATTATCAAATCGAATTATTCGCACGCTCTATGAGTCTGACAACCGCGTCCCCTATTGAGTCTTACATATTCTTTTTCGAATGCAAGTTCCAGTTGTCAAATCTGATTTGCTTGGTATGATCAAGCAAAGGGGGCGGAATGTTGAAGTATCTCGAGCCTGCGAATATTCGAGGGAAATTCAGCAGTTGGAGCACGGTGCGATGACCCGCGATTTCCCCTCGATGTCACGCGAGTGACATCATTCAAATTTCATTGGCCGAATTAGCACCTGATGATCCTGTCATCCGCCCTGCTCTTCTCTGCGAGTCTCTCTCGCAGCTCGAAATTCGTCAGTTAGCCACTGGTCGGCAAGCAGCGATCAGCTGTACTGCTTGCGCGCATAAGTATACCCGCGCCGGTGCCCGTCCTCGCGACCGCGTACTCCCGATCCCTTTAATTCTCGCGCCGCGCCCACACCGCGTCTTATCTTTATTTTCTCACAAGTGTCGCACACTTTATAAGAGAATATATTCTCACTTTGTGTTCAGAATAACCAAACAGTGAGTGGTCATTTAGTGAACCCTTCCTGCACATCCCGATTCTAAAATCAGGGCTCCAAGGTACCACGAGAACACCTTGACCCTTTTCACCAACAATAGAAGTAGATAGATACGCCGTCATTCCAAAACTTCCCGAGAACGTCCGTGAATATCTCCATCTTATGCTCTAGAAAAACACAGGTTTGACTAAAAAAGCGCTTATATTTCGCTGAGCTTCCATTCTACAATGGAGCGAATGGATTTTTCTGAAATTTCAGATCATTTGACGTCGATATATTGCACTCTGATAATTTTACATGAGTATATTTTGCATTCTAAATGCTCCGAGGAATAATCAGGAATTAAACTGCAAATGAATAAAAAGGGAAAAATCTGATTGAATCTCGAAAATAAGATAGTTTCTGAGCAGAATCAGCTACGATTCCGATCGAAAAAGATTTTCAAACTAAGCAACATGACGAAAAAAACCCCTCCATCCATTTTCCTTGACACTTCTTTCTCATCCATTCGACCGTCCAGCCCACCGTGTACCATTCCGCTATGCGTGGGCGGCTATGCAACGGCACTAAAGCGAGCATAACCCCATCTTGCGATACTTGATCCTCATGTATCAGCGTCCTATAACAAAGGGCATAACAAGTCGTGATGAGCAAAGTGAGCATCGAAAAAACGATCAAAAAATGATCGGAGATCTTTCAAACATTGAGTTCTCGGGAAACGTTTCACAGAATATAATACACACATGTATGAACACTCCGCAACTATGATCGCACGAGCTGCGTATTGGTGCATGCGCGCAAACGATGCGACATGAACAAGATGAATTCCATACAACATTGGATAGAGGTTGGATCAAATAGCGTGACTTTTTGGATCAAATTGGATCCCAGTATTTGATCCAATTGGGTAAACTAATCCAATGATTGGAACAAATTTTTAACAGGGACCTTCTTGCCCTCAGTACTTGTGATGAGTCCGCCAGATAGGCGAGAATTTCGGATGGTAGGAATTTGGGAGGAAATTTCCTGGAAGAACAACTATTCGGATCGTATAAAAAGTGTACCCAGAATCAATAAAATTTATGAGTCATTTGGAATTCTGTATGAAGTTGGAGAGATATGGACGAATTTCAGAATTTGGGCGATTTTGATGTTTTGACTCGAGGTACGTTCTGACAACCACCCCTTGAATTATTTCGTGTTCTACGTTAAAAGTTTTCAAAGATTCCCTTATGGTTGATGGTATTCAACACTTTTCGACTCGTAGTTTGCTCGAGTTGAACGCAGAAGCATGTACCGTTCGCGTGGATTGCAAATTTTGCTTGTCCTGCTCAGAATTCCGCGCACGGCTCAGCTCATAGCTCTTAGTGCAATTGACCAATCATCCTATAAGTTTGGGGAATGATTGATCAGGTATCCAAGAACTATACGCTGTGAGCATGAGACTGTGCCTATTACTGTATGAGAATGCTGACTCCTTCAGTGAGTGTCTGACAAATTCCTGATTTTTTAAATATCACCACTGCAAATGATGTGGCGGTCGGTGCGATCAGAATTTTGTTGCTTTTGAGGAGGGTACTTTTTTTTTAGCCAAAACCTACAAATTAAGCTCAGTCACGGAAGTGTGCTCGACACCCAAGTGAAATGTGAGACTGAACAAAGAAATGCTGTCCTGCGTGATTTGGATCAAGGAAAGCATTTTACGCGTGGCAGATGAACCTACTAGCTCCGAAGGGTCTGGAACCACGTGTGATCCATCCTTCACACTCGAGTACATGAACCCGAGAGTCGCACCAATAAAAACAAACCTGCGAGTAACGCGAGGCTTATAAAAATCAATTACCACAAAAATGCAATTCTTAGTGAGTAAAATATCCATGTCTAGCAGACTCACAAGGGGGGGGGGGCTGTGTGGTTTGTGGGAAGCCACCATCAAACCCTGAACAACCACTGAAACTGTGCCCCACTTGCCAACTACCAAAGCATTTGGATTGCGCAAACAGGGAAACTGATGGATCCTGTGATAAATGTCGGGAAAAAGAAGCAGGAGGGAAAGCCATTGCCACCAAGTAGACAACGCATAGCTAGCGGTCGACACTCATACGGCGCAGTGTGAAGGCGCTGAGTATTCTATCTCTCTCTAGTGAAGCCAGCTCTCCTTCGGCGGCAACGGTGGCTTAAAAGCTCTCAGAAACTGCGCCTCCCACCATCACTGTCATCCCTTATCCGGGCTCTCTCCGCTCGTCCTCCTTATCAGCGTCATCTGCTCCTGCTGCTCTCTCGCGCACGCCATCTTGCGCAGCTGAGAAGACAATGGCGGGAGATTTGATTCGGGAGAAGAGATAGGAGACATCACCACTCACTGCCTTTACAAGAGCGGAAGCTATAGAGAGCTCGCTTTTACCGACGCATTACTCTCCTAGCACAACGCTAGTATCGCAGCCTACTCTAAACACCTGTGTCGCGGGAGATTCAAGAAGACACCATCAGCAAATTCTTCCGCCCACAGCTACAACCAGCTTATCTGATGAGCCTTATGACGGAGAGACGTCTTCGACATCTGCGGATACGGTTCCTGGTACTGTAACATCGTCTTCTGGTGGCTCACTTACGATACAGGTGGCCCACTTTCGATCCAGGTGGCCCACTTTCGATCTAGGTGGCCCACTTACGATACAGGTGGCCCACTTTCGATCACGGTGGCCCACTCACGATACAGGTGGCCCACTTTCGATCCAGGTGGCCCACTTTTCACGCACTACTTGGGACTTAAAAATCGGGTAATCAAATGGATCCCACTGCACTGCACGAACGATTCTAATACTAGAGCCAAAAATTTATCACGTGACACCCAGTGCGCAGGGAAAAACATTCCCGAACGGTGTATATCATCGTTCATAACCCTGTGTATTAACTGATTCAATCAGTGAAAATCCGTTCACGTTAGCTGACGAAATCAGATATCACTAGCTGATTTTCAGCTACCCTAGCTGATTCGCGCTGAGAGAGCAGAGTGCTCTACATCATATCCATAACGATCATAGCTAAAATTTGACTCTTCACCCGTCTATTCGTTCCTCTCAGGGAGCTCCGTTACAAATTTCTGATGACCCGCATTTCCATCCTTCACCCCGGAGCACGTACCCTGAAGGCACTCGAGCACAGTTGAGGGGTACTCGTTCCGAGCACCGTGAGCTTGTTATTGATGGAGTATTGAAACCTGATCTAGTGGTCTGTAATCAGGAGTCAGATCACATCGCCTAGCAGTGCTTGCTGCGATGCTCTCATCATTAAAAAAGCAGGATATTATTCGGACTCGTGTGCTCAAACCAAGGCGCGAGACAACGGGTGTGAGGAGTGGAACTGGGAGAGGAGGGAAATCGGGTTTGAGCAAATCACCTTCATTAGTTGTTGAACTTTCCAGCGATCGCCTGGTCCATAGAATATTACGAGCCAAACTTTCGCCTCCCCCACGTCTACTCCACCACCAATGACAGTTTATCCTCTTTGCTTGATGGGAAGTCAGCATACATTGTGCCAATGTAGAATATTCGTCAATGAATTACTTTCTCATGAATAATTTGAGTCTCCCAAAAGTTTAAAATGCATAGCTACTGGGTTGGGTTTCAAATATGTATGGCACAGTGGGGGCAGAGTTTTCGTTAGGCGAGGAGGAGATAGGCGTGCACACGTTTTTACGAATGCTGCGGACTTGCAGGTTATCGTGACATCATGTCAGGCAAACAAGCGTCCTCTTTCAAATGGACCACCTGCTATGGTCCACGACCAGGGAACTAACGTAGTAGATGAGGCAGAGGAAACATCATTGTAACTGGGTGGGTCAGCTGATTTTTCAAGGGAGGAGGAAAATCACCTAAGGGCAGGGTTCCTCAACATAACATCCCTCGTAGGCCATATAGAGGAATTTCGCTTTCATGTCATACACGACTCATCATTTCATGTTTTTGGTGTTACCGAGACATGGCTGGGCCCAAAAGTTGATAGCAGCCTCAAACAAGTCCATGAGTACTCAGTGATCCAACAAGATCGCAACCGGGAAGGAGGGGGAGACGCCCTTCATGTACGCAATGATTATGAAAAGGAAATTGGCCTTTTCTGATACCGAGTGTGAGGATAAACCTCTCAAACCTGAGTATTTATTTTGTAGCGTACAAAAGGGCAACTCTTCCCCCATCTTAGTGGGGGTCATCTATAGGCCTCCACACATTCTAATGCAAAATGACACTGATTTGTTTCATGTACCTCGTGATCTTTCCTGTGACATCAGTCACAAAACTATGATGGGGGACTTGAATGCTAACCTGCTATCGATATCGTCAGACGCAAACTTCATCAGGTGACTGACAGATGAACTATCTCTGCAGATAGTCCAGCATGGCTTGACACACCACACTCACACCTCGCACACTTAAATTGACGCACTACTGGTAGACGATAACGATACAATCCTAGACCACCGTAACGTAAACCTACCATGCTTTGGTGCCCACGCACTCATTGAAGCAACTCTTGATATTTTCATTCCGGAGCCTATCAAAAAGCCTTTTACATTCCGTAAATATAATAGTATTGACCCGGGGCAGCTCAATGGAGTGCTGGAACAGATGAACTCGACACCCCTAGACACCGTCGAATCAGATCTAGAGGGAGCTGTGAAATGTCTAACCGAGAATCTGCAAGAAGTCAGCGATCTCTTAGCACCACCAGAAACTGTCTCTCCTAAAGAAAAAGATGCACCATGGATTGGTCCTGACCTGAAGATTCTCATTCGGAGATGTCGAGCGGTTGAATTTCGATACAGGCGTACAAAACGAATGACGCCATTCAAGGAGTTTCTTCGGCTCAGCCAAGAGGTTGAGGAGCGCTTAGAAAGGAAGCGAAATACTTTCCTCCAAAATCATCTCTCGGATTGTAAGCGCCTCAACAAGAAGTTCCCGCGCTGTCCGGAGTCCGCGGTGGCCGCGAAAAAAATACATGGGAAGCAATGGGAGTGAAGCGCGCATGCGCGGATGTGATATAGATGTCATATTAATATGAGCACCTTTTATTCAAACATACAGCACATTCTTCATCGATCCGCATTGTTTAATAAACCACTCTCTCATTTCTTTTGTGCACGCCTAACTTGCATACACACACTTACTCAGAACAAAAGCAAGTCTTATACTTAAAAATCGATTGATTGTAATATCGCAATGTTATGAATAGAGAACATGAAACGGCCGCGGGAGTTAGTTGAGATTGGGACTCCAAATAAAGAGCAGCTGACGAGCAACTGATAAGAACGTGTCATCTTACTCCTACTGTTCCTCTTTGCCCCAGTGGACCGGTTACACGAACATTGAAGCAAGCCGCGGGCAGACCTACCCCCACTCTTCCCATTACTTCCCATGTATTTTTTCGCGGCCACCGCGGACTGCGGACAGCGTGGAAACTTCTTGTCGAAGCCCTAAGGGTACAAATATGGGCTCTGGATCTGGGGAGAGAGCCGGATCATCAAAGTTGTAAAGGGATACCTCGATAGAGGTGTGCGTGCATTCATGAATCAATATTGGGATTGGTTGGGTGAACATTCTCTCAATCAATTTTCACCCATCCTCGGGTACTTAGGTCCTCGGACGAAATGAAAATTGATTAGAGAAATTCAATGACTTGAGAAGGTGAATGGAATGGGTACTTAGGGCCACTGGCATATCATCCCTCGAGAGTCAGGGATCTTAGGCGTTTCAGATATCGTCGATGAGGGTGGTGGGTACTAAGGGCCATCGACTTATCTATCGATGATATCGTCTTGATGTTTAACCAGACGATGGATTTATCGAGAGGGCGGGTACTTAGGCCTGTTCCGCCACCAAAGACTCGTCTTCGAGCTGCATCGAGATCATTATTCAGCAATGGAAATGGAGAAACTATATATCATGAGCCATTTATCTGAAATATCTACACGAAATTCTGGGAAGCTAGAGGACCAAGCTCGATACAGCTCTGAAATTCAACTAAGCATAGGCCGGCGCACACAATTGTATGAAACCCGATTTGCGACACAATTATTCTCACCCTGATTAGAAGCGATATCGGAAAGTTGCAAGAAGGGAAATTGTAGGTTCTTTCACATAGATTATGGATCTTTTTCCCAATTGGAGCCTCCGAGTCTCATACGCTGCCGGCTAGCGAAAAAGCGCAAAAATCGGGGAAAAACGCAGTTTCAGTGGTTCAACTTGATGGGGATGCATTTTACACGAATTTTTATGGGAACAAAAGTTGTTGCATTTTTCGATACAAATCGGATAATATAACCAGTTTTTCGTAAAACCGAATTTTTCGGTGTTTTTTGCCATTTTCGAGAGCTTCTAATGGATATTTTGGACTTTAGACTACGGCAATCGGAAGAGCAGAAAAATTTACGTCGGATTATGTACTTTAGAAATTTGGAAAAAAAATTGTTGGAGGTGATCTAGGAAGTGAGAGTAGAGGAAAAACTGAAGAAATAGAGAAGAATGGGTAATTCGTGAATTCTCGAGGTGTAATCGCAAATAGGCCACATTGTCCACAATGGGGTTACCTTTCTACATCATTAATCAACTATTTGCAGTGTTCCGGAAGTGTGTAGATACACCTGCTGAACTCTGAGACCGGTTATAGCGAGTTTTGGGGTCAGAGTCCGTGCAAAGCTGCGTGAATCCGATCAAAATCATGAAATCTCGAGGTGTAATTGCCAATAAGTCACCTCGTCCATAATGGGGTTACACATAATATACTCATATCATTAACCAACTATTGGCCGTGCTCCAAAAGTGCGTGGATACACCTGCTGGACACTGAGAGTTCTGGGGCCAGAGTCAATGTACAGCCCGGCAAATCCGATGGAAAGCATGAATTCAATCTTGGGACTATCTTTCCGTAGCACTCCTTAGACGAAAATTTCACGCACTTGTCCCTTCTCCAATTTCTTTCATGTAAAATGAAGAATGTAGGAGTGGATCAAAAAAATACTTGATGCTCAATGAGGTTGATAATAATCGAATCGACCGACCCAATCCTCGAATTAAGAATGGAAAACGTGGGTGCTCGAATGTTCATTGAGTTCAAACTGAATGACCCAATCTTCGACCTTGCTCTCACTGCAGATCACGGAAAAATCAGTTGGTCCCATAGCGAAACAGGGGACCAAGGGTGTAGGGTCAGTTCAGGGTCTTCTGTTCCCATCACTTATCACGTCATATTTCACTCCTCATTACCCGAATGAAAATACTTCCCAACTTACTGGTAGGGATCTCGCAATTTTCAATTGGGTTCACAAGAAAAGGATCACCATGGATTTTCCTTTCATATGGATATTCATTCGTTCAGCAAAATTTCAACATACAGGTATTCATGATTTCATGGGTGATCACAAATTTGGATACATTTATGGTTGGTTTAAGCAACATCTGCAACATACCCAAGTACGTAACCAACAGGTACAATACTCAAATAGTAAGGCATTGGAAACAAGGTTCATGTGACAGACTTGGGCACCATGGAGAATCGAGACTAGAATCGAAAGTACAAATGAAAGTTCTTCTATCAAAAACAAAGTCTTGATTTGAGTGGCAACGGCCAGGAATAGCCAGAAGATCTGTGGAATCCTCCACAAACTCTTCAAAAACCAACCTCCATCTGTAAAAATTATCCCAACTCAAATCAATATGGTTCGAAGAAATATTAGTTACCATTCCCAAGTTTGCGAGGCCTGCGAATTATGTTAGGTGCCAGCGCTCAATTATTCATCTCTGTGGTATATCGCTGGTACTCTTCTGACTTCCTCTACTTCTTACGAGAGAAAGTTTCTAGTCCGTTTATTGTCAGCGGATTCACATCAAATTAGATGGACTAGGTGGTTAAGCATGGTGAACCGGCCATGGTCAGGTATGGACCTCGAGGAAATTTACCCCCGTTTCCAACACCTGAGTAAGGGGAGGAAGGTTCTTCAAATCCCAAGGTCGACCCAATTTTCCGGGCGTCCTATAAACCCTCTGAAATACGCTAAAAATCAGTCATTCTTTCATTGAGTCGCATTTGAACGCACCTCAGTGAATCTTCCTGAATTTTTCTTCGTATATTTTTCAAACAATGGCAACCGAAGAGAAAATATTTGCGTTCCGAAAACTTGTAATTTAGGACCAAAAAATTCAATCTCAAAAACCACGTCCGAGATGGAGGGTCATTGTTAACCTCTTCGTACTTATTTGAGATCGATGCTGCGCGTATCGCTATATAGGATTACATGAGGCTACGAAGATTCTACTCAATTCGTACCAGGTTACGGATAGAGCTATGGTTTCCTACTCGTTCAGACTAGGCGATGATGATGCCGACGACTTTGGCGGTCACGAATGAATTCAAAGAAAAGCAGAAGCCTGTTGATTAGACTCGCAAAATCAGGGGAGAGAAAGTGAATCTTCTATCGCCTGAGTTGAGGAAGTTGATTATTGTCAACAGTTAGAATGATGGACAGAATACTATCTAGTCGTATTGTGCTTGATGTGTTCAAGTTGGCGGAATGGATATGATTGGTCCTTCCTTTTGGAGAATTAAGAGGAGTTTCTGAAATTCTTTTGGTTACTGTTGTGAATCAAGAACAGGCTGTGTCTTTCATAAAATAACTTTCGTTCAAATTTGTGAAAATTCTTCGTTCCTAGTCATGATTTTCGATGGTACCAAAGTCCTCGACATGAACCTCGTTCAGAAATTGCCTTACTATTCTAGTGTTGCACTTGTTGGTTACGTACTTGGGCATGTTGCAGATGTTGCTTGAACAAACCATAAATGTTTCCAAATTTTGCTAAACGAATGAATCTTCATATGAAAGAAAGACCCATGGTGATCATTTTTCGTGAACCCAACTGAAAATTGCGAGATCCCTGCCAGGAAGTTCGGGAGTATTTTCATTCGGGTAATGAGGGGTGAGATTTGATGTGATAAATAATGGGAACAGAAGACCCTGAACTATTCCTACACCCTTGGTCCCCTTTTCCGCTACGAAACCAGCTGACTTTTCTGTGATCTACAATGAAAGCAAGGTCGAAGATTGGGTCATTCGGTTTCATCACAATGATAATCCGAGCACCATAGTTTTACATTCTCAATTCGAGGATTGGGTCGAACGATTCGATTATTATCAACCTCATCAAGCATCAACTATTTTTTTGATCCACTCCCACATTTTTCATTTTACACAAGAGAGATTGGAGGAGGGACAAGTGTGTGGAATTCCGGTCTAGATGTGCTGAGGAAAGGTGGTCCCAAGATTGAATTCATGCTCTTCATGGGATTGGCCGGGCTCTACATTGACTCTGGCCACGAAACGTTCAGAGTCCAGCAAGTGTATCTACGCACTTCTGGAACACGGCAAATGATTGGTGGATGATGTAGGAAAGTATCCCCATTGTGATCGAGGTGGCTCATTCACGATTACACTTCGAGATTTTATGATTCTGATCGGATTCACAGGGCTTTGCACGGAATATGACTCCAAGAATCGTCATAACCGGTCTCAGAGTCCAGCAGGTGTATCTACGCACTTCCGGAACACGACAAACAGTTGGTTGATGATGTAGAAAGGTAACTTCATTGTGATCGAAGTGGCACATTCGCGATTACACCTCGAGATTCCATGATTCTGATCGGATTCACAGGGCTTTGCACGGAATATGACCCCAAGACTCGTCATAACCGGTCTCAGAGTCCAGCAGGTGTATCTACGCACTTCCGGAACACGGCAAATAGTTGGTTTATAATGTAGAAAGGTATCTCCATTGTGATCAAGGTGGCACATTCGCGATTACACCTCAAATTCCATGATTTCGATCGGATTCACAGGGCTTCGCACGGACTCTGACCCCAAGACTCGCTGTAACCGGTCTCAGAGTCCAGAAGGTGTATCTAGGTACTTCTGGGACACGGTAAATGGTTGGTTCATAATGTAGAAAGGTATCCCCATTGTGAAGGAGGTGGCACATTCGCGATTACACCTCGAGATTTCATGATTTTGATCGGATTCACAGGGCTTTGAACGGAATATGATCTCAAGACTCGCTATAACCGGTCTGAGAGTCCAGCAAGTGTATCTACGCACTTCTCGAACACGGCAAGTAGTTGATTGATGATGTAGGAAGGTATCTCCATTGTGAACGAGGTGGCATATTCGCGATTACACCTCGAGAACTCACGAATTACTCGTTTTTCTTTGTTTTTTCACTTTTTCCTTCATTCATACTTCCTCGATCACCTCCAAAAATTTTTTATCCAAATTTCCAAAGTACGTACTCTCACGTCAAATTTTCTGCTTTTTCGATTGCCGTACTCCAAATTTCGAATTATCCACTAAAAGCCCCCAAAAATGGCAAAAAACACAAAAAAATTCGGTTTTACGAAAAACTGGTCATATCATCAGATTTGCATCAAAAAATGAAACAACTCTAGTTCCCATAAAAATTTGTGTAAAATGCATCCCCATCAGTTAAATACTATAACTGCGTTTTTCCGTGATTTTCGCGCATTTTTGCTAGCCGGCAGCGTATGAGTCTCGGAGGCTCCAATTGGGAAAAAGATTCATAATCTACGTAAAATAACCTACAGTTTCCCTTCTTGCAACTTCCTGATATCGCTCGTTTTCAGGTCGAGAATAATTGTGTCGCAAATCGGGTTTCATACAACTGTGTGCGGCGTAAATGGCCTGAAGAGCCTGTATTTATAGTTGGTACTCTAGCCGTACAGTATATCTATATTGTAAGTAGATAAATGAATAGATCATGGGACATTCGAAGAACGGCTGTTTCATGTAAAAAATAACATCAATTAAACATTTTTGTGAAATCTGCATACAATATTCGATTCTTCATCTGAAGAGGAAATGGAATCAACGCGGAATTCGGTTCGAATCATTTCTCATTTATTGCCAGGAACAAAAAGATAAGTTCCTAGAATTTTCTAGAAGCACGTGGCTTTCCATCTAACTCGAGAATCAATAGAAAAACAACCAAAAATGTGAGTTTTTCTCATACTTTCCCATTCTAATAATCGATGCTTCCATGTGGAAGAAGGCTATTTCACTCACAAATACATTTTGCAATAAATATTTACAATATTTACAACACATTTGATTTTGGGCTCATTTTCCTTTAAATGAGGAACTTCGCGATAGATTACGTTTTTTCAGAGTATAAATGGAATGATGGATCAAAAAAGTGGGAAGAAAAAACCATTGTTGCTCTTTAAAAATAACATTTAGTTTGCAAAATAAAATAAACGTGCGAAATCAACTAGTTCTGAAAAATGACTATATCGTCGCCCCCGAAGAAGAAAAACACCTCCCATTGTTCTCCCAATGCATTCTTAAATGGGGACGTGTTTTTCTTCGTCGGGGGCGACGATATACATATTATAGCTCAGAAAATGAGCTTTATGATGACGGAGAAAAGTTTCTGATTTTTTTGAAGTTCTATATAAAAAATCCCTTATAGAAACTCATGGAACATTCCAGAGTTCCCATGTATTAGTGTATACATATTCACACCCACGTGTGTGTCTATCACACCACGCGCGACACTAGAAAGAAAGCGAACGTCTGCCTTACCGGCTCCAAATACGCGCGAAGATTTGAATACTATAGAGATACTAGTAATACTCATAGTTCGAAGATTCCTCAAATGAAAACTGAAATTTTGGGGTTACAGCACTCACAGGATGCTCTCGATCGGACTAACAATGTTTGGAAGGGGATGCGCAACCTTGGCCTCTTGCCCAAGAGCAAGGAAGAGGAGCTACACGGTTTCACACCGGACGTGTCGAACGCTCACTTTGCGAAAGTCTCCATCCCGCCTAACGAGAGCAACGAGGAAGTGATGGATACGATTTTTTTGTGCTGATGACAAAGGCTCTTCATTCGAGCCTACAAATGCAGCGGAAGTCATCTTAGCGGTCAAGCACTCTTCAGCGCAAGCTCGTGGAGTGGATGGGATTCCGCATATAGTGATCGCGCAAGCTCTGCCGGCCATGTCTTCTTCTTCTTCCTTAGTGGCTATGGGCGAAGCACCCTTCTCGTCATTACCAAGTTAAAGGTGGTTCACATAGGTTGATGTTTGTACATATTTGTACATGGCTTAATATAGAGTGCTGTGCAGACCGAGATTGTCGTCTGCTTTTCAAATACTGTTCCTGATGATCTAGAGATTCGCTTCATGTTGTGAGTTCCCAAGGCCGTGGAGGCTCCGTGTTTCTGTCGGCCATGAGTGATATCATTGTTGTAATTTTCAATCCCTCCTTCGCTCAGGGTATTTTTCCGGAGTCTTGGAAGAGGGCTCAGCTGATTGTGCTTAAGAAGACTGTTGCACCTTCAGCTATCTCGGACTTTCGACCTATCGCCCTGCTGTACTTCCTCTCCAAGGTTCTGGAAGGAATAGCTAATGATCAATTGATGGAGTACCTAAAAAAGGAGAAGCTGCTCGACTCGCTCAAGACCGGATTTCGAAAATATAACAGTACTCAGACAGCCCTACTGAAACTGACCGACGATATACGCATAGCCAGAGACAAAAGAGGGATTACATTACTGCTACTGTTTGACTTGAGTAAAGCTTTTGATTCAATTTCACCAACGAAACTATACAGAAACTCCGTCTTTTGGGATTTCCCAGAACAGCCCTTCTGTGAGTGAAATCCTATCTTGAAGGTCGCTCACAGCTTTTTACATCGAGGAATGGTGGGTTCAGTCTTTACGTAAATGACCTACCAGACGTGATTCTCGATCTGTCGAACACATATTCTATGCAGATGACATCCAAATATATCTTCAAACTGAAGAGGATAAAATTCTGGAGGGCATAGCTCGACTAGAAGAGGCGGCGCGACTGGTTGCTGGATGGGCTGAGTCCTCCAGCCTGCATCTCAACGCCGGCAAGACCAAATCTATCTTTCTGGCTCAAGAGACCAGGTCAAAGAGCTGAATGGGATGGTCCTACCCGGTGTCAGGATGCCGGTCGGAGTGGAGATCCCCTTCAGTGCCACGGTCGTGAGTCTCGGTGTGACACTTGACAGTAAACTTGAATGGGAACCTCAGATCGACTAGGTGACGAAAAGTCAATAGAGTCTTTTATGGTCTGTGATTCATCAGGGCGTGTACCACCGAGAGACTCCGCCGAAGACTGGTCGAGACGTTTGTCCAACTTCATCTAGACTACAGCACTATGGCGTAAAAATAACAAGGTGTGTGACCGCGCACGTTTTCGATGTGTCTTCACCCGACACCATTTCGATATTCTTGACCGCGAACTTCCAAATCATGCTCCTTGTATAGTACTGTACAAACGGATTGCAAGTAGGTCTTATTTTGAGAAAGGTGAGAAGTCCTAGCGTGAACAAGCAAGATTTAGCATAATTATAGGCAAATACATGAATCCATAATGATGCCGCAATGATATTGCAGTTGGAATAAAAACTAAAATCATCAATTCATTTCAATCGAAATGGGTATTTATTTCTAACTTAACTGCCCACGAGACTAAAATTTTGAGGGAATCGGTAAAACTGCAAATTCTCAACATCGATAACCGATCCTGTGCTTTTTTTGCACTTCGACAGAATGATCTGGATAGCGAGATGACACTGCCCGCAAGCCAAGCCATGCACGCTTGTCGGTCACCAACACTTGCACGCGGCTCGAACCAAAATACGTGAGGAAGGCGATTGGAGACTTTGAGAATCTCCTTCCAGAGATCAGAGACCCTAAGTGAAAGGTGTCAAGTGGAGACAGGTCCATGACTGCGCGAGAGTAGACGAGTTTTGAGGCTCCGGTGTCCCACACCTTGTTATTTTTACGCCATGTACTGCACGGTTGTGTATCTTGACACGGACGCGACTCCAACGACTGAGAAATTCGTGTGTGCGATACATTTTCGGCGTGAGAAGGGATCAGCACATCTCTCCTTACCTGAAGGGCCTCGGCTGGTTGCGTCCAGACTCTCGTAGAATGTATTTTGCAGACATTCTTGTATATAAAATACTAAAGATGAAAGAGCCTGAATATTTGGCTGCAATGTTCTCGAAGTACCAGCCTGGGTCTACAACTTGAAATGATGCCAGAGAGTTTACCATCCCCAGGTTTCGGCTAAGAGCTACTGACCTCTTTTTCCAGTATCAGGGCGCTAAACGTTGGGACTCTCTCCCATCCCACTCGCGCCACTCGCCATCACTAGCATCATTCAAGTCATCATTGAAACTACATCTGCTCAAGCTCGATTGTCTTGATCTCCCTATTATTCCGCTATCTCAGCAATGAGCTCTCACATCTCCAATAGTAATTCCACGTCATCGTGATATTTCTCCTGAGTCATGTTTGTATAGAAGTTAGTACTAAAATTTACCAGACGAATCGCACCTGTGATAATTAAAGTAACTGTATGGAGCTTGACCAAACTCAATCTAAAGTCTTTTCTCAATTTTTATTTTCCATTTTTAGTGCATGTGCACTCTGATGACCTAGTCTTGATGAGAGACACTATGTGATATCAATTGATACCATTTATATGTTTGTACAGTCCCTACCATAAATAATGGAACACGTAGGGTCTCACTCAAACAGCGATATCTCCGATTTGATTGGTCGTACGGGAATTCTGGAAAAAGGGTTTTGAAGAGCACAAAAAAAATCTATCAATTTATGGGTTTTGATGATTTTCTACGTGTTTTTCAAGTGCCCGTACACGTGGTTGAAAATCAGAAAAAATTTTCCTTCAATCAATCACCTACAATTTTGACGGGAGTGATCCAATCACAAAAATGTTCACAGGATCTTGTAGATCGTTCAAAAATCTAAAAATTGGTCCTGTGTAAAATTTTCGTGCGACCCTTCCCGTCTGACTTACGAGCTCCGAAAGAAAACTTTGTAGTAACATAGGGTGTTTATGGAGATACCGAGACTGGCACCTGTTCAATTTTCTCTCGCTCTATTCTGGGGCAAAATTGGATTTAAAAAATATGATGACACATGATTTCGGCGTAAAATGATCTCATCTTCTAGAATATTTCATCAGATTTTGACTCAAATGTGACCTATGCGAGCAAAACACGAAATTTATCAAAATTCACATCAAATTCCGAGAAATCGTTGCTATCTCAAATCTCAGACAAAATCTGATGAAATATTCCGAAAGATCAGAACATTTTACGTCGAAAACATATGCCATGATATTTTTCTAATTCGATTTTGCCCCTGAATAGAGCGAGAGACAATTGAACAGGTGCCAGGCTCGGTACCTTCATAAACACCCTATGTTAGTACGAAGTTTTCTTTCGGAGCTCGTAAGTCAGACGGGAAGGGTCGTACAAAAATTTTGCAAAGACCAAATTTTTAGATTTTTAAACGATCTACAAGATTCCGTGCGTATTTTTGTGATTGAATCACTCCCGTCAAAATTGTAGGTGATTGATTGAAGGAAAATTTTTTCTGATTTTCAACCACGTGTACGGGCACTTAAAAAGCACGTTAAAAATCATTAAAACCCATAAATTGATAGATTTTTTTGTGCTCTTCAAAACCTTTTTTTCAGAATTCCCGTGCGACAAATCAAATCGGAGATATCGCTGTTTGAGTGAGACCCTACGTGTTCCATTATTTATGGTAGGGACTGTACATGTATTGAGATATTTTTCCATCGTCCAAATGGAAAGCCGTCTTATCTGATGTTTCTGGGATCACATAGGGTTACTCTAGAGTACCCAAACTATCTCAATACCCATTTCATCATACCTCAGGTATCATATGTTCGAGAATGAAAATCCGAATTTCGGCAACTGCAAGGTGCCTCGTCTATGCTTGTACATAGGGACTCTCGTCTTCTGTCCAGAATACGAGGTGCGATGCTCCAAATCGAATCACACGAATGTTTCTACACATTTTAGGTATTAGAACACCTAATGGAATTTCGTAAACGGTATGCAGCTATCCCAGATGTTTCTAATCTTCACAGCTGAAAATCGCCCGAGTTCTGAGATATGCCCATAGTAGCCTGTAGCCTCCTAGAAGGAGGGAGGGAATAGACAAAGTGAGTCACTCAGTTACGTACTATTGAGTCATTTATTCCTCAGATTTCCCAGTCCCCATCACATTATGGATCTCCCCATCTCTTCAGGATCCTTCTTCCTCGTACCGATTCATTTTCTGTCCTTTTTGATCTCATTCTTCTCAATATTCTAAGCGGGTCTATTTCAGACACAACTCTCCATGCAGAATTTCGTAATCTTCCATGCACCAAGGTGATTACTGCTCATACCGCCTTGAGAATTTGTGAGTAAATCATCGACTTGCGATTTATCTTCAGTCATTTAAGGACGCCGTTGAGTACTCGAGGTGCTCTTCGACGTCTTTTTGGATACCTGTTCTCATTGTATACTAATGACCTATTTGGCCCTATGACTGTTCATATTGTGTGTTGTGTGCATCACAACGCACATCACATGTACTCTTGTACGCGTTCTCAAGTGGAACTCACCGCATTCGCCCGGGATTGATTAACCCGTGAAGCAAGAGGAAACTTCTCTGTGAGGAAGAAAACCTGCCTAAGAGTTCCAGTACAGTATCGCGACACCAACGAGGCATGGATCTCTCGCAACTGCAAGAAGATATATGAGAGGTTCTACAGAACATTCAACATTTGGGTTGCTGAAATGTGAAATTTTTCTTCTTATGGCGCGCGTCTGAAACCAATTTTGCTGGTTAGTAGGACATCCAAAATAAGTGAAAAAATACATGCCCACTGGTTTGGGAGGATGTTATTCATGTAACTAATGAGCCGACGATAATGAGCCGTCTAGAAACTATCGAGTGCGCTTCATTGAATCCTAATTTACGCACATACAATACGCGGAAGCTATAGTTGAAGTATACTTCAAACCCAGATACACACTGTATTTCACTAGTTTCCTGTTTTCTGATCATGCTGGACAAGCGAGAGCACTTGAATTCCACCTATTCGCGTTGTGGCGTTCTCGTCCGTATTCTCACAGAATTTAGTATGAGATTCCTGAATCGAGTCTATAGCGACAGTAAAGGAGAAATGGGTTCTTTAGTGTATTATAGCTACGTTCTGGCGTTCTCGTCCGAATTCTCACAGAATTTATTATGAGATTCTTGAATCGAGTCTATAGCGACACTTAGGAGAAATGGGTTCTTTAGTGTATTATAGCTACTTTCGAGTTGTATATACACGATTGCAATGTCAAAGCAGCGTCCACATGAGCCTGATCACATATGTTTTGATCGATAAATTGCTTGTAATGCTTCTCTTCCGGATAACATTCGATGTCAGGAACTAAAAAATGTGATATATCCTTTATTATAAGGCGAAGATGAATGGGCAAAACATTTCACGAGCGTGCCCCTCTTCCCCTTCCCACGCCACAACCTTTTGACCTTCTTCAGTCAAGTAAGCGCATGAAGTTATCCATTTTGCCGGAGCTATGGTTTCAACGCAGTTAGCCCCACGCGCTCGAACCGAACGGGATATTATTGGTATTGTTTCAAACTATCGGAATCTGTTAGGGTCTTTGACTCATCGTGAAAGATACTTGTCCAAAGGCTAATTGCGGGAGATCTCAATTTTTGTGGAAACTCGAATACGCGACTTCGACGTTCATTCGTGACTGTCACGTCAAAGGCACGCGACGAGAAATAATGTTTTTCCGGAAAATAGGGTGTTGTCTTGATGGTCAATGGATTTTGGCGGGATTTTTCGAGCCATATTATTTTTGCAGCAGGCTTAAGGAATCAGAAAATGACGCGAGTACGCGGAGAGATACCAAAAAATGAGGGTTGCGGGCCATGCTGCGCATAGCCAGTTTCTTTCGACAGAACAACGAATAGAGTACAGATTCAGAGAGCCTGAAACCTATCAAATTCAGCTTCGACAACTTGACAATCATCTGAACGTTCAGAGACAGCGTGCAATACGCACAATGTCAGAAATTCTGTAGAATCTCTCATATGCATAGATCCCTCACAACCGCAAAAAGACCTATGTAGATATTGTCTGTCCCTCACAACCGCAAGGAGACTAACTCATACCCAATCAGTGTCACTTCGCACTTCCCACTCGCATTGCAATGTCATAACCATCAACCAACCATATCATCGAATTACAGTAGTACACTCGGCGGTAGTTGATTTTTCGTTGATATTTCGATACAAGGCTACAGGCTGCTACATCATCACTTCCTAAATGTGCGTTTATCTCTTGATCTTTATACATAGTTTCAAGTTACGCATGCGTTCAATCAATTCTGTGCACACTTTTCATACTCTCATTCTAACGGGAGGAGAGTAAAAAAATAATTTATAGAGAGAAATCCTGGATATTACCTAAAAAGGACGGAAATGAGGATAAAATGAGACGGAAAGGAGTGAGTGCCGACTCACGTCTATCACAGCTTACACTTTTCTTGTCATGATGGTGAGAGATCATCTTTATGCCAAGAGTCCTAAACTAGGAGAAAAAAGAGGGACATGAAAGATTGTCAAGTTGCCCGGTGCTTACATTAATCTTCTAAGGATGGAGTGTCATGAAGAAATCTCTGACTGCCATGTCCCCCCAAATTCTGATCTTGTGCATCAAGAAAGCTGCAAAGTACATTTCCGCAAATCAGTACGTGACCAATACAAGCATTCTCGGTATGCGGTGATGTGTTCGCTCTATCTAATACTGAGAATAGGTTTCACCCAGGAGTTACTCAGTCTCTGCACTCTTGTTGTCAATTTGTCAGTAACGTCGAGGTATCCGACTGTGCAGTAATCCCAATGTGATTGTATCAGTTTCGACAAGTCGGATTCGGAGAACCTCGGTTGTGCATGGCCTTATTAGACGCAGGTCATATAGGGTCTCCTTCACTAACTTTGTGACTTTATTCGGATGCGGTTTTCACGATAATTCGCAGTCTGATAACACACCGGTGTCGCTGAACAGCACAAATACTCCATGCGGTATCTCATCTCCTAGCAAATCGATTCACTTCAGTTCCGCGATGTTCTTGTTGAAGGTGAGGAGAATTGCTTTTGGTTTCACCAGCGTTGAGACGCAAGCCGGTACCCTCGGCCCATCCGGCCGCAAGCTTCCCAATTCCTACTAGCCGAACATTCCCTCCTTGATGTCCGTTTTCTCGATTTAAAGATAAATTTGGAGGTCATCTGCGTAAACAAGATGATTTGCCGACTGCCCATCAAGCAACTTAGGTAGATCGTTGATATACAGGATGAAAAGTATTGGTCCGAGGACAGAGCTCTGTGGGACATCCAAATTGATTGCGAGCCAATCGAAAATCCCATCTTCAGAAGCGCCAATTTGGGTGCTACCCGTCAAGTAAAATTTTATCCACAGAAGCGCTGATCTCGAGAACCCTAGATGTCTGAGTTATCTCCATAGCTTTGATGGTGATGGTGATATCGCATCGATCATCATGATAAGCTTTGCTGAGTTCGAAAAGTAGAGAGAGGGTGATCTATTTCCTATCAGTTCCTACTCTGTTGTCATCAATCAACTTGAGCGGAGCTGTCTGAGTGCTGTGGTATTGCCGGAAACTAGCATGGGAGCGATCTAATAATTCTTCTTCTGTCAAGTACTCGTGATTCGGCCGTGTGCAATTTTGTCGAGAACCTTGGAGAGGGAGCACAGGAGCGCAATGGAGCGGAAGTGATTGCTGATGGAGCTGCAGTTTCTCCCAATGCAATCAGCTACGCTTGCTTCCAAACCTCGGAAAGAACGAGACGGGAGTGAATGATGAGTTGAGAATATGCACAATAAGCTCACCAAATGTTGGAGGAGCTTTCGCGATCACGCTTTGCGGTATTTCGTCCACCCCATGGGCTTGTGAGGGGAAATGTTTGATAGCCAGGACTACTCCACTCAAAATTGTGGGCTGCAACTTGGAGCCATCCTCTGAGGCCAACATGACACCGTTCATTGCTTCTCCTATATCCTTATGGGGTGAGACGGGGACCCCCGCAAAAAGGTCCTTCAGCTCGTCCGGTGTATATCCATTAAGTTCTCCCTCTCCCCTCTTCGGCAAGAGGCCGAGGTATCACATTTCCTTCCATATATTTTTATCTGAATCGAGAGCGTCAGAAAGTTGATTTTGTGGGGATGAAACCCGCTCTCAATCTGAGCGCACGTCGACATCTTCACTCACAAGTGGGATCCACGAAGTGTGGGTCACCAAAGCTCACCAGACTTTTTTCACAGTCTTGTACCACCTAGAATATGAACAATCCAGAGTAACTCCGTCGATTGGGCCCTCTGTCCGAAGTTACAGCCTATGACATTAGCATTGCCCATAAAGGCCCATGTTGGAAAGTGATATATATATATATATATATATATATATATATATATACTGACAATGCCAATATTTCTACTTGTAGCTCTATACAGGGAGCACATGTGACGGAGTTATTCTGGATTCTTCATATTCTAGGTGGTACGAGACTGTGAAAAGAGTTTGGTGAGATTTGGTGACCCGCACTTTGTGGGTCCCCCTTGTCAGTCAGAAGCCTCGCGCAGAAGCTCGGGACACTTGCGCTGATCACGTTGGCCACGCTCCCAGCGCCTGCGCATCGGAGAGGAGGATGATGTACACAGAATTATAATGGGTGATCTGAAGGCTGACTTGTTGAATACTGCTCTGCCCAGCAACCAAGACACTTTCTGCACTAACAGAGGAACTAGCTGCGCAGATAGTGCAGCATGGCTCGACTCACCGACACAATCCCAATGTATTCCATCAATGAATTGATCACATTTATACGAGAGCCGAGGTGGCTCACCGCTCGCACTCACATCGATACAACTGGAGCGCGTGGTGTGCGATCAGATCGCATAGCGCTCTGACCGCTCGCCACGCGATCTCCAACCAAAAATAGCTCATCCATGGATTTATGGGGGATAATTATCCACGAGAGTGCCGCATCATCAGATCGTATGAGGTGGGTGTACCTGATTTGCCCCCTTTGTTCATTTTTTTGTTCATAAAATCAGTCCTGACCCACTGACGCAGAGATATCTATATTCTCCGACGTGTATGAGAGGCCTAATTCTGGAGAATTCCTCGAGTTGGTCATAAAATCGGAACATTCCGCAGATTTTCACTTTTCTACGTGTAAAAAAAGTTGAGACGAAGACGAGCTTCCGCTTTAGGATCAGATTTCCCAATTTTGCAATGAACCTCGCTAAGTTGGGACGTAGACGAAGAGAACGACTCAGATACATCGATATTGGCTGGACAGATCCTGTTCAGCACGGCTTTATGGTTTCCGACAAGAGAAGTCGAAATCAACGGTAATAATATCCTCAATAATAGGAAAATCGGGGAAAAAATTGGTTTTGCACATTTTTAATATTTTTCCAGTCACTAAAAATCTATGCTAAATTAAATCACAGCAACTCACTTGAATACCTCTTAGCTCATTTCCTTTGACTCCATCTCAATTTTGCAATGATTCTCAACTGATTATACACCCATATTATTGAATAAGTGCAATGTCTCTAATTTGCATTCTTGGATTTTCTACTGATTCTCTATTCCTCACTGTGGGAATCTATTCACTCATTTTGAGTTAGGGAGCCGAGATATCCCGGTCTCGTGAAAGACCCACGCGATTATGGATGTGGGTCTTTGCACACGTGGAGGCAAATAGGGCACACCCTTTCGGGGACTCACCTTTTCTCTAAAAATTAGGACGTCTCGACTCCAGTTGGTGGAGATTGGATCTATCTAAGCTCGTCACAAAGATTTCAAAACGAGCTTCAAAAAGAGCTACAGTACGTTACCATTTCATTGAGATGAGATGAACAATCCAATAATAGCCCGGTCAATTCAAGCACTCTTACTTCATCTGATCCGAGTAGCACTATCATTAGTGTTCTTATCATCACTCGTCGATTCATAAATGTATCTTTTCTCGTTCGAGATCGCGTGGCACGCGGTCGGATTGCACTGCGCTCTGATCTCTCTGCACGCGGTCGGATCGCACTGCGCTCTGATCTCTGCACGCGCTTGGATCGCACTGCGCTCTGATCGCGCGGGGCGCGATCTGTAATCAAAGCTAACAAATCCATGGATTGCCAAGTGAAAATTGGAGCGTTAATGATAGGGTGGCGTGCTCGGATGATGAATCACGAGGCCAGTGAGCCCAACTCTGCCCATCTAGTCACAAGATCTAGCACGAGCGTGTTCGTGGGAATTGAGAATCGTTCAGGTGTGTCATGCTGAAAACTGGGGAAATGAATGATTCCAACTGAACCAAGAATTATGTTCCCTTCTTAGAGAGATGGAATATCTGTGAGAGAGATGTCGTCATCCGTTCTCCGTTCCAGAACACGTTGATCATGATCATAGTGTTCTAATTTTGAAATGGGGACCGAAAAACTTTCGCATGCAAATTTCACATCAATCGGTTGCAACTGCTATTGAATTTCCCTGTGATGCATTCTTGCAAATGCATTTTCTTCATATGAAACTAACAGCTTGTATGTCCTTGCATTTATGTAACAAATGTACCCCAAAATATCGGTTTGGGTGTCATGTCGAATAGAACTCCATGTCCAAATTGTGTCGATTTCACAAGAAATTGGGGAAAATATATGACCCAGTCTTTCATTCATTCAGATTTGAAAACAAGTCAAGTTATATCATCATTGTTATGATCACTGGCTCGGGGTGAGGTAGAAGAATTCCAACATGCAATAGTAGTACGAGACCATCCAACAATTTCCAGTATATTCAAACCCTTCGCGGAAAGGTATCACAAATTAATTAAATGATATTATAACGCGGGACGACTTTCAGGTGTCCGGAATCACTAGATTTTTTCCTCTAGATACTAACCTTACCCTGCGGAAATGTCCCTAGAACTGTTTCAACCTAACCTGACCTGACTCGTTACTATAAAATATTCCCCTAGACTGTTCCAACCTAACCAGGCTGGATTATCTTCTAGAGGGAAATATCCCTAGATTTTTACTAACCTAACCTGACCTGACCATTATTTACCTTCTTTCCTTAAATTTTTTTTACAATTCTACCCGGTTTATTACATCTGTTCTATTTCACTTATTTCATGGATTTTTACCTTGATTATCGCGGTTTTTCTCGTTTTTAGATTTTTTACCACTTTGGATTTTATTTGTTTCATTCAACTTGTTTTGTTTTTCCTTGTTTTTATGGATTTTTCCCCCTTTTTATTCTTTATTTATTCATTAATTCATCTGATTTTTGACCTCTTTTAAAGATTACATTTTCTAGAACTGTCCAAAGTCTGTTTGTTGCAGCCTTGTCGTGTTATCATCTTTTCGCGACGTATTCCCTTTTGAAGCTCCCACTCACCTTACTGTCGTAAGGCATCAGGTGCAGGAATACAGGCAACTAAATGTTTCCAGGCATTTTGTGGGTACCACTGTCTTTGTCTGTCTCGAATTGATGAGTGAGTATCCGTCAAAAGTGTGTCTGTTGAACCTTCGCTTCGAGCCATCGTTGAATTCGCACCATTTTCTACACTTTCTCGCCATACTTAGGTAAGGTGGGTTAACCAGTAGTGGAACGCTTTTCGGCATACCAAAAGTTTACCGCGATATAACTAAAAAAATATTCGTTATGCGTGAAGGTCGACTAGCGCATCTGAAAGCGAAGAGTCTCAGGAGTATTTCTAGGAAAAAAACTTGAGCAAAGGTCAAGATACAATAATTTTAGAGGTAACTTGGTAATCGAAGAATTTTGCCTATTTCGGAACTACACGAATCCACTCTTTTCCTATAGCGGAACACCGGTTTTCCAGAAGTGGAACGTGTATTTCCCTATAGCTCTGGGATAGGGGAAAGCTCGGAGTTCTACGGGTTAGAGGATGCAAACTGAGACAGAATTGAATTTAGTGAAGATAAGAAAATAGATATTTTATTCCTCTCTATCTTATTCAAAAGAATCACAGAATTTTCTACATAGATGGGCTATTCTTATTAGAACCAAATTTTTTACGTAAGCAATGACTACAAGTAAGTCAACAAGTTAAAAATTAAGTACATTCACATTTTCAGAATCTCATATGAGATCAGATTCAAGTACTTGTCTTTACAAAAGAAAACAAACATTTATTGTGAGGTAGAAGTTAGGCTCGCTTGCAATTGTAATTGTCGCGTAATGTCCAAGTCAGCTAAAATTTTATTCACTTCGTCAACGTGGCTAAGAGTTTCCGAAATTTCATCCCGCAGAATCAGAATTTGATCGCCATTCTTTTCAGTTTTGAGTTTTTTCTTGAGTTCAACGAGTTGCCTCCCTAGAGACCTCTTCCTTTCATTCAGCCTTTTTCTCTCCTCTGTATACGCTTTACTTTTTTGATTCTCCTCGTTTTTCAGACTCTTCTTTTTCTCTCTCTCTCTTCCTTTCTTCGCTGTTTTTCCTCTTCTTTTTTCTTCTTTTCTCGCTCTTTATTTTCTAAAAATTCCATGGCTTCTGCCAGGCTTCCTGCTGCCGGAACCTTACGCTTCTTCCTCTTACCGAGGTCAAAGTTGGGAACAGGAAAAGCTTTTTCAAATGCCGATTGAGCATTCGTACCCGGTATAATTGCACTGGCTGAAAAGAGACTCAGGAAAAATATTAGTTACATACAAAGTGATCAATAAATCCATCAAATTCCAAGATAGTTCACCTGCATTTTCCTCGAGTTGACGTTCTTTCCGTGGTAAATCATGAGGTTCCTGATTACTTGTATTCTGGATTTCTGAAAAATTCAGCGAGTCAATTAGATTGCAGATGACAAGGGAAAATAGGGTTCCTACTGGCCAATCTGAGGAGAATTCCAGGAGTTTTCTAAGAATCCCAGGAGCTGGGAGAGGAATTTTCCAGGAATTTTCGGCATTGTGAGCCAGTTTTCTAGTTAATGAAGGCTCCCTTGGTTTTTGAGTAATTTCATCAAAATTCGATTTTGAATCTAAGTCTTGAATTAAATGTATAGTCGAGGGGAGGCCTCAGCATTCCATTTTAATACGAATGACCAAAGTAAATCCATCCTCCAATAGAATCATATCGGCGAATGGAAAAAGCGTTTCTAATACATCAAATTTAAAAAATCAATCAGTTTTGAACTAGTCCAGATTAATTATTGACCGTTTCACGCGAATTTCGAAGGATTTTATCGTAAAAAATCGACATTCTAGAAGATTTCAAGGATTTCCAGGAGCCGCGAAAATTTCAAGGAGAATTCCAGGTTTTCCAGGTATTTAAGGGATAGTGGGAACCCTAGAAAAATGAACACTCATTGGGAAAAGCATACCGGTGAGCAAATTTTTTTCAGAGTTTTCCCTCTGAGAATATGTAGATTTTAAAAGCACAGGCTTGTCATTCTGAATATCAGTAGATGAAGACGTATTTCCCATAGAGAGATCCAATATCTCGTATTCCCCGTCGATTTCTGCAAAAGAGATCACAATGGATTCAATTCCGTTAAAATAAAAGAGAGAAAAAACAGTTGCTTACGAAAGAATCACTCACTTTCAGAATTTTCATCAATAACTGGAGACTGATTCGCAGAATGAGCTGATTCAATGGCTGTCCCAAAATCTGTACATTTTTCCGCAGGAAGTATGACACGAGACAAATTATTCATTTGGACACTTTCTTGATCAGCAGTTGGTTGCATTATCTGTGGTGCAGCAGCATTATGCAATTCAAAGGATGTACCAAAATCATCTTTGTTTGCAGTAAAATCTGTAGGTAAATATCCATCAGCAGACAGCTGATCCTCAGTGATTTTCATATTTTCAATAAAAGTTATTACTTGAGTTGGGTCAAATTCATCTGAAAGAGGACCAATTCATTTTAGTAAATGGATATTAGTGAAAGAGCGTTACCTATGTACTTAGATCATGGTATTGACCATAACCAATATAGAGAGTGAGAAGTACCTTGCGGGTTTGAGGTGCCGAAGCTCATTGCTGAATCGTCCAAATCCAAAAAACTTCCAGAGCTAACATTTCCAGCACTCTCAGAATACATTCTTTCTGAGGAGAGTGTAGAATCGTCGTGATTGAATACTACTTGCTCACGAGCAAAGCTAATACTTTCTATACTCAGATTTGACTCGGCTTCAATAGGAAATTCACTGTAAGCCACGTTGCCCATGACGTCTAGAAGATTTTCATCTCCTATTCGTCTGCGTGGAGATGGATTTTCGGTGTGTGGTACAGTGTCGTCATCTAAGCTCTGCGAGCCGAACAAAACTCCAGCATGGGACAATTCACTTCCATTTTGAGCTAGATTGTTGGCATCATTCACATTGGAACCTACACTCATACAAAAGATAAACGCATAATTACTATGGAACTATTGAGTATTCACAAATGACACATAATTGCGAGACGATACATATAAGCAGAGTAAAAAAAAGCCATCACGACTTAAAAGTACCAGTCATTCTCCTCAGTTCACTCCAAACTTCATGCAATGCCTCCAAACTAACTCCTCCAGGTTTTTCACGAGTGAGGTTTTGTGCGTCCAGTTCAAAATTTTTCAAAATTTCAGGAGCTATCATGGTAGTCTCAAAAAAATTCAGAATCTCCAAAACTTTACTTGGAGGCCCAGTAGTTGCCTCACTTTGATTTGAAGGTGGAGGTGAAAGATTTGCTTGAATACTTTGTTTTTTCTTACAATCCTTGAGCACATTACTATGTACGACATCTTTTTTAAAAGGATATAAGCCACAGGCTCTGAATCCATTTTTGACAATATTTGCAAAGTCAATACCATCGAAAGCCATGTCCATCACCACAGGCAGGTTTTCTCTTTTCAAATGTATGATTCCATGATTGATCTTATAATCTAGGAGCATTTCTCTGAACTTGGCTTTGAGTGGACGGAATAGTGATACATCCAGAGGCTGTAAAAAATTAGTAGCATTTGGATAGAGCGGAAGAAGTTCAATACCATTCTCTCGACAGAATTTCCCCAATTCTAATGTTACATGTGACGAATGATTGTCTACATAGAGAACAACTGGAAACTTGATCTTTTGTGCCTTCAACCAAGGGAACCACACTCTTGTCACATAGCAATAAAATGAAGGGATATCCATCCATCCATTTTCAGAGAGACCGTAGCACCAAGTATCTTTGGGTATTTTTTGAAGAACTTGTTTCTTAGGTAAATTGTCACCTGGGAAAAGAATCATTGATGGAGCTCTCTCACCAGCAGCATTAGCTGTCACAAGAATAGTGACACACTCCTTCTCATTAGCTCCGATGATATTACAAACCCTATCAGCTCCCTTTTCTGCAAGCACTTTATCACTTTGTGGATTGGTACGAAAGGATGATTCATCACAGTTCCCAATTCGCCTTGCAGTTTCATAATCATAGTCTTCACCTTCCCTATATTCCTCACTCAAAATTTTCAGGCCACGTAAATTTGTTTCAACTTTGCTGAACCACTCATCAACTCTTTCTTGTTCGACTGATGCTCTGGTAATAGTTAAACTCTGTGACATGCGCAAGCTAATGTCTGGATGACGCTTCATAAATGCTGAAAACCATTTATATCCTGGGCGGTTATTTTTTAACACAGTCTTTTTCTTAGAATCATCCAAGAATTTCTTCACATAATTCAGCAAATTAGGTTTTGTAACTGGAAATCCACGCTCAGCTCTATATTTGATCCAATCACAAATCTGCTCTTCTTCTTCAGCACTCAAAATAGTTGACGGGCCTTTTCTACATTCAATTTCAGTCAAATTTTTCCATTTTCTGTACAAAGTAGTCTTTGGGATATCATATTTCTTAGATATAGCATGGAGCGCAGCTCCAGTTCCAAGTTCTTTTACAGCGTTCCTTACAGTTTCTACATTGTATGAACTTTTTTCTATAGCTTTCTTCTTGATCTGTGATATTTTTTTCTTAACTGATGGGTGTGACTCATTCCTTTGAATTTTTGGCATTCTTAGTTAATCACCTGGAATTTTATTGTACTGACTTAGTTTCTGATAACCGATACATTGTGACACAACAATATTCATCACCCACAATTACTTATTCAAAGATTTGCGAGAGAAGTAACTTATAACTTACTCAATTGAATCATACAGTGGGAAGTCAATAATATACTTACTTACAATTGCTTCCAATAGCAGAGGTTATGTTGTCGACTTTGCCTCAGGCAAAAAAATCTTCCCTGACTTGAACGTAGTCAAATAAACAACTAAACTTGATCATATTATCATTCTCCACACTTGAGTTAGTACTAAATACCAAGCAGATGATTAAATAAACAATTAATAATGCGTATTTGTGCAGCTGATGTTCGCGCACGTTTCACTTTTGGCGAGCCGTTTGCCACAAGTGGAATGCAGAGCCCGGCTCTATTCCACTATCGGTCAGGCTGGTTTTTTTGTTACCGGTAGAGGAACAGGTAATTATAAATTCTAGAATTTAATTAAAGACTCAGATTTGCTCGGAATTGAATCTCGAAGACCTTAATTATCAGTGGCAAAAAAAATTTCATCCTTAAAAACGTACAATTCACTACGCTGGCAAAAAGGAAAATTGACGTCCGGGGCTCGGCCGAGGCAATCCGAGCCTACAGGTGACGACCTTTCAACAAACAATTTTCAATTATTCACTGAAAAAAAAACTACGGAAATTACGGGAATGGTTCAATTCGCATCGTTTAGAGGAGACTTCAAACTTTATATCCATCCATTCAGAATCTCATTTGAGAATCCCGTAAGTAAATAATTTGGTCTGCAATCCGACTTGTTCCGCTATAGGTGAACGAGTGCGGTCGGTTCCACTACTGGCTAATCCACCTTATTATGATGTCGCAAGTGTAGAACACGGATTGACCCAACGATGGGAGTTTGGGTCCCTCCGTCTCTGTCCGTGAATGAAATGTGATGGATGAGAGAATGGATGATGATAATGATGAAGAAGATGATGAATCCGCCCCCAAGTAGGCGATCATTGGCTGATTTATGATGCATGCGATGAGGTGGTGAGAATGATGTAGAAAAGGAGAAAAGATGGTGGTAGAGTAGAAATTGGTATGAGACATGATGAGATTGAATGGAGGTAAGATAGAATAAGAGAAGTGAAGGGAAAGAGACGAATGAGAAGTAAGAAAGGAAAGTAGGTAGTAGGTGGTATGAATGAAGAGTATGTAATGACATGAGAAATTGGAATGAGATGGAGATGATGATGATGAAAAAAGAGGAGGGAAAGAGATGAAGAAGAAGTAGGCAGGGAAATGAGATGGTGTGAAAATGATGAGTAGAGAATGATATGAAAGATGATCAGTAAATACGCTGCTAAAAGAATTTAGCAGAATGCTTTCTCATTGCCATGGAAGAAGTCAACTAATCTCATATTATTCACTCGAAAATTCAAATACATTAATATGTTACATTAATCAATTCTCCTCATGAAATTTTTATTAAAATATTTATTCATCCAAAATATCAAAACGTCTCCTAACCATGATCCAGAACATGAGATATTTTTTCGAATTTCTTTATACTGACTTTCTGTAATATCAATTGGTGGACATCCATGATCCTTCATTTACCTTTGATCTTCATCTTCAACATCAATCAAATCCACAATATCCTCCTCAATGTTTTGTTCTTTACTATCTTGCTCTAATTCATCATCCTGTGTTTGACATTTTACTATATTAACAGGTTTATGGTCTGATGAATATGACTCGTATACATTGAAAAGGGAATGAATCGGTTTGAAGAAAATCAAGTAAAATTGAGTATTTTTCTACAAATTAGTTATTTGAAGTATAAATTATGGAGTGTAAATTTCTATTTGCAGTAGGTAGAACAGAGTGATAATAACGTAAAGGTCTTTATTGATCTTCATTAACGCGAGGAATTGATTGATTGATACATAATTTTGGTAAACAGGTGATTATGTTAGGGAAGAAAGCAATTAACTGTCGGTGAACGTGAAAATTGGAATAAGAATGTATCATTTGGAACGCAAAATTTCGAGATCGATTTGACAAAATCTTTCGAGACTTTGTAGGTGTATTTTAAAGACTGTGACGATGATGCCAGTGAATTTTGAGCATGGTCGCATGAATATTTTTTGACTGTTGAATTTTTTAATGAGAAATTCGAAATTTTTCGGAAAGAAGCAAATCTTATAAATGATTTGTACTTCATTCGACTATATGAAAAAAATGTCAAGGAAGTACTTTAGATATTTTTCGGCGTGCTGGATCGATTCGTTGATACAGAATTTTGGTGAACAAGTGATTATGTTAGGAAAGGAAGCAATCAACTGTCGGTGAACGTGAAGATTGGAATAAGAATGTATCATTTGGAACGCAAAATTTCGAGATCGATTTGACAAAATCTTTTGAGACTTTGTAGGTGTATTTTAAAGACTGTGATGATAATGCCAGTGAATTTTGAGCATGATCGCATAAATATTTTTTGACTTGTGAATTTTTTAAGGGGATGTCGGAGTCTCACGGCATTAACGAAAAAACACTTTACGCAATGGTTTCTACATCAATTAAGACGAGGGTGGTCGCAAATGATTCGGAATTTCTTCAATAATCGGCCTCTGGTACAACCTATGGAAATAAAAGTCTCCCTCGCTCTTGAAGTGAACCAGGAAATGCGCGATATTGTGAGTATGATTCTCAGAGATCGCGACTTTGCACCTTAGGTCGATTCTTATGACAGATGGAGACGATCTTTCTCATCATTCGCATCAGAGACCGATTTCTGAAGTAATTCCGAATCTCTTGCGACCACCCCCATCTCAATCGGTGTAAAAATGATTGCATAAAGTGTTTTCTCGTTCCGCGCGAGACTCCGACATCCCCTTAATGAGAAATTTGGAATTTTTCGGAAAGAAGCAAATCTTATAAATGATTTGTATTCCATTTTACTACATAAAAAAAATGTAAAGGAAGTAATTTAGAAGTTTTTCGACGTGCTGAATTGATTGGCTGATACGGAATTTTGTTAAATTGTGATTAGAAAGGTTTTATAGCCCAACGAAAGAGAGGTGTGTGAAAGATATAATAAAATGAGCTTCAATCGAAATTCCGTATTAACCAATCGATTAAGCACGTCGAGAAACGCGTAAATCAACAGCCTCAGATATTTTGAGCAGGAAGGAGAGAATATTTTCAGTTTTTAAGATGAAAAAAAATTATACATAAATGAAAAAAAATTCATAAGTATAAAAGTAATCATCGGGGGGCACTCAAAATCTAGCATTCCTATCTAGAGACGCCTCCGAACATGGCATAAAAATTTCAGGACGATCTATCAAACCAGTGAGGAGTTTTGCTGAGCGATAGAAAACAACATACATACATACACACACAGACACGGACAGAGGGCTCGAAAGACGGGGATGTAGTAATTTTGAGAGGGGTTATAACGAAAAACTGTGACCTACATTCGATAGATCTTGGCGAAAGGAAGAGGACTGTACCAATTTCATGTATTCAAGAGGTTCACTGGAGGAGAAAAAAATTTTTTTAGAAAAAATTTGACGAAAATTCTGCTGGCACCAAATGAATGCTTTCTCTTTTGAGAAAGCAAAAATGATATGAAAGATAATGAGATTGAATGATAGAAGGAATTGCCTCACCCTCCTACTTGGGAGTGGATTCGGACGCAACCTCTGCACCCCAAGGCGGCTTACCTGCGTGCAAGAATTTGCCTCCAAGTAGGCGGTCATTGGCTGATTTATGATGCATGCGATGAGGTGACGAGAATGATATAGGAAAGGAGAGGAGATGGTGGTAGAGTAGAAATTGGTATGAGAGATGATGAGATTGGATGGAGGTAAGATAGAATAAGAGAAGTGAAGGGAAAGAGACGAATAAAAAGTAGGAAAGGAAAGGAGATGGTATGAATGAAGAGTATGTAATGACATGAGAAATTGGAATGAGATGGAGATGATGATGAAAAAAGAGGAGGGAAAGAGATGAAGAAGGAGTAGGCAGGGAAATGAGATGGTATGAAAATGATGAGTAGAAAATGATATGAAAGATAATGAGATCGAATGATAGAAAGAATTGCCTCACCCTCCTACTTGGAAGTGAATTCGTACGCAACCTCTGCACCCGAAGGCGGCTTACCTGCGTGCAAGAATTCGTCTCCAAGTAGGTGATCATTGGCGGATTCATGATGAATGTGATGAGGTGGTGAGAATGATGTGGAAAAGGAGATAAGATCGCGGTAAAGTAAGAAATTGATGAAAGATGATGAGATTGAATGAAGTTGAGATGGAATGAGAATAGAGAAGGGGAAGAGATGAAGAAAATGTAGGAAAGGAAATGAGATGGTATGAATGAAGAGTATTGATGATGAATGTGATGAGGTGATGAGATTGATTTAGAAAAGGAGATAAGATGAAAGCGAAGTAGGAAATGGCACGGAAAAATGAAGAGATTGGATGAAGGTAAGATAGAATGAAAGAAGAGAAGGAAAAGCGATGGAGAGAAAGTTGGAAAAAATGAGATGGTGATGATGAAGAGTGTGGAATGGAATATGAAATTTAAATGAGATAAAATATGCAATGAATGACGAAATAGTCTGTGATGTATGAGATGGATGGGCGAGTGTGATGAAATGGAAGGGATAATCGCCTCACCCTCCTACTTGGATGTGAATTCGGACGCAACCTCTGCACCCAAAGGCTGCTCACCTGCGGGCAAAAATTCGCATCCAAGTAGGCAATCATTGGCGTATGATGAATGTGATGAGATGGTGAGAATGATGTAGAAAAGGAGATGAGATGGCGGTAAAATAGGCAAAAGAGAAGAATGGTGTTGATGTTATGAGGAAAATGAGAATGATCACCTCACCCTCCTACTCGGTGATTCGTGCAACATTTCACTTTCAAGTAGGCGATCATTGGCGTGTATGGATGTTGTGACGAGGTGTGGATGATGGAGAAATTGAATGTAAGATAAATGTAGGAAATGAGATGAATTGTGTTGATGTAGAAAATGGGGAGAGAAAATGAGGAGGGACGAGGAAGGGGAAGGGAATGAAGTGAAAGTAGATGAGTTGGTGTTAATGTAGAAGATTAGTTGAAAGATGCAATGGATGAATGATTAGAATGGAAATTCGATACGATGAGCAAGGTAAGAGTAATAAGATGAATGAGAATGACCCCCTCACCCTCCTATTTGGTGATGAATTCGGACGCAACCTCTGCACCCGAGTGCGGCTTACCTGCGTGCAAGAATTCAATCCAAAGTAAGTGATCATTGATGTGTATGAATGATGTGACGATGTGGTGTGAATGATGGGAAAATTTGATGAAAGAAGAATTCAGAAAAGGAGATGAATTGTCTTGATGTAGATGATGGAGATTGGAAATGTGATGAAATAAGGAAGGGGGAAGGAATGAAATGAGAGTAGATAAGTCGGTATTAATGTAGAAAATGAATTGAAGAATGTCATGAATGATTTGAATGAGATTGAGATAAAGTAAGCGATGAAATGAATGAGAGATATCGCCTCACCCTCCTACATGGTGATAAATTTTGTCGCAACCTCTGCACCCGAGGGAGGCTTACCTGCGTGCGAGAATTCATCTCCAAGCAGGCGATCATTGGCTTGTATGAATGATGTGATATGTCTGATCATCATACTCTCTGCGTTTACAGGGTTGAGACTGTCTATCTCATCAATGACAACGAAGCATTGAAAGAACGCCTGCATTGTGATCTTTGATGGACATTAGCTTATTTAGTTATAGATTCAGTGAGATTGATAAATCATAAGCGAAAGTGAGTCGCTGGTGAAATCAGAAGGAAATTATACGTACATGCATGTAGAAGTTTAAAATTTAATCATCGAATACCTCATGGTATACCACGTTTTTAGTACAGAATGGGAGTAAAAATCCTTTTTCGATACACTGTGCGTAAAAGTGCACTTTGCGCACAGTTTGTCGACTTTTACTCACAGTTTATCGAAAAGTATAGTTAGATACACGGGCGTAAAACCTATTATTCACATCCCCATGATAAAACCCATCACTCGGACGCGAATAAAATGTTTTACGCCCTTGTACCGAAATGTACTATTTCATTTCTTATTCCTGGTATCATGTATATTGTTCTGTTTGAGGAACACTTTGAGATTTATACTTGACGTAACACGCGATAATGCTACATGAAGTTGTCTTTAGATTCACAAAATTAATTATTGGCTCCCTCATATGGTCGTTTTTTTCAATTTTCTCATAACCGTCGAGTATTTTCAATCAAACAATTATGATGACCAAAAATGATACATTTGATTGTTAGAGTACCCACAAAAATGTGTATTTTTTCATTTTTCGTATCCGTATTTATTCATTCCATGAGATTTTTAAAACTGCTTTCAAAAAGTCGTAAGCGGAGCGAGCGCAGCAATTCCGCTAGCATAATATATGAAGGGCTCCGGACCAGAACGGTATGAGTCCATTTTGGTGAAAATTGAGTTTTTGACGGGTAACGGTAGAAAATACGTGTGAAAACATGTACGTACAATTCCGGAAGTGAAAATGTGTTTTCGTGCGTCACAGGCACTCCGACCATTTTTTGCCTGAAAAAAGTTTCGACTTTTTTTCCGGACCAGAACAGTATAAGTCCACGCTTGAACACCAAAACACTGCTCTGACGCCTTCCATCTTCAACCATTGCACTTTTTTAGGTCTTGCAGAGTGGCGGTAGACCCCAGAATATAGGATTTAGACACCCCATGTTCCTTGGGTGGCTGCATTCAGTCGTTAAGATGTTTGCAAGCCGAAGTTCGTCGCTATCCTCTTCACGATCTTGCATACAGAAGAGCCCCATCGAATCTCGGAATAGCATTCCGTGAGGGTTCGCAAGAATATTGTGACTTTCCCAGAAGCTTTAAATTGAACTTTTGCCATCTCACATCGTCAGTAATAAGATCAGAATCACAGTGGCCCGAGCAGTGGCCACTCGAAAAAGACCTAAAATGAGTCGATAGACCTATCGATGAACTCGCTATAGTTCTCGTTTTTTATCGTGTCCTCAGAGATCTTTTCAGAGAACCGAATCATTAAACCTAAGATACAGGCAAGTTCATATTGCTTTTTTTGAGGAAAATCTCAATGTCCGTGACTACCTATAGCTTTATCGTCGAATAGACACATCTCATTCACAATTAATCCAGAATACAGTTTTGAAAATTACCAGCTCGCTTTTTCAATATTAGTCATCACCTGACTGTTAGCTCAATTCCTCAATTAGTTATGTGAATTTCACTGTAAAGGATATTGTGTTAAGAAATACTAGATTTCTCCAATTGATCCCCCTGCAACTAATTTGATTAACATCAATTGTTTATCAATATCAGTGTTGCCAGACTCATAAATTTAAGAGATTCTGATTATCTACTCGTACTCCATATTCAAATAGAAGTATTTGAATGCTGAACTCTCCAGTACGAGCTGTCTGGATTTGATACTTCAAGTAGAAGTTCTGTACTTTGCGACCTACCAAACATTATAAATTATAGACCAAGCTGTTTGAATGAATACTTGTCGATGAGACTCCCTGCGCACCCATCGGACTCGCAATATCATAAATAGAATCGATCGACAGTCATGATACTCTAAATAGAACCTGTTCGGTAAAATCTGTCGATGTAACTCGACGATAATTCTTGAACATTAGCAAATGTCTTCATCGACACCTAATGGAGATACTCCTAGTCGACAATTCGGAAAAAAAACGTAGACTTATACCGTTCTGTCCGGAAAAATTTTCCAACTTTTTATTTTACCCAAAAGAGGACGTTTTTTTCTAAACGGTGTAAATTCACAATATCTCTATACTTTCCGATCTAAAATAGTGAAAGTCAACTCGTTCCTCCATCTGTTCTGGTTCGAAACGGTAGAAAGCAGAATAGTGTTTTCATACCATTCTGGTCCGAAAAAGAAGTCGAAAAATTTCCCGGGCCAGAACGGTATAAGTCCATTTTTTATTGTAAAGTAATGAGTAATTAGAGTGAACAATTGAAAATCATTGCCCCCTATACAACAATTATCGTGGAAACTTACTTACTATATGATAAAAAAGGGACTGAGCCTCAAAATGATGATTTGAATTTTCTGTTGCAAAAAAACTTTGAGTTGAATTTCCCAGAAATGGAAAAAATGGACTTATACCGTTTTGGTCCGGAGCCCTTCGTATGTGACACCTGAGTTTGCGCTCGGAATATTCATAAATATCGATTACACAGGGATGGAACGATGGAATAGAACAATTGTCTCTTGGAACCACTCAGCACTTGCTCAAATATTATCTCCTGACTGAATCAGTTCTTCTAGACTTTATTTTAGGAAGTGCGAGTTCAATAATGCTAGAGAAAATTTTTTCCTACAATTTTTTCTCGTCCTACATAGTTATGAAAACTGAATCATTCATATAAACATCCTCAGTAGGAATTGGAATACGCCTACCATACACGTAGGGGAATATAGATAGCTCTGCGTCGGTGGGTCAGGGCTGAATTCACGAACAAAAATGGACAGTGGGGGCGAATCAGGCATACCAACCTCATATAATCCGATGATGCGGCACTCTCGTGGGATCCCCCGTATAAATCTATGAATTAGTTATTTTCAGTTCAAGATCGCGTGGCGCGCGGTCAGACCGCTTCCGACCGCGCGCCACGCGTTCGAGTTGTATCGCTGTGAGTGCGAGCGGTGAGCCTCTCGGTTTCCGTACATTCACATAGATGACAATGCCACCATTGCCGACCTTCAAAAGAGACTCCTGACCAATTTTGGCGAGAACTCGGTCATTGATAGGGATTCTTGTAACATCACTCCGGGGATATTGAATGACCGTCTGCTTCGCTACGACTGGACAACTCTTGAAAATGCCGAAACCAGTATGGAAGACGCAATGCATTGGTCGGATGGGAATTTGAAGACAGGTTTGGACGAATCAGTACCAGAGAAAACTATGAATCCGCGCAAAATGATGCTCTGTGGATCGGTCCCGAGTTGAAAGTGCTCATGAATAAGCGAGACGCGACGTGCAAGCGCTGGGAGCGGGTGCAACGTAACCAGCGAAGGTGTCCTCAGCTTCAAAGGGAGTAGTTTCGACTTACTTAAGAGGTCGACTTGCCCATTGAACAAAAGCGCGACTCCTTCTTCCAAATCATCATTCAGTCCCTCTCGATCAAAGCAAAAAGATTTCAAGGAAGATGCGCAATCTCGGCCTCTTGCCCGAAAGCGAAGAGAAAGAACTTCATGGTTTCACACCAGATGAGTTGAACGCTAACTCTGCTGGGGCTTTCGTTTCGCCCCACGAAAACTTTAATGAAGCGATGGACAAAAGGCAGTAATTCTACACTCTGAATTACGCATGAATGCTAAAGGACGGTTCTAATTTTTTCCGATGCGGAATGCCCTAGTGAACACCCACTGTTAGAAAGGAATAACCCCCGCAGTGCGCAAAAAATTACAAGGGAAAAAAAGAGAAAAGATTCGTATTTCTTTTCATTATGTTGCATCCCGGGGAATTCCTGTAATATCTAGATTGATCCTCATGGTACTATGTTGTAGGTGATCAGATTCTTTGAATTCCAGAGAGAGAGAGCCATGTATCAATCTTCTATCTAACTCGAGATAATTACCAACCAAGCTCAAAAATGTCGAAGACTCCCTGTATTTTCATTTCGAAGTGCCGAAGGATCGATGTGTACTTCCTGAAAAATGTAGCCCTCGTAGAGGATTATATGTAATAAAGAAAATCAGAGCGATCCCTCAATAAACATTGACGCTAGTATGATTGTTCATCCCAATTGGGTGTTTTTTGCTATTGCCGTAAAAATTCTCTGAGTGGACTAGAGTCGTCGCAAAAAATAAGAGTTTCCTGAAACCTCCAACTATAAGATGCAATTATAAAACTGATCCTCTTGTTATATGAAACCTACTCTGGGGTAAATTGTTCAGCAGAATCGGAAATCCTCGATTCTATTTTGTACACAGTTCCGAGAGTGATCGATATATAGCAAAGTACTAATCAGGCTCTAAATTCAAACAGAAGAACATCGCTCTACGACCCTTCGAACCGGAGATACCGAATCCTTTAAAAAATCGATATTCAATGAAGAATGGAATATTCAAGGCGGAGCTCTTCGGGAAATGGCTGAAAAGTGCTCAAAATTTCATAAGAAGAATGTTTGGTTCACATATCTTGAATTATGTCCTCGTCTCAGCAGGCGGAAGTTGATGATTCCTCAAGCTAGCTGAAGAAAGCTGAAATGGTGAGTAGTGGCGAGTACTCCCACGGCAGCGTAGCGGGCTGCGCAAAACCTGAGCCACCCTCTCCAAACTCGAGCGTTTGGAATTTTTGACGGTATCTCGGCTTCCAATGGACCGTTTTCGATCACTCTTTTTCTAATGGAAATACGAAATAACTCTCATGAAAAAATACAATGGCGTATGACTTACATCGATTCGAACGCCCTTTTTGTGTGTATATGGGGTGCCGTCAGAAAAAGAGGGGTTGATTCGATTTTCTCCGTGTATCAGCTCGTTTTTCTCACAAAAACAGCATGGATCTGTCAGATTCGAATGGTTCCTAAGAGAATGCTGCTTGGAGAATCTAGAAAGAAAAGTTTCCATAGTGAAAAGCATTGTCACCTAGGAAATAACGGATAGCATACTTTCCGTTCAAGGGAATGGTGGAATATAACTGAATTTCGCCCCAAGAGTTCATAAGACTGTTGACAATCAATATTCATGGTGCACAATACTACACGGTGGTCCTGAACCAAGTCTCCACTCCGCTAACGACAGCAAGTAGGATTCTTGTTGGATATGGTTCGGAACATCTGTGGGATCACAACCTACTAAGAATCAAAATCGCCACTTGGGCCGTTTTCTAAAAAAGTCGAGAAAACGTGTTTTTTCGATGTTTTTCCAATTTTCACCCTCAAAAACTCGAAGGAGACGCATGTTATCGAAAAATATGTAGAGCAACTTTTTGTAGAACTTGAAACGATGAACAAAAAAGGTCCCCACACATTTTCCCTTATAAGACCTCCTGTTCCTGTGATAAAGGTATTTTCGTCTAATACTCGTATTTCATCTGTCATTTTCCACGGTTCTGATCCCATCACTCAGAGGGAACGCATTGTATCGAAAAAAGTGTACAGTAATTTCTTGTAGATCTTTGAAAGATGAATCAAAAAGATCTCAACACATTTTTCGATACAAGGTCATCCGTTCCCGTAACAAACGTACTTTCGTCCGAGACTCGTATTAGAAAGAGGAGGCCTTACATGGAAGAATATGTCCATATGTTTCTTGTTTATCCTTTGAAGATCTACAAATATTCAATGTACATATTTTTCGATGAAATGTGTAACTTTCGAGTTACGGGGTCAAAACCGTGAAAAACGACAGATAATATACGAGTATCAGACGGAATACGTTCATTACAGGAACAGGAGGTCTTATGTAGAAAAATGTAGAGAAACCTTTTTTGTGTATCGTTTCAAGTTCTACAAAAAGTTGCTCTGCATATTTTCCGATAAAATGCGTTCTTCTCGAGTTTTTGAGGGTGAAAAAGGGTAAAAAAGGCGAAAAAACACGTCTATTCGCCTTTTTTAAAAAACGGCCCACGTGGCGATTTTGATTCTTAGTAGGTTGTGATCTCACAGATGTCCCAAACCATATCGAACAAGAATCTCACTTGCTGTCGTCAGCGGAGGATAGACTTGGTTCAGGACCACCGTGACTACAGATAGGTATATGTAATCTTGCATGCCAATTCGTTCCAAGAGAGATTTTGATTCGTAGTATAGTATGAAAGGTTGTCAATATGAAATACAGGAAATTTCTGATAAGAAATAAAAAACCACAACATATGTGGCTCATCGATACTTCATATACTTCTGTGAAGGGCATATTGCCCGTATATTGTTCAAAATGGAATGAAATAATGAAAATATTCTTGCGTTGCACGTTTTGCGAATGATCGAGTATAAATAGTGATATACTTTACCTGATTCTTATTTTCTCGATAATTATGTGCTTCTCGATGGAAAATTTTTTCTTTTGAAAATTTTCAGTTTCCAAATCTCCAAGTGGCATAACCTTAGGAACCATTCGAATCCGACAGATCCATGCTGTTTTTGTGAGAAAAACGAGCTGATAAACGGGGGGAATTAAATCAAACCCTCTTTTTGTGACGGTACCCCATGATATATGATATGATATGATATGATATGATATATAAGGCTCTCGAAGACTCGGTGGTCTTATGGCCGCGGCCACGTCCCTTGGCCACTGGAGAGTTGGATGGAAGAAGCCAAGGGGGTGGTCGTGTCTAAGCGAAATTGAGGATTGGTACGCAGCTGCATTCAGATGTTGTTGATGGAGAGGCCCGCTCGCCACGCGTACGCTCTCGCCTCCGCGACCATAGGAGGGGGAACGGGTTTTCAGGTCGTTCTCCTCAAAGCATCGGCGTATTGTCGCCATATAGACCTGTTTCGTGCTTGTCCTATCCACTTCCTTCTGTTGCACGCTACTCCCACCAGGTCTTCCCATACCTTATCATTCCATCGTATCCGAGGTCGACCCGGTGATCATGGAAGTTTGACATGACTTTCCGTGACTTCGCGAGCCATTCTACCCTCTCCCATCTTGGCTACGTGTCTCGCCCACCTAGCTCGTTTAATTTTGATCATTTGTACTATTCGCGGAGTCCGGTACAGTCATTGTTGTGTAGTCTCCTCCAGCGACCTGTTCTCTTTTATAGTTTCATTCCGAAAATGCTTCTCAGGATTTTATTCTTGAAGGACGCGAGTTTGCACATTTGTTTCTTCGTTAGTGCCCATGTTTCGCACCCGTATAAAACCACCGGCCGGACTATGCTTTTGTACAAGGTGAGCTTTGACTCGCGTGTCAGTAGCTTATTTTGCAGTAGTTTTTCGATATTCTTGTAACTCTTGGATCCGGCGTTGATTCTATTGGCGATTCTCCGTTGATGTCGTTATTCTTATTGATTATCGTACCGAGATATTTGAAATTTAGTACGGCTTTAAACGAGAAGTTTCCGGCCTGTAAAAATTCAGTGTTGTGTATGTCTGGGTTCCTGTCTGATCCCATGTATTTGGTTTTGTCTTAGCTAACTTCCAATCCGACCTCTTCCGCTCCTTCGATGATAATCTCAGCGTTATGTATCACGGCTTCTTCACTATCCCTGATAACGTCCAGGTCGTCTGCGTAACCGAAGACCTGTATGATTTCGCGAAACCCGATCATTGGAAGGCCTTCCGTGCTTTGTACTAGTGGTCTGATAACATATTCTAGGACAAAGTTGAACAACGGAGGTGGAATCGCGTCTCCCTGTTTCAAACCGAACTCAATGATGAATGGCTCCGATAGGCTTTGTCTGATCCTTACTCTCCCGAATGAAAAGGAATCAATCAATCAATCCCGTCCGTGCCCTCTAGTGTAGCTGCTATCATCCTCACTAGATAACCCGGTATACCTAAAAATTCGAGAATGAAGTACATTTTGGATCTGTCGACTGAGTCGTACGCCTTCTCAAACTCGGTAAATAAGTGGTGCACTGGTTTTCCCCCCCTCCCACTCTTTTTCTTGGATTTGTCGTATCGTGGAGATTTGGTCTGTTGTCGATCTGTTTTGTCGAAAGCCTGCCTGGTATCCCCCCACTATCGAGTTGACGTGCCGAGTAAGCCTTGTTATGAGAATATTCGACAGAATTCTATAGCACGTGAAGAGAAGTGAGATGCCACGGTAACTGTTACAGTCTCTTTCATCGCCTTTCTTGAAGAGTAGGATCATGATCAGGTCTTTCCACTCTTCTGGGATTTTTTCTTCCTTCCAGATCAGTTGCATGAGTGCGTGTACTTGGGTTGCAAGCCGGATGCCCCCGTGCTTAAGGCGATGCGGTCGACGTGCACGCTGGAAGTTATTCGCACTTCTATCAAATTTGCTTGCGATTTGGGTGAAACGATGAGAAGACCCGCGTTTATCGTCATCTAACTCGACTTCGTCTTCTCATCGTTTCGCCCAAATCGCAAGAGAATCGGATGAAGAAAGTGCGAATTACAAAGTGCCTATATTATAGGTTAGGAGGTGCTGGGGCTCAAGTTATTCCCACTTTTCTCCAGTTCTCTTGCGATTTTAGCTAAACGATGAGAAGACGAACTCAAGTTAGATGATAATAAACGTGCGTCTTCTCGTCGTTTCACCCAAATCGCAAGCAAATTTGATAAAACTGCGAATAACTTCCAGCGTGCATAGTGCACGGTGACCGCATCGCCTCAAAGAGTTCTGAGGGTATCGACTCGATTCCCATTTCTGAGTTCTGCTAGGGATGAGGCTGGGACTAGCGGTTCTACCGTGTGGACTTTGGCATGGTTCTCGATTTGTCTACGGTTAAAGTTGAGAAGTCGGTAAAAATATTTTCTCCATTGTTCAAGTATTTTCGATTCATTTGTGAGTAGTTCTCCCGCGTCGTTTTTTATGAATTTTGTGCCCGATTTCCGAGGGTTTCTCAGGCTGGAATTCATAGTCGTTAATCCGAGATTGGAGTGAGCAGATTGAGGGCGCTGCGATCGCCATGGCGAGGCATTTTACATCTGGGCAGAGCGATCGCAGCGCTCCTAATCCGCCGATCCTGATATCGGATTAACGACTATGAATTCCAGCCTCAAAGTATCTAGTTCCCGAAAACCTAGCCCCGTGTTTCTCTTCTTGAGGTGTTCTTGCATTCTTGCGATTTTTCTCTTGAGATGGGCTCGCTCTTTGTGTTTGATGAATTCATTGTGTTCTCTATGTGTTATTGAAGGTTGGATGTGTTTTGCTCCGTTTCAATCGTCTACCCGTTTTCCCAACGCTTCACTAACCAGGGGGGACCACAATGTTTGGGTCGCCGATTTTGACCAAAATTCTTCTACGGTCTCGTACCACCTAGAAATTGGAAAATCCAAAATATTAAGGACCAATGGGCTTTCTATTTAGAGTTACGAGCATGAACGTTAGCATTGCGAGTATATCTATATACATCACTTCTTAACATTGGTCTATACGGGCAATGCTAATTTCATAAGCTGTAGTTTTGAACAGAAGGCCCATTGGGCCTCAATATTCTGGATTTTCCCATTTCTGGGTAATACGAGACTGTAGAAGAATTTTGGTCTAAATTGGTGACCCGAACACTGTGGTCCCTTGTAAGTTCGTCCCGTTTGGCTTTACACTCATCGTCGTACCAGGGCTGCTCTCTTGCCTTTTTAGTCTGGCCTATCGTGGATAGTGCCGCATTTAGAATGACCTTTTAAGAGAGTCCCATTGATCCTCGATTTTTTGTACCGCGTTGTGAGAGTTCTGTTGTTCTGATGTTTGCGATTTGATGTTTTGTGCGATCTTATCTCAATATTCTGCCCTGACTTCCGGTTTCTCTAGGTTTTCGAGGTCGAACTCGATGGATATCACGCCATTATTGCTCTGTCTTTGGTGTTTAACTCTGTCTCTCATGTCAACAGCGACTAAATAGTGGTCCGAGTTACCGAAAGCTTCGCGGTATGATCTTACCTGATTTTCGCGTTCTATCAATCATCACATGGTCTATCTGGTTCGCGTCTCTACCATTTAGGTGGGCCCATGTGTGTTTATGGATATCCTTCCTTTCAAATGCTGTGCTCTTAATCACTAAATTTCTAGTGGTTGCAAATTCAATAGCCCTAATCCCATTTCCATTACCCATGTCATGTAAACTTCGGGTGCCTGTGACCACTCGATAGAGAGGTTCCCTGCCAATTTTAGCATTGAAATCTCCCATGACGATCTTTGTATTCAGGCTGCTACGAGTGCGATCGAAGTGTGCCCTAGATCTGTGTAGAAGTTGTCTTTATCCTCTTCTTCGGCACTCTTGATGAGTGCGTGAACATTGAAGATAGTAAGATCAAACGACCTGGTTCGGAACAGGAGGACGGATAGGCGATTGCTGATGAAAGAGTAGTCTTCACTATAGGGTAGTAGTGTAGTTTTGACCAAGAAACCTGTACCCACAGCGCACCTTCTTGTACCCCCACCGGAGTATGTATAGCGACCTACTCTGTGTTCTTCCTCATCAGGTCGTCTCGTCTCCTGGATAGCTAGTATATCGATATTATACTGTTCTACCTCCATAGCCGAATTGATAAGCGCTCCTTCGCTCCCTAACGTCCGGACGTTCCAAGTACCGATTGTGAATGATCGAAGGCGGAAACGGTCTCTATCGGGAGGGTGAGTCATTTTTCGACTTTTGTTGTTTTCTCTCAATCCCGAAGGGGGGGGGGGTATCGCTGCCACAGCGAGGAGCCTCCGATGATATTTGTCATCTGCAGTTGGGTGTATTCAGAGATGTATCAGTAGCGCGTGGGGAGAAAACCAGGGTTATCCCTCGCGAACAATCGTTGCCTGCACGTCACTCGCGAATTGCACTATTTGCGGGGCTGCGGCTATCACTTGAGCGGCTCGACAGTGTGACTTTTTGCTGATCGGCTGTCGCTTGACTGATGGGGTATGCCCGCGGTGGGACGCACGTGCTCGCGTTTTGAAGGAATGAGCGACTCTATCAATAAGTTTGAATGTATGGGCGGGTTGACTTTTATTGCTTTTCCTCGGCGCCTTTCAGCTCGGCTCGTCTCAAAGCGTGAAAAGAGTGTATTGATGGTCTCGTTGTGGGACAAATGAGCTATGTATGATGACGAAATGATATTCCAATGAGATGTATGAAATCTAAGCCTATGGAATTTCGTGCGAATCGTGGGATCGGACGTCTCTACTATACTTGGTCTTTGTTCACTTTGATATCGATTGCAAAACTTCCTGCGAGCTTACTTTTTCGACTTTTGAGGATCAGTCCGATAAAACTTCAGATTTTTGATTGAATAAAACTAATTTTATTCGAGGAAACACGCCAAAAATTCACCCAGAATTGGCACAATTCAAGTCTAAAAGAATTGCGAGGCTTTCTGCAAGCTCACTATTTTGACTTTTGAAAATAAGTCCAACTTGAGATTTTTGATTGAATTAAAGCAACTTCATCCGAGAGAATACGCCCAAAAGTCACCAAAAATTGGCACGATTCAAGTCCAAAAAATTGCGAAGCTTTCTGCAAGCTCACTTATTTTATTTTTGAGGGAATTGATCCTATTAAACTCGAGATTTGCATTGACACTCGCGCGATTTCAGTGAAGAGTCCAATCAGCTAAACATACGCAACGATTACCATGTATCGACGCACTTCAACTATTTGGAATGATTCAAGGTTCCAAACGGGTAAGAATTCAAAAACGAACTTATGAGTAGATTTTGCAACGAAAACGGCTTAGAGCATAAATTCACCCCTAGTTTCCATCCCCAATCAAATCAGCTTGAGAGAGTCAACCGAGTTATCAAGACTATGATAGCAGTTTCTTCTGATAATCACGAAGAATGGAATAAGCATATCCAACAATTTCAGTTTTGTCACATTTCGAATTCTTCAAGTTTGACCGGAAAGTCAGCAGCGTTCATGATTCATAAACGCGAGATTAAAGCGCCGAAATCATGGAGAAGACGCGAGAAAATTTTCGAGAAAAGCTTGAAAAATTTCATGGGAAGCGATAGCCGAATCAGATTATTGGAGTTATTAAAAGATTTAGACGGAACAGAAATCAGTTCAGAATCAAATTCAGAGAGTAAAGTAGGAGTCGAGTCAGGAAATCAGAGTTCAAATCAAGTTAATGAGCTCTCGCGAGCTGATGAACCAGAGGAGTTCACTATTCGGCACCAATAACTCAATGCAGATTTGATTGACTCTCAAGAAACAATAAAAAATCGGTCAACGCGTATGAATAAGCTTCCCGAGGTACACGACTCTACACAAAATGCCGTAATGTAAATCATACGCTATAGTATTTTTTCTTGGAAGCTGGCTCGATTAAAAAAAAAGTGATCGGAAACGGTCCAGTAGGAGCTGAGATACCGTCGAAAATTCTGAGCGCTCGAGTTTGAAGAGGACGGCTCAGTTTCTGCGCGGCCCGGCACGATGCCGTGGGAGTACCCCACTTCTCACCATTTCGGCTTTCTTCAAGCGAGCTGAGGGAAACACAAACTTTCACCTGCTAGGACGAGGACACAAGTCAAGGTATGTGAATCAAACATTTCTTAATGAAAATTTGGACATTTCTCAGCCATTTCCCGAGGAGTTCGGTCCTTGATATTTGATTAATTATTCAATATCGATTTGAAAAAATCGGTATCTCTGGTTTGAGGGGTCGTAGAGCAATGTCCTTTCCTTCAAATTTAGAGCAGAATTAGTACTATAATATTCAAGAACATGTTTTTCTATATATTCATTACTCGCGGAATTGTGTGCAAAATAGAATCGAGGATTTCCGATTCTGATAAACAATTGGCTCCAGAGCGGATTTTTTAACAAAGTGACCAGTTTCATGAATAAATCTTGAAGTTGAAGGTTCCGGGAAGCTGTCGGATCTTTGCGACAACTTGAGTGCACTTTGAAAATTTCACGGCTATTGCAAAAAACAACAATTTGGGATAAACAATCAGAATAGCGTCAATGTTCAGCGAAGGATTGCTCTGATTTTACTCTCGCATACGAGGGTTTCCACGGAACTTTCGACTTTTGTGTTACTGCAATGATCCTGGAGTAGTGAGTGCACCGTACAGCATGATGGAAGCGCTCACGGTGTTGTTCAGTGCACGCTCTTTTTCTTTAGGTCCTTCGATGTTCGGCATCAGTCGCTGGAGCGCATCCCGACCCTTTTGGGCGGCTTCCTGGATTTTCGTCTCCAACGACCACTTAGCGCCGAGCCACACGCCGAGGTACTTTGACTCTGTCTTGCGGAGGACCTCTTGCCCGTTGATAAGCAACCGGGGCAAGTCGAACTTCCTCCGTGCGTTACCACTATGGCTTCGCACTTCTTGACAGAGACCTTTAGGAGCCCGCTGATCATCCACTAGTAGACTCGGGCCAGCGCCTCGTTCGCACGTCTACCCAGTAGTTCCTCGTTGTCTGTCCATATTCTGGGTCCCGCGTCCTCCGCGGAAGCTTCAATTACCACCCCTTCTGGCAGTTCGATAGTGAGCAGACTGTCGTACTGACAAGGAGAGGTCCAACCTTGCGGAACACGGGTCTTGATGGAACTCTGGGAATCATCTTGTTTTGGTGAGAAATGGAGGTATCTCCAAGGATTATTATCCCATGAGCCTCCCATTTCGAGATACAGCTACAGAGATTAGCATTGTTTGTATATCTATATATAAGAACATTCAACATTGGTCTATATTGGCAATGCTGATCTCCATAGCTGTATTTGAGAATGGGAGGCCTATGGGATTCAATACTTGGAGATACTTTCACTCACCAAAACAAGATGATTCCGGAAGTTTCATCAAGAGACGTATTCCGCAAGGTTGAACCTCCCCTTTCCATTTTTTTTGCTACCCCCGGGTCACAGGATGTACACGCCCTCTGTAACAGATTGCATACGAGTCATTCAGGAGCGTTTCGGCCCGAGCCGCCATCGGAAGGGGGGAGGGGGGGGGTCTGGAAAAGATCTTCAAGAATTTCTTTCCATTAGTACTATATTAAGATAGTACAAAAAATTTTTTTCAGATTTATTTTAACCCCCCCCCCCCACCCACGGGTCCCGGGGCTCATGGAAGATCCATTTTTGGCCCTTTTTTAGCCTATCCTCAAAAGATCATAGCTCTGTCTAGACTCAACCTCTTTGGACGTACTTGGGCGCATTTCCTTCGTGAAGACTAGTTCTTTTGAGGAAGGAATTCACCGCCACCGATTATATTGAGTCTAGCGATTTGTAGGAGCTATTTGCTGAGAGCAGATTTGAGCGATTTTTACGCCTCCTTTTAAGTGATCTAGCTCCCACTAGAAGAGTGGTCATCGACTTCTGGAAGTAGTGATTTTGGAGGTCTTGAAAGAACCTATAATTAAATCACTGGTGAAAGTTGATTATCGTAGTTTTATAGGAGCTATAGCCGATACAAGTTTCGCAGTTTTGTAAAAATGCCAAACTTCGAGCTCGATTTGCACAGATAGTTTCTGTATCTCCGACCCCAAACCTATGCAAATATGTTCCCCAACACAAGAACTACCAATATCAACAAGGACCTCAGTGAAGGGATCATCTCCTGATCTTTGGCATACGTTCAAAAACACAGTTTTTTTACTGTTTGCTTGAAACGCCATCATACGCGTGGCTCGCATATGCTTCCATCTGAGTTATTGCGCACCAATCTGGATGGAACTACTCCCCAAAGTACCTCCGAATATATGTGGAAACTTTCGAAGGCTAGCCTCAAGCCAGAAGCGAGCTGGAGGTTCAAACCATCGGGTCCATAATGGGCATCATTTCGTCTATTTTGGGGCAGGAGAGCGTGGGTTCGATTCTCCGTGTTTCTGCCCACAATCGAGACGAGTGGCTAGAATATAGATACAAACATGTTCTTCCGACTCAAAATGACCGTCCTAACACGATTCCGGTGCCAATTACCCCTAAATTATCATCATTTTGCAGCGAAGGAGCAAAATCTGTTATTACGGAGTTTGAGGTTGGATGATATCCTAGGCACAAATTCACCCCGGAATCGTGTTTAGATGGTCATTTCAAGTCGAAAAATCACGTTTGTCTCCCTTTTCTATGTAGTAGTTTCGTTTGTGGGCAGGATTACAGGGAATCGAGCCTTCGCTCGCCTGCCCCAAAATAGACGAAATAATGCCCATGTGGGACCTGATGGTTCAAACCTCCAGCTCGCTTCTGGCTTGAGGCTCTCCTCCGGAACTCCCATTTGGGGGTACTTTGGGAAGTAATTCCACCCAGATTGGTGCACAATCACTCAGATGGAAGCATACGCGAGCCATGCTTATGTGGCACTTTGAACAAAAAGTCAAAAAACTACTTTTGAACATATGCCAAAAATCAGAAGATGATTTCTCCACCGAAATTCTTGTTGATATTGGTAGTCCCTGTGTTGAAGAACATATTTGCGTAATTTCAAGGTCGAAAATAGGGAAAAAATTTTTGCAAATTGAGCTCAAAGTTTGGCATTTTTAGGAAACTGCTCAACTCGTACCGACTGTAGCTCTTATAATAAGTACAATAATCGACTTTTACCGTTAGATGAATCGTAGGTTCTTTCAAGAACTCTCAGATGACTACTAAGAAAAGTCGATTATTACATATCTAGTAGGAGCTAGATCACTTGGATGAAGACCAAAAAATCGCTAAAATCCGCTCTTAGCAAATAGCTCCTACAAATCGCTAGACTCAATGATTAATCGGTGGCGGACAATTTTTCTCTCAAAAGAACTAGTCGTCAGAAAGAATGCGCCCAAGTATGTCCAAAAGGTTCAGTCTAGTCAGAGTTATGAGTTTCTAAGGATAGGCTAAAGGGAGAGCCTGAAATGAACCTCTTACGGGACCTAGGACCCATTTCGAGGGGGAGGGGGAGTGGTGAAAAGAATCTGGAAGAAATTTTTTTGTACAATTTAAACATGGTACTAATGGAAAAAAAATTTGGGATCTTCCTCCCGACCCCCCTGCTGACGGATGTGGCTGAAATGCTCCGAAATTGCTCATATGTGATTCTTCCTTCCCGTTCGTGACTTCTATGCATCTTTTGATGGCTAAAAATGACTACTCACTATCTGTGATTATTCCAATACGCTCGACTATGAAGACAAATTTTCATGAATCATATATGGGCAAATCTCAGAATTCGGACGACTTTTAGCTGTAGAGTTGAGGCAATTCCGAAATAGCTGCACACTTATTCCACCATCTTGTTCAGGTCTTTGAGTATCTAAAAGATAACGATATAGTCCCGTGATTCACTTTGGAACATCGCACCTCGGATTCTGGAGAAAAAACGAGTCTCGATGTATAAGCATAGGCAGGCACCTTTCAGTTGCCCAACTTCGGATTTCTATACTTGATCATATGACTCTGTAAAATGATGGATATCGAGATAGTTTGGGTACTCTAGAGTAACCTCATGTGATACCAGTTGCATTAGACATAGATATTTTATTTGCTAAAAATCGCATTTTTGTAGTGATTAATTTTCATGAGCCTTACGCTACTTGCACATTCGTTCAACGATCGGTGCGACTCTCGAGTACATGTATTCGAGTGTAAAATATGGATTACACGTGGTTCCAGCCCCTTCGAAGCTGGTACGTTTATGTGCCCCGCGTGAAACGCTTCTTTAGAACCGAATCACGCAGAACAAAATTTTTTTTGTTCAGTTTCGCATTTTCCTTGAGAGTAGAGCACACCTCTGTGGCTGAAATGGAATTTTGGGCTTCGGCTCGAACAAGAAAATGCCATCACAAAAGAGTCGAAATTTTGGTCGCATCAACCACCACATCATTTCCAGTGGTGACATAAAAAAAATCAGTCAATTGTCGGACACTCGCTCAAGGAGTCACCACTCTTACACAGTGATAGGCACAGTCTCATGCTCACAGCATATCGTTCTTTGATACCTAATCAATCATTTCCTAAACTTAAAGGATGATTGATCAATCGCACCGAAAGCTACAACTAAGCCGCGCGCAAAATTCTGAGCTGTATTGCGAAATTTGCAATTGACCCGAACGGTACATACTTCTGCGTCCAATTTTTGTATCGTTTTGTACAAAAATGGGGAGAGTCGAGAGTACGGCGGAGTTCTCAAAGCATTTCTCGCGCTTCTAATAAATCGTTGATAAAGTTCCTAAAAGAATTCACGAAACTATCTTCAATTTTCAAAAAGCTGGATTTGGGTCATATCTCGGAATATCGAATGTTGTCTCACGGAATATGGAATACTGTCACTTGCTTGCTATCAAACTTCTTCGTTACATAATTGTTGATAATCATTATTGTGAATTCATTATCTCCATCGGAATATTTCGAAAGATACAAAATTTTTGTGGTACTATACACTTCCACACAGCTGTGGATCTCAAAATTCTCTACAATTAGAGTATATTCCGATCAAAATAACAAATTCATGATAATGATTATTAACAATCATGTAAAGAGAAAGTTTTGTGGCGAGCAAGCTACAGTATTTCACATTCCGTGAGCAGCAAAATTTCGAGATATGACCCACATCCAGCTTTTTGGAAATTTGAGAATGACTTTGTGGTTGCTGTGAGGACATTCTTCAACGATTTACGAGTGGGACGGGAAATGCTTTGAGAACTTCGTCGTACTTTTGACTTTTCTCAAATAAGTTTGAAAGGATGCGCTCAAAACCTCGAGAATGAATATCCACCCAGTCTAGAAGTGGAGCGAGCTGATCCCGAGAACTTGATGGGTTCGAAATTCCTCATGCTAACATAAACAGTCGATTTCGACATTGTTCCTCTGATTATGAAGTGAGTCGAATCGTATATTCGTATCCAGCATACTCGTTCACATGAAGTGAAACCTTTATCAGCGCAAATTCGTGGTTACTCATATATAGGCAAATCTCAATTTCAACGTTGGGAGAAGAACACTCGCGTTCTTTCCGCTGCTCGCACTGGGTCATTTTGTAGATCCACTCAATTCCGATAGTTCTACGTCATTCAGAAGTCTATTCCTTGCTTCAACAAGGTACTGGGAGACGCTTCTACATGACAAAATTGCAATCCTCGGCCGAACAAGGGCATAATTCGCTCACGCCTTAGCTCGTGGCAGGCGGGGCGGTTGACCGATTGATCTGAAAAATGGATACATGGTAATGTCAAGAAACGTATGATTCTCGCCCGGGGCTGTGCCTATCGATGCGTCAGAGTGGCGATGATTCATTGGAGCGATTTTGTATTATACATTTTTTCCTCCATCGCTCTTCTAATGGATGCAGCACTCGGGGCGGTGAATCTCCCGTATCTGTAGAAATGACATCTACAACTATTCCCAAAAACCTACAAATCTAGTCCAAGAACGATAGTGTGCTCGATTCTGCATGATGATGCGGCTTAGAATGAGAAGAGTTATTTTTGCGCAGAGTCAAAGGAATCGTTTTCCGTGTAGCCCACGAAAATTTCGATTCCGTTGGAATTGAAACCAAGTGTGAACTAATATTCATACCTCGAAAAATAGCTATGAGGATTTCGCCCCTACAGACTCATCTCGGTCGTGATGCGAAGCTCGTGAGAATTGTCAAATGACGAAAATGAACGTTTCGGCGGCTGAGGCACATCTTCATTTTGTACAACAGACCTCCAGAAGATACTGACAAGTGTTGGAGTTATCTCCTTTTCTCTATTCCGACACCGAAAATGCCATGTATTCACATACACATGTATCAATCAGGATAACGAAGATATGAGGCTCCCTTCAAATACATGGGAAAATCTTCTACTCGTTCACGAATCCATGGCGGAGCTTCAAAGTGATTTACGCGAGTATTTCATCATTGTTTGAGCATTACTTGAACCAAAAAAAGTCAATGGGGGGGGGGGGGAGTGCTGTCATTCTGTAGTTGTCGAAATTCCAAAGTCGAGGTCGCGCAGTTCCTGAGATTTGCCCATGTAATCATCATTTGTTCACGGTGACCGATCGACTTCAAACGCGGACGTTGCGTCCCTTTCCCTAAGGCGAGCGCGCCAGCTTAGCTCGGACTTCACCCGAGGATCCGAGTTTGTTTATAATCTCTTTTTCTCGACACGGAGCCCCGACTGAAGCGGTGCGCTCTCCTTTGCGTGCAGAGTTGGAGCCCTCGCATCTCACGCGAGATCTCTATGATATATTTGGTCTCCCGTGCGAGAGCTATCACGATGATCCACTTACAAGGGAGACCCACGAAGTGCGGGTCACCAAATCTCACCAAACTTTTTTCACAGTCTCGTGTCATCTGAAATATGAAGAATCCAGAGTAACTCCGTCAAATGGGCTCCCTGTTCAAAGCTATGAGTAAAAATGTCAGCATTGTCAGTATATATATATATATATATATATATAACTTTTTAACATATCACTTTATAACATAGGCCTAGATGTCATAGGCTGTAACTTCGGACAGAGGGCCCATTCGACGGAGTTACTCTGGATTCTCCATATTCTAGGCGGTACAAGACTATGAAAAAAGCTTGGTGAGCTTTGGTGACCCGCACAACAAGGGTCCCTCTTGTTAGTTAGAAACTAATCTTCCATCATAGTTCCAGGGAGATTCGAACTAAAACGAGGAGTTGTGGATGTTTGGAAGAGGGGGAAGTCTGAAGTACAGAAGGAAGGTGGAAAATTGTCTCAGTAGTCTCAAAAATTGCATTGTAGATATTGGATACGATCGGAGGAGGTAGAAGAAGATTACCCATCATTCCTGGGGGAGGACCCCCAGGAACTTGCATCCTAGCTGATGTCGTGGTGTGGATTTGAGGCGGGGCAGATACTTGACTTCGCATTCCTGGTGTCATCATCTGTTGAGGAGGACCACCAATACCACGCACAGGGCCCTGCAGACTAGCTGGTATATTTGAGATATTAGCAGGCACACCACGTCCAGCAGCACGACCTATGCCAGGACCAGTTGTCGCGCCCGGCATCGGAACCCTGGGCAGACCTTCTTCAGGAGGAGGAGGTCCTTCTACTGTGAGTGACACAATATTCTCACCACGGAGCAGAACAAATCCCAATACTCTTTTCTCTTCTCTCTCAGGCTGTTTTGTATTTTTCGGTTTGATTTTTCTGAACTCCTCACAATCTCCGAGAATCAGATTCATGTGTTTGTCAAAGGCTTTGAATGTCCCTATGAATGTTCGAGAATCTTGTAGGATGATTCGCACTCGGTAGTTGATGTGCTGCAACATCTTGTTGTTCTTTCCAATCGTCTGTGAAGGAAAGAATACCACAGATATGAAATGGGTGATATCCGTCAGGGGTCATCATTCGGCGAGAGGATTCGAATTATTGGGGATGGAATATCCTATACATCTATTAATACCGATTTGGGACTATTCTGGTATGATTTCTCTATTCTCCATTACTTTTGGTCGAAACTTCTGGAACGATGGATCCCACATCCATCATTAACTGAACGAGGTTTGAGATTCAATCTTTCAGTTAAGGGAGAGCGATGAGAATTTCGTTCCCCTTATAGAGATACTATTACAGGACGAAATTTTCATGAATCGAGTGGAAAACATTGGGTTTCCCTGCTGGAATGTATACTCGCATCCATAATGATCAACATCAAGCTGAAAAATACATAATAGAACAATTCACAATATTCTTCACATAACTCAATAACAATGTAAGTGTGCACTGCTAGGATAGATTAGCAGAATGCTTCCTGACAGCGAGGTTTGCCCGTATGGTCAAACCAACCAATGAAAGATTGCATCTGACTGATCCAGAGGTATAATGATGATCGCAAATACCACTGACATTTTCACATTCCCTCTTGTTCAAGAAAACATATTTTATACGTGCATTATCAATTTCATGACAAATCCAAAGATGACCGTGGATTCTATGGTCGACTGGAATGAGTTCGATCAGTTGAGCATCATTAGACGCCTATTTTCTCAACTCGAAACCACCCTCTTTGAGAATCTCGATCAATTGAACCTGTTCTTCTCGAGGTTCTTGTACTATCGCTCCCCCGACATGAAATCGTACATGTATGATTCATCCTCGATAATTCCAACCGCTGAAGCGAAGAGATGTCCGTAATCTTCAGCTAATTCCCTCAAAATTCTAATCGCGAGATATGGTGAATATTTCAAACCGTGAGTGATTGTTCTGAGAGAATGGAGCGAGCCTTCCTGATCCGAATTTTCTCCCCCATAAGATCTCCTGCAAGTGACGATCTCTGGGATCGACTAAAACTTGTCTGAACATTTCCTCTATATCGGACACGGAAAAGAAATCATACCGACGCCATCTCATTATTAGATCAATTAGCTCTGGTGATAAATTTCCTTCTGTGTAGAGTAGATCATTTAATGGGGTTCCATAAACTCTGTTTGAGCCGTTGAAAACCGTCCGTAATTTTTTGGAGCTTTGAAGCACTCCATGATGAGGGAAGATATGGCAACATCCTCATCCTCGACTTACGAATTTGAAGCTCTTCCCATATGCGCGAGATCCTCGCACTCTTCCATAAAAGCTTTACATTTTGTGACGGCTGCTGGATTTGCCTAGTTGATTTAGCCGCACATGCTGGCCTGTGTGCAATGCCCAGCAAATTTGATTGATTGTAGCTGGAACTCTGCATGTTGCTGGATTGGCTACTACTTAGATAAATTTCTACATATGATATTGTGCTGCTGCGCACGAGTGAGATTGGATGAGGGAGTGCGCTAAATTATCACACGTGAATTTATTAGGAAAATAGACACAAGATTCATTCATACAGAGAAACATGGTGTATAAGAAGCACATCGAGCGCGAGCACGAAGAGAGCAAAGGGTGAAGCCCAAAAAGAGAGAGCAATTCAAGGCTGTACTCACAAATGTATATTCTCTATCGGCCGCTCGCATTGTAATTGTTCTATAACCGGACGATGTCCAAGACGCAGGTATCGGTCGCACGCAAGGTTGATCTGGACCGCCGGATGATCATCCTCTCGAGCACGCCACCAGGGTATTCGATCAGGAGCTCGTGCACACGCGGCGCGGGCACGAGGGAATTGCAGAAAGCGCGAGATATTGCTCCGATCGCGGCCACATGGTCTGCTCGGCAAGACGGGCGAACAGAGTCTGAATTTGGCGCAACGCGCGATGCCGGTCAGCTGATTAGCGTGGACACGAGGGGCGCGGTGCGGCAATGCTGGAGGTTCGATGACTATTCGCGACAAACGCGTGATTTTACTGTCTCTCTCTCTCACATGTATGACTTACTGCTCTCTCCTCGGATGCTCTGCTACATTCTGTAAGAAGGTTATATTATTACATTGATTCGGGACAGGAGAGAGAGAGAGATGATGGTTGAGATTACTTACTCAACCGTCACACCCCTCCCCCAGACGCCGTTCAGCCAGTCGGCGCACAGTGGGGCCAAGGAGTACTTGAATAATTCGCCATTACGTGAATTTGCAACCAATCAACATATGCGCAAACAGAAGACTTTTGGATGAATGAGAACAAACTCCTGCGTCTGCGCATATGTTGATTGGTTGCAAATTCACGTAAATGGTGGAATTATCATTAACAAAAAATAAATATAATGTAATTTGTGCTGGAGAAGAATTGCACTGGTATAACTAATTGGAATGATACAGGAGAAAGAAAACAGTATCAAAATTTAGATTTCGATGATAAGAATCAGAATTATACTCAAATCCTACGTTTCCGTACTGATTATTGATGACTGATGTGGAAAAATTTCAAGGAATAAATAGATACGAATTACTGATCGGTCGTAGACCTGAAAATATCCTACTAGAATAGCAATCCTTATGTACTAATATCATCCATCCATTCTACGGATCGGCCGGGAACCTATCTAACTGATTTCGACGGTCTGATTTGAAATAAATCGATGGAGATGCATATATAGATGATTAGAAATCTGGATTCACTAAAAAGTGATAAATGAAAATCATAATAATCAATCGATGGACCTAGCTAATGATCCTAATTCGATTGTAATACTGAATTTTTGTCCACTGGGAGCACTATGATTGAAATTTAACACTCCACTGAAAAAAGTCTTGTCAGCAACAGTACTGATCGGCGCAAAGTCGAACGGACACAACACACACCGAGTGAGACTCGCACGCACACATCCGTCGCCGTCCATCGATGAATCTTCCGCAGGAATGATGTCGATCTCAGCTTCGGTTCGTGGGACACGGACGTCATCCTCTCGTACTGGTTGCTCCTGCACCTTGGTTTGGTGGAATTTTCCTCCTCCTGGACCAGCCTCTCGTTCTAGATCGGTCAGATTGACATGTCTCGGTCGGAATGACCTCGAATAGCCTTTTGGATTCGTTTGAAATTGCTTAGTTGTGCTACCAGAACGAATCTCATTTGACACGAATTCCAAAAAACAGCTAGCGCCTGTTAGGAAAAAATTCTCAAAGGCGCATTCGTCGGACGACCCAATCTGCGTGGAAAATATAGTCCGGTGCAGTGAATCATTACGAATACGAACATTTTGAATTAATCCGGTCGAATGACTGTGACCGTCTTTCGTGTACATTTCGTGCGCAGAGAACGCGTAATGCATGCACGCATTTGTATTTGGCAATATACCTTTAGATGTTGAAAATAGATGTTGATGTGCTGATCGGAATTTGGAGCATGATGGTCTCAGAGACTGATTTACTCCTTGCGCTATGATCGTAATTGAATCAAAAGTTTGATCAGAATGATCTTTCTGCACTAGGCAATTGTGAGCATAATTGTCCGTCTCGATTATTTTAGAAGCGAGATAATTGTGTTCATCAAACGAACGAGGAAATCAAGTCCGATGATGTGCTCATTTGCTTCTGCGAGATTGAATTCTGAAATGTGGACTACAGGTGGATCCAAGTCGTTAGAATGTTGATTTCCTTATCTAGCATTATTAGCCATGTCATGAGATGTAAAAATTGCCTCCTTGATAAATGAATTCTGAGCAGCTGATTTGACAGATGAAGAGCTTGAAGGGCCCATCTCGCTCTTTGTCAGTGTGAATTTGCAAGACTCAGGAATTTTTTCAGGGGCATGTGACAAATTTGCTACCAAAAATCCGTCGCAGGGAACGTTCTCGACATGAATTGAGAATTTACTGCAAAAATTGACATTTGTCCATTGCAATCCAGCCTGCACGAGAGATTGTGCTGATTGGCTAGATGTCAAGGGGTCTAATAGGCTTCGATGGTTTGCTAAATAGAAGTCTAATCCATGACAGGATTGTGAATCAATTGGTCCATTGAAATATGTTGATTTCCTATTTTTATATTTGATATATGTAGCAAACGGGATTCGGACGATAATATTGTCCAAGGAGTTATTCGGAAGTACTGCAACTGCCAGATTCTTCCGACGAAAGATGGAATTTTTGACTGAATAGTGTGCACGATTAGGTGTGACTTGGCACTGTGATTGGGATTTTGAGAAATCAAAATGATGATTCGAGCGTATCCACCATGGCTCACGACATTCATGCTCAAATTGGTCGACATAGTCAAGTCCAACGACTGGCGATGAATCAAAAATTGCGTTTGATTGAGCAGTGTGAATTTCCGTCAATACAGACGAATAAGGTCTTCATTCTAATGAATCATAACATGATGAAAAATTATAATATGACATTTGAATATTTCGACTCTCGTCCGAAGAAAAATTTGGACAATACGGATCACCCCTCCCCCGGAGGTGATCAAGCTCCATAATGGGGATCAAATTGACTTGCGTACTTGTTGCAGATTCGTGCATAAACAAAGAGCACGTACAACTATTCGCACAATTTGGATGTGATCTCAATTTGTCGAAATCATCTACAAGAACTCGATTCGAAGTTGAAGGGAACTTTGACTAAAATTGTCAGGTTGATGTAATCCATGGTCATCCTTCTGCTTCTGGTTAGTGGTGGTGATTTGCGCGCGCGCGGATGTCTCACTTTCTTGATCACGCAATAATCGACTCTTGAAGTCCATAACCCATTCATTGAGCATCGCATCTCGGTGATTTCTAAGCGCAGCGTCGCTATGGAAATGGTCATTTTCGACAAAATCATTGATTTCATAATTGCCTGCGGGGCGTCGCAACAAACGCGGCAATGTTACATTCCGTAGCTCAAGCTTCGTGAGCATAATTTGCCATCCATCGTCCGAAAGACTTGTAATATATTTCAATAATGAGGGTAAATCCTCTGAATTTATAATGTTAGGATTCATGATGGCAGAGAAAAAATGACCGCAGAAATTGTAGAAGATTATTTTGAGTTTCTCAATTGATCACCTAACTGTCAAAACATTGACCAGAAATATCCAACTCGAGTCGATTGTATCTCGAACACAGAGATTGAGGATAGATAGATAGATAGATAGCCTTTATTTGCTCAGAGGCAGAATAACAAAAGTACAAATAAAATTACAAATAAATAAAGCTGGAGGGGACAGTCAATGTCTCCCCATTTGGATATACATTACTAATATTTCTTTGTGTCATTCGGTAAGAATTTGGTCAAGGCCATATTCAGTCTTACATTTTATCACAGATATGATACGTCATGTACACGTTTACTGTAATACACAGTATTACACAGTATAAAACACAGTAATCACAATGATTCAAGGAAACGTGGAATAGAAATCGGAAAATTCATTCAGAGTGAGGCTCCCCTCTTTCATTGACATTTTTACAAGTATGTAACTGGGCGAGTATGAAAATTTGAACCGATATCGAAATCATCTTCTCTTTTTTATTCACGCACGACATGGTTTTAACCGAATTTCCACTCTTGAAAGGAATGAAATCTAGAAAACCATGTCAAGTATTGTCTGAGCCGGACTATTTGTATTCGTGCTATCGCACCGATCTGGAACTATTATATTCTGATCAAATCTATTGATAACACATCTCAATGGCTTATTTCACTCATTTCCCATCATTCCTTCAATAGTTCGGATTAGAGAGATAGGAGGAAGAGAACTGAAATAGAGGGGATATAAACGAGTCAAGATCACCAATAATAATGCAAAGGAGCTTCATGATTTTTGACCTGGAAACGATGCCAACCAGCCACCAATCTAGTTAAAATAGAAACGGGTTAAATCATCTCGAAATGATAATCAGATACTCGTTACAGTCATTCGAGTTCTGAATTTTTAAACTCTTTCGCTGATGAATGACCATCAATCTGGAAATAGCAGCACCCAAATGGCTCCAAGGTGGTCCTGAACCAAGTCTACCCTCCGCTGACGACAGCAAGTAGGATTCTTGTTGGATATAGTTTGGGACATCTGTGGGAACACAATCTACTGAGAATCAAAATCGCCACTTGGGCCGTTTTTTAAAAAAAAACGAAAAAACGTGTTTTTTCGATTTTCTCCCTTTTTCACCCTCAGAAACTCGGAAAGGACGCATTTTATTGTCAAATATGTGGAGCAACTTCTTGTAGAACTTGAAACGATGAACAAAGAAGGTCCCTACACATTTTCCCATATAAGACCTCCTGTTCCTGTAATGAACGTATTTTTGTCTGAAACTCGTATTTCATCTGTCATTCTCCACGGTTTTGACCCCATCACTTGAAGGGATCGCATTTTATCAAGAAAAAAGTACAGTAATTTCTTGTAGATCATTGAAAAATTAATCAAAAAGGTCTGAACACATTTTTCGATACAAGGTCGTCCGTTCCCGTAATAAACGTATTTTCGTCTGAGACTCGTACTAGAAACAGGAGGCCTTACATGAAAGAATATGTACATCTGTTCCTTGTGTATTCTTTGGAGATCGACGAATATTTAATGTACATATTTTTCGATGGAATGTGTTCCTTTCGAGCTATGGGGTCGAAACCGTGAAAAATGACAGATAAAATACGAGTCTCAAACGAAATACGTTCATTACAGGAACAGGAGGTCTTATATGGAAGAATGTGTGGAGACCTTTTTTGTTCATCATTTCAAGTTCTACAAAGAGTTGATCTACATATTTTTCGATAAAATGCGTTCGTTTCGAGTTTTTGAGGGTGGAAAACGGGAAATCATCGAAATAACACGTTTCTTCGCCTTTTCTAAAAAACGGCCCAAGTGGCGATTTTGATTTTTAGTAGGTTGTGATCCCACACATGTCTCGAACCATATCCAACAAGAATCTCACTTGCTGTCGTCAGCAAAAGATATACTTGGTTCAGGACCACCGTGGGCTGTGTTGAGTACCTGATTATCATTTCGAGATGATAGAACTCGTCTCTATTTCAACTAGAGTGGTCACTGGTTGGCATGGTTCCCAGGTCGAAAATCATGAAGCCCCTGTGGATTATTATTGGTGATTTTGACTCAACTATATCCCCTATCCCTACTGAAAAGTCCCACGTACAATTGTACGTGCATTTTCACGTACGTTTTCACGTACATTCCTAAGTCAATGATCACGTGTGAATGTACGTACAAATGTACGAACAAGTGTACGTGAATATGTATCTGAATTTGTACGTGCAAGTACACGTGTGAAAGTTCGTGCTTCTCTCACGTGTAGATACACGTGTGTTCACACGTGTCAGAACGACTGCCTCATCAAGGTCAGTCCCTGGGTCACATGGAAAACATGAATGCCCAGAATCAAATAATATCGGCATCATAGATCCAGTTCAAGGAAGCTTTTCAGACGAGTATTAGATAGATTGATTCATGGATGACTAATCGATGATGGTATCCCAAATCGTATTCGGAAATGTGATTATGTAGGATTGATACGTTGGAAAAGGCGGAATAAATACGAATAAATTTCGATGGTTCGTTCAAACTTGAAATATGTCGATTCAACAGGTATTCTTGTACTTATACCATCCATACAGTCATACCAGGGAGAGTCATACGAAAAATGATTCTTGATTCAATCAAACTTGTAAAAATAAATAACGGTACCTTCATCCTAAGGATGGCGAAATTCATGGTATAAACTAAGCTCATGCTCGATTTCCTTCATAATCAAGGAAAGTATAGATATAAGGAAACAGATGATTATATTACAGATGTGAGCCAACTGTATCAGTCTAGAGTCAAATCAACAAGATTAGTGAGATTTATCGAACTTTGGCAAAATTATATCATAATCGATTATAACTGATAACTAAACATGTAATCAACACATATGAATCACTCGAATCGTTGAGAACAACACAATTTGAGCAAGTCGATTCTGCATCACCGAGGATTGTCGAGGTTTCCACCTTCCATCAGTCCTTCTAGTCGTTCAATTTCTTCAACGCGATACTCGTACAAAAATCGAGATAGATATGAACAATCCTTCAATATAGAACTACCTCCCTCTCTTTGAGTGTCGTGATTGAGTGTTCTCCAAATACGTAGTCATGATACAGACCTACAAAATATTGAATTTTAGCTCATAGCAAGTGAATTAATTCGTGAAGCACCGTTATGGGAATACGTACTCACTAACAGGAGCAGTCGCTCTCTATCAATACTCTGGGGTCGAGGTAGTCCGAGTACAACATTTTTCACCTGAGTGGGGTCGAGAGCCGACGTCAGTAATTCTCTGTGAGAGAACACGATGGCTGCTGTTGTTGAGATGAAAGTCCTTGGATTCTTCTTGTTTATTAACCCCCACTTTACAAGATCGACTATCCTGTGTTGTGTCAGATGAATCTGTAACGATAAAAGATTCCTCAATGAGGTCATATATTCGAGTCTGTCAGACACATGTCTGAACTCTGAAGTGAACACACACTTTTTTCTTGACAAATTGGATGTCTCATGATTCGAGCCAACACGATTGAATCAAATAATTACTGGTTAGTTCTTTTAGAATTGAAAAATTGCAGGAGGGAGTGAAGTTTCATCCAATCTTGATGGAATTCTGAACAATTTGAGGTCACCAAAAATATCAACTTACTCAAAACTTACGCTTTCTATTACATTTGTCGTTGTTTACTCTAAATCACTGATGTGAATATCAATCAAATGTGATCAACGTCATTGTGGGCTAATCAACTACTGCGAGGATAGGTGATGAGAAAGTAAGTGAATAACAAGAAGGGAAATATTCAACCTTGTTCCGACGACCCTGTATCGGTATGTGTTTCGATCTGCATAATGCAACCCTTTGACTGTATGATAGTCTTCATATACCGAGATTGCGAGCTGCCTTCTACTTCTGACGTGACGTCTCTGTCCTATTGGAGACAAAATGAGATTTTGGAGAGGTCTCCTCAAGGAGAATGTCATCATCATATCGAGCCAAAGAGGATGATAGGATTACCTCTACGATTGAGCTCATTGGGACGACCGTAACCGTCTATAGCCGCACGGTTTTGTGCAGCCGCTAATATATTGGGTTGCTGATCTTGGTTTCCGGCTCGAAAAGGTCCATGACCATCTTGCTCCCCTCCGTCTCCTTGCAGATGACCATCTGCTACTGGGACATTCCTTACACGATTTTTTTCCGCTCGCAAACGTGCAGCATCCTGTTCAACCCTCACTCGACGTTCTTCTGCCAGACGCTCTGCCTCCAAGCGTTACGCTGCCAAGCGTTCTGCTTCCCAACGTTCCGCTGCCAAGCGTTCTGCTGCCAAGCGTTCTGCTTTCCAAAGTTCTGCTTTCCAACGTTCCGCTGCCAAGCGTTCCGCTTCCAAACGTGCTGCTTCCAAGCGAGCAGTTTCCAAGCGAGCAGCTTCCAAGCGAGTAGCTTCGGCCTCTCAAGCCTGGCGCATACTTTCAGCTTCTCTTTGTGCTGCAGCCAGGAGTCTGCGCTCGTTTGCCTCTTCTTCTCGAGCTCTGAGCCGTCTCGCTTTTTCTGCTTCCATCTGCATCCTGTGACGATCTCTTCCCCCTTCTCCGCGTTGCGGAGCGAGGTGAGCTGTAACTTCTGCCCTCATTGTGACCGGTTTCTTAAGTTCGGTCGACACTTCCAAATCATCAGAAATAACGGGATCGACTGTTTCTGAGAGGTAGTTTCTGTCAGACCTTTGAGATGTGGTTGAGCGGATCTCACTTGCTCCAGTTGGAAGACCTGCAAAACCCCCAGATGCTTCGGACACTCCGGTCTCGGGTATTAGCAACATCGGGCTCAATCTAACAGAGCAAGGCCTCAGCGCTACAGGCGGCCTACAGGGGGAGGGCGGAGAGGAATGCCGTGGACTGTTTTGCGCATCATCAGATAACTCCGAGAGTTGCCTACTTGGCGATTGCTTTGCTTCAGACAATTCTTCACTGCTGGAGTCTGAATCATGTACGATATTCATCACACTCTTTAGAGTGTGATAAGATCTCTTCAGCTGGGCTTGAGCTTGGGATTTTCTGTTATTCAGCATCTCCTACAAGTATATTACAAGTTGATGAGTTTCGGATGAATCATTTAAAATGTCAAGATAGTTCAAACCTTTTTGATTTCTCTCGTTTTTTCTGCACATGTTTTCGGCTCTTGACTTGTAGATGCATTCGGCCTAAATTTTTGACGAGAACCCGTACCAGCCCTGGCACCAATATCTTGAGAAATACAGTGGAACTTCGATATAACGAACTCCGATATAACGAAATCCTCGGTATAACGAAGTAGAGCTCTGTTCCCTTGAACTTCCTATCTCCGTCTGTGTCAAATTGCCTCGTTATTACGAACTTCAACCTCGTTATAACGAAGTTTTGTCTAAAAGATAGTGTAGAATTTTGAAAAGAGATTGTGTGTGAAAAGGTCTCTGAGAAAGAATTATGACGGTCGCAAAGTTGGAAATCTCATTTTGGGTGTACTCAGTGACTTATGAGTCAACAAAATCCTCAAATACTTTGGTCAATCGAGAGCCAATGAGACGTTCACTGATGACCGATCGAATTTCGAGATTCGAGACCACCGATCGAATCTCTTCTGAAGATATCAACCCGGTTTTTTTTTCCAAGACTGCGAAATCTTCGCTGAGAAGTTGAAAGAGAATGAATAAAGGACAACAAATTTTCAAATTCTAATAAGAATTAAGCCTATACCCACAAATTCGACCCTGTCCAGAGCCAATAATGGCTCTTTTCAGGTGCAACAAAATTCTCAAACGTCGGAAACGATTATTCTGATTCTGGATATTAAAAAATTGTTCAATGGCAATGCATGTTTCCGCTGTATTGGACTCTATGTAAATTGAACATCCAAAGATGGCCCATTCCGTACTCAAGTGTGACTTAGAAGGGCTCACTCATAAGGTTCTGGTACAAAACTTTGATATAACGAAACCTCGATATAACGAAGGCGGAGGCCGATCCCCTTAGTTCGTTATATCGAAGTTCCACTGTACCTGAAAAGGGCAAGTATCAGTAGTCTCTGGATATTTTCTCAATGTTGAACAGTCAATCAACCAAGAAATATTTCTAATCAGCTGCCATGAGAAATCATTCTTTTCCTCGTGTACAAGTAGCAAGTCAGAGATTTAATGTCAAAATTAACATGATTGAATAGCTGACCACTGGAAGAGAAACTCAAATCTTTTTGATATTCGATAGGCATCTAGATGAATTAGACACGACCTCTGAAGGAATTAAACCCCCTCCTGATATTATTCACTGGATTTACTCACTCAATCAGCTCAATAAATTATTCTGAGACATAACACTATTTTGATATCCATCAACCTCCATGTATGCTCATAAGTACACTAAAGTTCATTTCAGAGAGAAATCACAAGTTTGACACTCCCTGCTTGGAATATAACAGAAATTCCTGAAAGTTGATATTCCCTATGTTAGAAAACTATTTCAGTTCAATAGATGAGTGCACAGTACAGCCAAGCATGTATAAGGTAAGATTCTGGGATTCACAAGATTTTTCATTGAGCCACAATTGCAGGAGTATCTTGGGCATAGAGGTTCGAATCCACCGAAAGATGTAGTATATGAATTGTACAATGAAGAGCGAGTGAAACGAAAACATTTTGATAAGGAGCAAAATTATCAGTTCCAAATATTACTAGGTAAGTGCCCAAAAACATCAGAAAATGTACATCTATCTTTCAAGTGAATGATTTTGGATTCTCAGTAATGGGGTTCCTGGAGATAATTGGGGATCTCTTACCACCCAACTGATGTATAACTGCTGGTAGAAGACGGTACTTATGTGCATGCTCGACAGGGCATCTTAGTCGATTACTTGTACAATGGAACCATTTCACTGAGTAATGGTGGTTCACAATATAATCTTGTAGGTTCTTAGGTCTGATGTAAGTATCAACCTCTTTCGACTCGAACACATCACACAAAGCCACTACGAGATTCTTCTTATTCTCAATGAATGTTACTTCAGCAAGCTGTATATCAATCGTTGCAGATTCTTCTTCTTCTACCATGACTGATGAGCCAACTATGTTTATACCACTGGAAGACGTTGACATTAGGAACAAACATAATTCAAGTGTAAGGCAAGTAATCTATGAAAATGATCTGATTAGAAAAAAATGGGGAGACATAACACAAGAATTGTGAAAAATAAATCTGAAGAAAGTTAGGGCAGTTTACGATCAGAATCCCCACATAGCAAAAATAGTCATCATTTTCAGAGGACAGAACCCTGTTGATCAATTCAAGCCATTGAGATTCTTCAGAGACTCGAAATTTCGAGAGGCTCTGATAGATATGAACCAGGAACAATATACTCTTATAATTCCTCAGTTGGAACGACCAAACCTTGGGAATGGAGATCTAACATCAATAATCGCAACCATCAAATAATTAGAATTCAGGAAGTAGAGCGGGCTAAAAAGAGCTGTTGTCTAACAATTAGTCAGCGTTGTTCGACTACTTAGGGAGGATGCTCCAAAAGTGCGATCATAGTACCAGTATCAAATGAGATGAAGAATTATGAAGCCAGGAGGAGATAGTCTTACATATGTAACTAACAGCTAGTGACCAAATTACTTGATTGGAAGGAATATTGCTTCTTTTGCATGGTTCTTCAACTGAGCAAGACTGCCATCCTAAATTTTGGTTGTTGTACTTATCACCCAGTTTAAAAAATGTCCTATTAAAGAAAATTCCAACCATGTACTTCTAGTGTGACTGTGGACCGCGCTCTCTTTTCATAATTCTCAAGAGATAAATGATCTAAGACCAACGGAACGGATGAAGTCCACCTACCTGTGATGGACGCTAAGCTACTCAGTCGCTATGGTCAAGGGGCGTCTTACACCTTTTCCAATCACTGAAAATGAGTGCAGTAGGCCATGCCGTCTGACAATGCGTTTTAGTGAGTGCGAGGAAAGATCTCAATTCTCATACGATTTGCTGAACGATATTTGCTCATCCTGTAAATCTATTATTCAATATCTGCTCATCCTCGATATCTTGATAATAATTCAAGACGCTGGAACTCATGGTTGTCCATGTACAAGGACCTCAGACTGCCCTCGCGTGACATCTTGTGGTCCTGTCCCTAACAACTCCCGAACACAGCGCATGATCGAGCAGTAACATGATTGAAGGGTGCCGAGGTGTGAAAATCCCGGTTCCGTATTGTATGATCCTCAGATCCTGATCTCGACTCAATTGGCGCATGCGCAATGTGCTTGTCCATCAAAGAGCGGTCTGAGTTGATAAGATAGTAACAGGAGAGAGACCATTCAGTTGTCTGCGGAGTGAACAGTTTGGACTGCTTTTGAGTGCCTGAGCCGGCGTATGTATGTAGATAATGCTCATATTCAAGTTCAAGAGAACCGAAGACTTTGTGATGGGATGGAGCGATCAAGATTCATGAAGAAACGGCAACTTATCACTACGTAAATGAGTCAAAGAGATGGTTATTCTACATCACCGTGTGGTTGTTCTGCAGTCCTAAATTTGAATATAATTTTAACAGAAACCACATCGAAGATTTCAGTTTTGACATCATCAAGAGTCACTTGAAAGATGTAGGCTTCTGTATTGTCCTTCATGAGAATCAATGGAGTCAAATTTAGTAATGCAGTAATCATCTTGTGCAACAAGTACATTCATATTGCACTCCACATGTTGATACAGATCACAAAAGTCTGATTCTCTGAAATTAGATAAAAGAAGGTATCTTGCACATCAGAAGTTTACATTATTCATCGACCACGACTGACTGATTCAATTTTTTTACGGCTTCTATTGAAGTGGACCTGTGTCAAGATAGGAGTGACCTCAGTGGCCTTTCGAATTCCAACTGTTATTGTTCACAACTGTTCAAAACAGGATGTATAAAGAGAAAAAGCAATATTCATACAAGGATAATGTGCCACTGCCACGGAAACTCCAAACTTCGTTACTTCGAAAAGAATATGATGTAAGCACATTCCATAAGTCATTAGATTCAATAATTCAATAACATATGAGTGAGAGTGCACTGCTCTGATCACTGTTCTATAATGATATTTGGAGGATCTCATTCAGGATTCCAGAATTCGTGTGCATGTAAAAAGTACTTCCCGGTTTTCATAATTACATGTACTCAGCTCTCACACAAACTTGGAATAAGTCAAACATGATGCAAATATTAATATTCTTGTTCTAATCCTCTGACAGATGATATCATCCCAGTCAGTGAGCAACTTGATCAATGATGGGAAGTTGCCAGAGAATACGGACGTTGCTCATATTTATTCACTTCCCATCATCATTCTTGAAGCAGACTCCAACATCAATGCAGCAAGAGTCTTGAATCCTGTGTCAGGTATATGTTCCTGTCCAGGACTACTGGAACATGAGGTTCCACTGAATGGTGTTCCTATGGTGAGATTTTTCATGTTATACTGGTAATTCTCACAAACTCTGCATCAAATTCAAGGGTGATAGAAATTTCTAGATTTGTTATTCGCCTTGCTGTAGCTCTTTCTAGATTTGTTATTCGCCTCGCTGTAGTTTTTATCAACTTCAGGAGTACATAGTTGTAGAAATGGGAGCACACTGGTGATGGTCAATACCCTTGATCAAGCCAAGATTCCATCAGAAATCATTCTCTCTCTACCATTCATTGATAGAACAAGCACATGACAAGAGGGGGCCACAGTGTTTGGGTCGACAATCGCCTCCAAGATTCTCCTATAGTTTGGTACTACCCAGAATATAAAGAATCCAGAGTCACTCTGTCCGAATGCCCCCCCCCCTCTGTCCAGAGATACAGCCAAAGAGACTAGCATTGCTCATGTAGGCTTATGTTAAAAAATGATATCTATAGATATACTGCAAATGCTAACGTTTTTGACCATAGCTCTGAACAGGAGTCTCATTGGACGGAGTGACTCTGGATTCTTTATATTCTAGGTAGTACCGAACTGTAAAGAAGTTTTGGAGGTGATGGACGACCCAAACACTGTGCCCCCCCCCCTCCTTATGAGTGAGAAATGAACACACAGGAATGGAATCAAATATTTGTAAAATCACATTGTCACTCCCATTCATGCTATACCTAACATTGCAATTTTTTAATGATATACTGACATTCATTGCAGGAGGATGTCAATATTATGGCGATGGAAACAGATGAACCATTCAATCTACAGAGTGTGCAGAGTTCTGAAAATAATATAACTCATCATGATGAGTTGAATCAACCACTTGAAACCAGCTGTGAAGACATTTTGGGCTCCATATCTATTGTGAGTTAGGAATTTTCCTTATGAAACCTCGCTTGATATATAAAATACTTCTTTGATTCTTGCAGGCTGGAAATTTTGTCTCTCCCATGATCCAGGATCCAAATGATATCACTCAAGATGGGTATTTCAGTGATGGAGAAGATGAAGTGCGACATGAAACAGAGAAGTTTTTCGGAAACCTGACAAACACTGGTAAAGAAACGGACCCTGTGAAGAGTATCCCGGAATCAGTGAAAATATCAACAGAAAAGAATCCAAGACTTTTATTGTTGATGGGCCTAAATTTTTCGATCAAACATACAAGAGTGTTACCGGACACTCGATATTCTTTTGATAAATTTTGTAACACCGCAGTTAATTTCGATTTGCACTATACTTGTCCTCAGTGCACTGAATACTTGGGAACTTTTGGCAGTCGGGGAACCATGACTTGTGGAGGTTGTGGGAGTAAAGTGGACATGAGTAACCCTTCAAAGAGATGTTTTTCTGTGATTTTTGATCCGACTGATGCGAGATTATTTACACATGAACGAAAACTACTATGATGACATCATGAAGAATCGAAGCCCCGAAAAAATCATATTAGAGACATTTATGATGGGAAGATCTACAGAAAATTCAGATCTCGATTGAGTCCTAATGACAAAAACATTCTTACGCTACTTCCATTTTCAACACGGATGGTGTTCCCTTGTACGAAAGCTCAGGTTGCTCTATCTGGCCTATATATCTCATGTTGAATGAGATCCCACCGCACAAGAGGTTCGATTGCTTGATACTCGCAGGATTGTGGGTAGGGAACGGAAAACCTGTCATGGATGTCTTCTTAGATAAGTTTGTCAAGCAAATGAATAAGTTGTCAACGAATGGTATACGTTGCACAATCAAAGGAGAGGAGCGAACCATAAAGTTGTCCACCTTACAATGCAGTGTGGATACCATTGCTAGATTCCCAATGAATGCCACAAAGCAGTTCAACGCGAGGTACGGTTGCGACTGGTGCCTACAAGAAGGCATCGTTCCAAGAGCGAAGGAGAATGATAATAGCAGAATCTATCCGTATGAATTTCCTCTAGAGAGTCGTACGCGAGAAAATGCCATTTTTTCGCTCAAGAAGCTTTGCGACTTGGGAAGTCATCTATGGGCGTATCACATGCATCTCCATTACTGATGTTGCAAGAGTTTGGTTTCGTACATGGGTTCAGTCCGGAGTACATGCATCAGTACCTAGACGGGGTAGCGGCTCAATTGACTGAGTACATCATTTCTAATTTCTCATCTGCAGAATTTGAGGAACTCAATAGATGGTTGACCAAGATAAGAGTCCCGAATCAACTTGGTCGTTTATCTAGATCTCTCAAGTACAGAGCGGATTTCAAATGCAAGGGATGGGAGAACTGGGCTCTTTGCTACAGTATTCCTCTCTTGTCCAGATTTATGAAGAATAGAGCCAAGTTGAAACACTGGTCACTCCTGGTGAACTCTTTATACATTGGTCTTAAAGTGGATATTCATATTGATGACTTGAACAGGATGAGTGGGATGCTTCACCAGTTTGTCGGGGACATCACCAAATTTTACCCCCCTAGAGCTCTAACCTACAATGTACATCAGCTTCTCCATATAGTGGAAAGTGTTTATAACTGGGGTCCATCATGGGCGCACTCTGCATTTGCATTTGGATGTGCAAATAGAGGATTGCTTGCTTCAATACACAGTGAGAAGGGCGTGATACTACGAATAATTCGCCACGCAAACATGATTCGATATTGACAAATACTGGAGAAGCATGTTCATCAAGATTGTAGTGATATTCAGCGGGCTTATTGTGATGGGATTCCAGGGTCACTCAATCAGAAAGTCGTCAAACTGGACTCTATGACATACTTTGGTTCTAGGAAACCAGTATCACAAGCTTTCGCCTTGAACTTTCACATACCAGAAGTCTTGTCCTACAATAGATCTGTGGTCAATGGAAGTCTATATATGACATCGCACAAGGAAAATAAGAGGTCATGTAATTATTACGCTAGGCTCAAGAGTGGAAAATTCATAATGATTACAAGGTTCCTGATAGATTTTGATAATCGTGCAGAGTTGACCTCTTGCCGAACCCTGCAAGTACGGAAACATCACTTGTCTGATGCCATCAGACAAGTTACAGACATTCATAATCACGAAGAACTCGTCAATACAGGGGATATCGATTGTCTATGTGTTTTTGTAACAGTCGATGATAAAGACTTCATCATCCCGACTCCCAATAGATTGTCTTATTGGAGAGTTTCTAGATTTATCTTCTATGTTTTCACTCGTTCTTGGAATAAACTGATTTCATGATTGATTATTCTGATCGTCCTCTGGTATCAAAGAGTTGAGCTGTGCACGCACAAAGAGTCCATCATTAGATGTAAGCCGCAGAGTTATGTTTATATATATATATATATATATATGTGAATAAACTTGCTATTTTATGTTAATCAAAATAGATCATTTTGTTCTCAATCGAAAATAAATAGTAGTAGTTCGGATGAAATGACGAGGACTGTCAAGCAATCATTTATCTCACGACGTACTTTGGATAAACTCTCAAAACATTAATACGACTGCGATTAATGGGCTCTGGAGATGTTGACCTCCGTGACATTCTATTTTGTATTCATGAGTTCTCTGAATAATTTTCAGGACACGTTTTCGATGAGGCTGTCATTTCGACACGTGCAGGAACACGTGTTACTACACGTGAGAGGAGCACGAACTTTCACACGTGTACTTGTAACTTAAACACGTGTACGTGTGACGAAAAGGGTCCATTTTCGCACCCACATTTTCACGTACAAATTCAGATACATATTCACGTACACTTGTTCGTACATTTGCACGTACATTTACACGTGATCATTGACTTAGGAATGTACGTGAAAATGTATGTGAAAATGCACGTTCAATTGTACGTGGGACTTTTCAGTAGGGCTATTTCAGTTCTCTTTCTTCTATCTCTCTAATCCGAACTATTGATGAGATGATGGGAAATGAGTGAAATGAGCTATTGAGATGTGTTATCAATAGATTTCATCAGAACATAATAGTTCCAGTTCTGTACAATAGCACGAATACAAATAGTCTGGCCCAGACAATGCTCGACATGGTTTTTTAGATTTCATGTCTTTCGAAGGTGGGAATTCGGTTAAAACCATGTCGTGCGTAAATAAAAAAAAATTGATATTGGTTCAAAGTTTCATACTCGCCTAGTGTTATGATATTATTCTCCTTCACGCACTGAATGAAATGTGCGGCCGCCGGGAAACGATCCGGCGACCTCTTGATCAAGAGTCTGACACACTGTTGACTGAGCTAGTCCGGCCGCACCAAGCGGCGGTCCGTATATGTGATACACTTGAAGTGCGGACGTCTGTGTAGCTTGCGCCCGTAACACCTAGTTACATACTTGTGAAAATGTCAATGAAAGGGGGGCGGATTTCCTTGACGATACATTTTGATCCACTCCGATACTGTGAGACGATGTACTATTGAATGTCGATATTGGACTATGACTGTATGACGATGTGTCGAGCTGTGATTGAAAATCCTTGCTGCTGAAGTAGACGGGAAACCTTAATATGAAGCGAAGAGCAGTATTGGGATCCATCGTCTTCAGTAGTTCATGTCGGCAATGATCCGACCCGATCAGAAATTCTAAGAGGTCCCATGCTGGAGCCACACGTGATCGCCACGGTTGCGCCACCAGTGTATGTAACGCCTTTCCCCAAAAACCCCCGCGTGGCAAAGCCGTGGCAGCCCCTACTAGACATATCAAGCATTGCGATAAGCACTTTTTCGAAGATATTTCGGATGGCACCAGATATATGCAAGCATATCCAATAAATATTAGTCGTTTAAAAGACTGCGATGTGCAAAAATCATGCACAGAGTCCAAAAATGAAACTAATGGTTCGAAATCCAATGTGAGAAATCGGGAGTCACGCCATTATTCACTCGACTGTTTGGGCGTCAACGTGATCAGATAGACTCGGACACTCATCTCAAAACGGTAGCTCTGTTTGTTAGCTTCAATCTCCAATATGAACCAATGCGACCCGATGAGCAGTTTTTGAGCCATATCGATGAGATGAGGGCGAGCCATACGTGGTATGATGGACACAAAAAGCGCGGCGTGTTGAACAGCTCAACATACCACAACCATGCCACAACAGTGCATGGCCGGGTCCAGCCACGTGGCGCTGTCCAACCCAACCTAACTTCCGCGTTGCTCCGTGCTGTAGATATGCTACGCTCGATGTTTTACGGGTGTGATTGTTCATCAATTTTGTTGATAATTCCTACCTCGGCGTGAGTGAGAAGTGAGGGTTATCAATTTTTGTGGATTTGAAGCCGTGTCAGATAAAATGATCGCCAGATTCGTGCCATATGTTCAGAGTGCATAATATACTTGGCGGGTAACAATGGGAGGGAGGAAAATTCTACATCATCAAAGATTAGATGAGAGAAATCGAATAACTATAGTGAACTGATACATCAAAATATCATAGAGGTTACACGTCTAATCAGCTGTGATCTCGCCACGGAGTGTTTACGTGTAGTTTTGTAAAGGGCTCACCAGGGCATCAACAGCGTACCCGCGGCCGTGTCCAGTTGCTACATGCCATGCGTACGCCAGGCGGAGCAGGCGTTACATTTCGTTTCTTACCCGGCGGGGGCACCGCGGGCGACCCCAGTTTCCCACGCGTGGCCCAAGCGGGGAGCCTAGGGGTAGGCGTGGCGATTCCTGATCGGGAGATGGATTACCAAATGGTGATAATGAATTGAAGAGACCACGCGGACCTGAGACGCAATTATGCATGTTCTTTGAAGAACAAAACTGACTCATTGTGTTCTTTGGATTCGACGGCACGGTGGAACTCTGTATGAGGGTCGATTCAATGACAAGAATGGTACATCAAGAAGATGCGAATCAGGTTTTCTCTCAACTTCCTCGGGAGAAGAACCTTTACATGATGCAAAAATCAATAATGATTCGCGAACTTAAGGTAGAATCAAAATAGTCGTATTCCGGGGTACAGATCAAGGGTGTCCAGTGAGCAGCGAAGAGCCGCTTCTGAATCATCTCCGACTTTTCCAGACTCTAGAACGAGAGCTCTAGCTTATCAATGGAGGCAGTAATCAGGTCCTTTGAAAGGTGTGGCAAGAGTGTCTAATCAGTGGGAATGGTCATCATCCCTCCGCAATACTATTTACATATCATCGCAGAGAGTGACACGATTCGGATCTCAGTATCTAGGAGCTGAGAATTGATACCCCACTCATTCAGTTTAGAATATCCTCGTCGGTATCCTCCTCGAAAAGAAGTAGTGATGTAGCTCGAGCCGCTCGAGACGATAGAGCCTCGAAATTGAGTCTACATCATGTCTATCTCCGTAGCTCAATACATCATCTGAAGTTTCCAGATATGACTGAGACACTCATTATTATACAGTATTCCGATGTACTTGACTAAGCTCCGACCAACGAATGAGTCCTAGTGGCGGATCAGTGATGAATTGCTCCGAGATTGCGCAGTCGATTGACCGTCACGCAACAACGGACGATATGGCCGGAGTGAGCTTGCTTCACGTCCATACCCGTAACTCAGTACAGTATATGGGAGTCTCAAATATGGCTAAAACCCTTATCATACAGTATTCTGCCGTATCTGATGAGGCCTTAAGCAAATCGGCCACTATCGCGAATCAGTGGTAGATTGACTTGAGATCACGCAGTCGATGAGCCATAAGCCGCGTCAGACAATATAGATCCGGGAATGAGCTTGCTTCACTTCAGTTCGCGTAACTCGATACAGTATTCAGAGTTCTCAAATACCATAAAACTTCCGTCATACAATATTCATTAGGATCTTCCCCGGGAGGAGCAGTTGATGTACCTTAAGCCGCTCGGAAGAATAGAGCCTCAGGGATGAGTTTGCATCATGTTAGAACCCCGTCGCTTAAGGTAGTATTAGCGGTACTGAATGTGTCAAGTGCCGAATGTACCCGCGCTTGACTCCCTTCCGCCGGCGATATAGGTATAGTGAGAGCACGCAGCAGACGACGACCTAACCCCGAAAGCGCAGAAATGAGTGACATTCGGGCTCAGATCGTCTTTTGTAGGCTCTGAATCGTCAATCTGATCGCTGCTCAGTATTTTTTGTGAATTCTCACATCTGTGTATTCACTGCCATGAAAATCTGTGCGTCAGGTATCACTTTACCGGCGATTTTTCATAAGACGACGTGCTAAACGGCTCTTACAAAAACGCTCAGAACTTCTTTCCTTGACTCTAAAGGCTTCTGGAATTTCAAATGAAGCATGTGATCCGTGATTTTTTGAGCGTCAATTCGAGTACCGCTAATACTACCTTAATATAGTATCTGGAGCTCCCAGATATGACTGAAACACTCCATACAGTGTGCCGACGTATCTTGCTAGGCCTCGACCAGCAAATGAGTCCTTATAGCGACTCAATGATAGTCGATGGACTATCACGCATTGTCAGACGATACGGCCTCAAGAGTAAGCTTGCTCCATGCCGATACCTGGATCTTAATACTGTAATTGAAGTTCTCAAATATCATTCAAGCTCCCGTGATACAGTATCTGTTTCTGGCTATTTCTGTTCCGCTTTTCGATTTCACCAGAGCATCAAAATCATGATCTTTTTTTACAAAATTGAATATATTTCAAGTTTGGCTCAAGGTGATGCAACGCGGTTTACGCCATTCGGAAGATCCTGAAAAACCTATCAAGAGTGATCTTGAAAATTCTTATTTAGCCTTTTCAGGCCCTGATCAGGCAAAATCCGGGAAAATTAGGCTAACCTGATTATCTCAAAAAGCAATTTTTTTAACTTTTCAAAAATATGATTTATCATGCAAAATTGCACGATCTCTGCGATGGATCTAGTCCGAAGTTGTTTTTTCACGGTTTTATGCGTTTTCCGGTCAATTGTCCAACTGTTCATTCTCCGACCAATCAGAAAACCGAGATTTCTGCGCATGCGCGAGGTTTACCGGATTTTAAAGTAGTTCCAATCGAAAGCTGAGGGAATTTCCTTCAAAATGACCTGTTGCAGAACTCCATTCGATCGACTGGAACTGAAGGTACACGATTCTTCGGACATCAAGATTATCAATAACACTGACAGCATGGATGCAAGAGAAGGTCTCAAGGCTTTGGTTCACGATAGATAGATCATCTCGCTCTGGCCATCGTTCTTTTTCGATTAATCTGACGTAGTTATTGACTGGGAACATGGAATTGACTTCTGCAAAAGGTCATTTTGAAGGAAATTCCCTCAGCTTTCGATTAGAACTACTTTGAAATCTGGTAAACCTCGCGCATGCGCAGAAATCTTGGTTTTGTGATTGGTCGGAGAATGAAAAATTAGAAAATTGACCAAAAAACGCATGGAACCGTGAAAAAACAACTCCGGACTAGCTCCATCGCAAAGGCCGTGCAATTTTACATAAGAAATCATATTTTCGAAAAATTAAAAAAATGCTTTTTGAAATTATCAGATTACCCTGATTTTTCCGGATTTTGCCTGATCAGGGCCTGACAAGGCTGAACAAGAATTTTCGAGGTCACTTTCGATAGGTTTTCTCGAGATCTTTCGAATGGCGCAAACCTCGTTGCATTATCCTGAGCCAAACTCGAGATATATCCAATTTTGTAGAAAAAATCATGATTTTGATGCTCTGGTGGAATCGGAAAGCGGAACAGAAATAGCTCCGCAGGCGACTCCGAAATTCTTTTGGGACCTCCTAGTGGGTGGAAACTTCATATTTTGAACTACAGAGTCGAATCAAAACTATGAGAAACCGATACGAGACATCACTATTCTTCTTGTGTCGTTTTTAAATGGAATCCATCAAAGATCATGACACTTTTTTCGATACAAAGTCTTCCGTTCCCGATATAACGGTTTTTGTCTGAGACTCGTATTTTATCTGTCATTTTTCACGGTCATTTTTCACATCGATCAAAGGGTTGAGGAAGAAGGCTGGACAACATACATACAGGCAGAGACAATGATGGTCAAAGATCAATGTTCAGCATGGAGGGGATAATAGTGGAGGGGAAGATGAGACTCACAATCGAACGATCCCGGCGAGATGGAATAAATGGTTGAAGGTGGCTCCCTATCAGGGAAAGTTTTTGGAATAAAAATGGATTCCAGTAAAATAATTGCGGGAATTCCTTGTCACGGGGTGGCGAATCAATGGGGGTGATGAATTAATGGGGTGGAGCGGATTGTAGAAAGCGGTGTAGGACGGATTTCAGAAGGCAATGTGGGCGGATAATAGGGAGAAATGTGTGGTGGACATTGAAATGGGGAGTGGAGCGGATTCTAGAAGGGAGTATGGCGCGGTTTTGAGTAGGCAGTGTGGGGCGGATTATAGATGAAATACGCTGCTGAGAGTAATTAGCAGAATGCTTTCTCACGGCCTTATATGATGAGTATCATAACGATTGAGGAAATATCCTATATTTTGAGTTATCCCTCTGAGGAAGCATTTCACAGAGATTTGGGTCATCTGAAAATAGGTTTCCCAACAATAATGATATCTATTTGGTTGAGAGGAAATTTCGATATGGTTGGTTTAAAGATCATTAAACTGGATATCTTGGTGAAAATGATCTTTTCCCGGAAAAAACTTCATTTGAATAATGTTTTACGGATTTTGAGAGAATTTGGTACCAACTAATCGATTCAGAATGGTGCATTAGTAGGTCTTTAGGTCATTAAGATTGAGATGAATGAGTCGTAGAGCAATAGTACGAGGGAAAAATGAATATTAATAAAAATGTTCTACTATTTTTTGAGTTGTCCTTCTGAGGAAGCTTTTGAGGGAGATTTAGACTTCCCAGATTGAGATTTCTTTAACAATATCCGTCGTTTGGTTGAGATGGAATTTCGATGCAGTGGGTTTGAGAATGATGAAAAAAAGAAGTCTTTCGTGGAAATTTTGATATTTTGGAGAATTAGGAATCTGTAGAGGTTGATTGAAAATTCGGTATTAACCAATCGATAGATCATGCAGGAAAAATTCTAATTTAGAAGACTCAATTCACAGTGGGACTGTGTTAGGAAAAGATATTTATGTATTAAGAGTCGAAATTTGAGCAATTTCGCTTCAAAAACGCCATGGATTAAATTTGATTGAGAGAGGAAAGCTGCCAAATCACTGGGCTATCAGAAATTGGATTGTGTCCAACTTGTCGAGAGAGAAAAGTTGATAAGGTGAACAGTGAAAGAGATAGAGTGTGCGGTATAAAACAACGGTTACACTTACACGCACATACAAACACTGACAGAGGGGCGCAAAGATGAGTCTCTGACAGATTCGGGGTGCCGTTAGGAGGAAAAGTGTTACCTACAATTGATAGATTTTGGTGGGAGGAAGAGAATGGTTTGAGGGTTTTTTAGATAAGATGAATTTTGTTGGAGGATATATTGGTTTCAAAGAAAAATTTGATCAAATTTTCGTTAGGGTGAAAACAAAGCTCTCTCTTCGGGGAAAGCAAAAATGAGACGGACATTGAACAACAGTGTGGGGCGGACTATGCATGTCAGTGTGGGGCGGACAATAAAATGGAAAGTGGGGCGGATTTTCTATGGCAGAATGGGGGAGATTTTGAACGTTAATGTGGGGCGGATTTCAGAAGTCAGCTTGAGGCGTAATTTGGACGGGAGTGTGCGGCGGACGATAAAACGAAGAGTGGGGCGGATTCTGGATGGCGATGTGGGGCGGACAATAGAATGAAGAGTGGGGCGGATTCTGAACGGCAGTGTGGGCCGGAGAGGGGCGGTGTGGGGCGGAAATGGGCGGAGTGGGGCGGCTTGTGGGGTGGCGTGGGGCGCTGTGGGCGGAAGATTTAAAAAGAACTATATAGTATAGGGAGATATATATCGGTGCCGCGCGCGAGCAGGGTCGAGCGTGCACCGCGCCTTTCTTGGACGGGGATAGCCGAAGAGAGAGCTTCGACTAGAACTGTATCTTCGAGTGAATAGAGTGTGATCAGAGCCATTAATTGGTGCAGTTTCATTTGAAACGTAATAGTGCACCTCAACCCTCTAGATACTCCTATAATATTGAAGTTATAAGTCAAATTAACCATCTCTCAGATTCTCACTGATAATTCATTCATATCGGAAATTATGAATTCAAACTCATGATTCATTCTAACAGAGTTGTGATCCAGCTGATCTAATTCCAAGTTCGACATTCCTTCCAAATTTCTTATATAAATCATATAAAGAAAATCAGCGATATATATATAATGGGTCAGATCAGTATATCTCGACAAATCCGTGCGCACGACCCCCGCGGATCTATCCGCCAATTTTTTGCAAGCAAGTAGGCACGAAAGAGTACTTCCCCAGAGTTTCGGGCTCCAATGAAAATTTTCAGGCCGCTAGAAATTTTTTAATTCTCAAAAAAGGCCTCTTCTAGCGTATTTGAAAGTATCGCCAAATCGACTAGAAACATCGTAGCGAAGCCTGCAAGGTCGAATTTTTTTCGTTTCAATGTCAACTTTTAGAGAAATGATATGGTGAGTCTCTCAAAACCAAATGCGTTTGCTCTACACGACAATACAAGGTTACTTTTTTCGATTTTCAGCTCATTCTCCAATGGATGCTCCTGCGACGCATTTCAATCTTTTGCCACGCAACTGAAATAGTTTTTTTTTGTCTTGAAAAAGCCTATCATTTGCGCTCTTGCAAGTACAAATCCGTTGATTTTGGTCTAAGTGTCCGTTGAAAGATGGTGAGTTATTGAAAAATACTCAATCTGTCCAGCTCGCCAAATCTATCGCCCTCCACGATTCGACTCAAAACTTGACAGAGGTGTTTTCTCAAGTGTCCGGGACATGTGGAAGGACTTTCGCGCTGTGTTTCGGCGTTCCGGTGGGCCTATGAATTTTCCAAACACCCTCATTTTAGCGGACTTACGCGTAAGGTAGTTATCTATAAAATTAAGAGATCACAGAATGCTTTGGAACTCGGTGAAGAGTGAATTCAAGTATTCATGGATATGTGTGTAAAATCCCATGGAAATTGATCGTTTCAATTCGGAGCCCTAGCCATCAAAAAATCGGGTGTTTTCGAATTTAACATTGCGCTTATGGGAGAGGCACATAAAATGGCACACTTTTGGGTTTCACAGCCGATCAAGAGTACAGGAAATGATGGGATTGCAGGAGAAAAAAGTTCATACAAAGATGAATTTTTTCGCCAAGTCCGCTCAAGATTGATTGTCTAGTTTTCCCGTGGCAGTTATCAGAGAATTGAGATTGCACAACGGACTCCGCGCAAATATAGTTTATACGAAAATTATCAACTGGTCTGGAAAGATTTTGATCACAAAAGTATATCAGTTCATTTTAGCTCGCTTTTTGATAGTCAAAACAGATAAATACGCCAAAATTATTATTCCGTTCAAATCGATGTTAGTGGAGAAGTGAGGTTAGGTAGCCATTGACTCACGCAGTTGTGGACAACTACTGTAAATCTTCAAGCGGTTGCCGCTCTCTTCCTGCGCATGCGCACATCTGTACTGCTTTGGGAGTATCCTCGATCGATAGCCCTTGTAATTTCCTACGAAATGGCACCTTGATGAAGTCACTTTGATGCAACTGAACCAGAGATCTAGCTATTCTAAGGCAGAAACATATCACCACTACCCAAATGGCAAGCCTCGGCCTCTTCTCGTCACCCTAGGGCCGAATTACGAACAAGCGAACGCACGAGCGAGCGGACGACGCGCACGATGCGCACGCCAAGCGCGAGAAACGAGCGACCGAACGACACGAGCGGGCGAATCGCGAGTACCTCCACTCCACCTCCCCAATGTAAAAGGTATAGGGGCCGGTATAGTGGGGGTACTCGCGGTTCGCCCGCTCGTGTCGTTCGGTCGCTCGTTTCTCGCGCTTGGCGTGCGCATCTTGCGCATCGTGCGCGGCGTCCGCTCGCTCGTGCGTTCGCTTGTTCGTAATTCGGCCCCTGGGAACCTGTGAGTCTAGGTCCTTTCGGCACCCCGAGTTTTTCCAGCCTTAGCATGGCTAGATCTCTGGTGCAGTTGTATCAAAGTGACTTTGTCAGGGGATCATTTTGTAGGAAATTGCAAGGGCTATCAATTGAGGATACTCCCGAGGCAGTACAGATGTGCGCGTGCGCAGGGATAGAGCGGCAACCGCTCCAAAAATTACGCGAAAATCCGCTGAAAATGAGGGGGGGGGTGTTAAAATCCATAGGTCCAACGGAAGGCCTGAACACAGCGCGAAATTTTTTCCACCCGTTTGGAACACTTGAGAGAACACCTATGTCAAGTTTTAAGTCGATTTGTGGAGGTCGATAGATTTGACGAGCTGGACAAATGTAGCATTTTTCAATAACTCACGATCTTTCAACGGACATAACTCGGACCGAAATCAACGGATTTGAACGTGCAAGAGCGCAAGTTGTAGGGTTTCCCAAGACAAAGAAAAGTAGTTGAGTTGCATGGAGAAAGATTAAGATGCGGAAGAGCATTCATTTGAAAATGGGCTAAAAATGAAAGAAGTGACTTTATGTATTGTCGTGTAAGTCTCTCATTATCAAACGCATTTGATAATGAGAGACTTACATTTTTTTCCTAAAGTTGACAACGGAGAGAATGCGACCTTGGAGGCTTCGTTACGATGTTTCTAGTAGATTTGGGGTTTCTTCCAAAAACGCTAAAAAGGTCCTTTTTCAAAACTTCTAAAATTTCTAGCGGGCGTGAAAAATTTTATTGGGCCTTGAAACTTCAGGAAAGTACTATTTTTGGTGCCTACTTTCATCTGAAGAATTGGCGGGAAGATCCGCGGGGGTCGTGCGCACGGATTTGCCGAAATATACTGATCTGACCCATACATATATATAATATCATACAATATCTGGACCAGAGGACGACTCAACAAAATGATAAGGAATGGGTAGGTGCAACTAGGCAGTCTGCCCGTAAGCTGTTTCAAACGAACTGAATGATTTATTTGTGATCCCGAGCCCTCCGCTCGGGTCATAACAATGGTTCCGTCAGCAACGCGCGCTTGGGGCTCAAAGTGCAATGTAGCCTCGCCCTCCAACTTGATCAGCGCAATCATCTTCTGCAGCACCGAGAACGCGAGTAACAAGCACGTGTGGAACGAGAGAGAGAGAGAGAGAGAGAGAGAGAGAGAGAGAGAGAGAGCGAGAGAGATTATTAGTTTTAGTTTATTTAATGGTACCTTGGGGTATTACCCTTTGTGGTACAGGTAGCAAGATTCATTTTACATAAAAATATAAAATGCTTTAGTAGAGAATGAATAACCAAGATGATAAAAACACTTATGAATCGTATCGATGCTTATGAATTACAACAATATCCTAGAATTACAATATTCGATTGAGATTGATAGAAAATTATCAAATTACAGGAATTCGAGATGAATGAATGAACGACAGTGTAGTTCGTATGCGATGAACATATTCATGCGATACTTTGACGTTCTTGAAATGTAATTTTCAAATAATTTGGCCGGGAAGAAAATTGCAAAGCTAGCTTTCCAGAGAATCCATCTTCTAATCGTGAGAGCAGTAGAAAATCAATGTCAGAAACTTGTCGAGTAGAGTAACGTAGCTTATTGAGGTACTGAACTGTTCAACAGTACATATTATGCTGGAATTTAAAATTCTCAAGTTCAGGCTCTGAAAAAATTGGCACCAGCGGGTCAGTTTTTGAAACTTTCATGCAAACAGTGAGATTTTTCACCACTGGTTTCGGTATTTTCAGTCTAACACTCACAAGATGAGCCTTTTTGATCAAATTGTGAACATCTTTTGGCCATAGCGGGCTGCAATGAATTTCAGAGTCGTCATCATGCCCAAAGATATCTCTAATAGATTTCTTCTTCAATTGAGATGAATTAACAATGAATTTATCTCGAATTATGTTTGATGAAAATTGTATTACAATTGATTGAGAATCTAAACCTCTCAATTTCGAAGAACTTGATTTTGTTGGAACTGATGAATACATATTGCGAAAACGAGGACCTTTCCACTCTCTAACATTCACTACAAAGTTCTGCAAATCGGGGACTTCTATGGCCTCAAAAACTTTACTTACAATCTCATTTTTCGAGAGACTTAGGTCACGAGGAATGTTCGTCAGAATTACTCCAGCAGAATCAACTAATGTTGACTGATTAGAGACCTGAGAAAGCTGATCACGGATTTGAGAAACATCTTTTTCAATTGCAGTAATACGCTTTTCTATTCTATTTTCAAGTTCGTTCAATTTGGAAAAGAGTCTTTCTTGAGTAGCGTCAAAATGAGCAAGGAAAATTTTGAAATAAGGTGGCATTTCAATTAGTTGACCAGCAATCTCTGAGTTAGACTCAGATTTGCATGTTATATACGAAGTCACTTGATCTTGTTCAGAGGAACTCACTGTGAATAAATTTGGAGCCATGGTTTGATACAAGAATGGAACAGCTGTCAGTTCTCTCAGGCGTCTGCTAGCGACGATCAGGCAGCTCACTGAGGCGAAACACTTGAGGTCGGAACACGTTTGAAATAGGCTTCAACAGAGTTGATAATGTAGAAATCAGCTAGAAATTGCTGTCATCTAGCGTCTGACAATAGAAGTTGTTCAAAGATTGAGTGAAGCTTCGAAAAGCGTGCCATCCAATCTCCTAACCTCAAATCCAGAGACGTGCTGATGGAAAAAGTAGATGAATTTTGCAAGATACGTAGGTCCACAACGAATTATGAATCCAACGAATCCTTGCAAAATTTGGCGTGCAAGAATCTGTTAAAGAAAAGCCCGTGGGCAACTTGCGGCAGAAAAAGTGACGATATGGAGAGAGACACTGGAGAATACGTGTGATAAGACTCACCGAGAGAGAGAGAGAGAGAGAGAGAGAGAGAGAGAGAGAGAGAGAGAGAGAGAGAGAGAGAGAGAGAGAGAGAGAGAGAGAGAGAGAGAACCCGTAGGGGGCTTTGGGTGTGACCTTCGGGTTGCACTCGGAGCTTGAGGGAGCGACGCCCCTCCGGACCCGAGTCCTACACTTACACCTACACACACTACACCCTACACGCACCATACTTACGCCCGCTCAAACACTACACAGACATATCAACATTATGCAGAACACGCATCAAACTAAACACCACAGCCGTGCTGGTCTGGTCCGGGGTCGGCCAGCATGCGATTCCAGGCCCTGGAAAAGAAGAAAGAAGATGATGTCCAGCATTGACGGCAAGATTTCCCCAAGTAAAGCGGGGCCCCATTCGGATCTTGGGGGGGGGGGCCCCCCAACGATGCAAAACGCGCTACCAGTGGCACACTTGGCTGGTGGAGTTACGCGCAAAGCTACAAGCGATGGAAATACGCCCCAGGCGAAAATAGTTGGAGGAGAGGACCAACACAAGAGGGAGGTAGACCTCACCCCAAACAGCAAGAAGAGGAAGGGTTCGGGTGAAGCAGCGGAAAAACGAGTGCTAAAGCAATCGAAGCTCACTTTTCCGGTCCAACTAGGGAATAATGCGAAGGTTGCAGCAGAAGCACAAGAAGCGGCAGAGAAGTTGCTGAAGAACAACCCCGCGCTCAGGATCCAGATTACGCAACCTAGCAACGGGGTTGATGACGCCGTCAACTTGAGCTCAGACTCGAGCGAGTCCGACTCCACTATAGGGTCCCAGGGGAACGGAACAATCCTGACTCCCGGCATCGGTGAACTCGACAAGAGAGTTCACGACGAAGAGTCTGATGAGATGGAGATTGACCCTATCCCCTCACCCGGAAATATGGCACGACAAAGAAGTGGAAACGAAGCGGGTGATCTCATGGCGAAATGGGGAGACCTAAAAACGTGCCGGGAAGAGACGGAGGAGAAGACATATCTCCTCCTCGAGCACTTCAACTTGGTTATCGGGATAGCCGAGTCCGTCTCCAGCAATCCAGAAGGGACCAAGGGCGACATCGAAGAGCTCAAGAAGATCGGCCTTGCGCTCGAAGACCTACTCGCGGCAGACAAGGTGAAGCGGGCTGCTTTCGAGACAAAGCTTCTCGAAACGGAAAAGACCCTGATAGCGAGGAAGAATGCGCAGCCTCCGACCACAAGAAAACCGTCCGCGTCGGGCAGTGGCTTCCAGGGAAGGGGGGCAGGGAAACCGGAATCGCGACCGGGGCAACAGCGTGGTTCGAAGGGGACGCGACTCGGACCTCCACCGGGAGGTCCTGGAACACCGCGCTCGACATCAACGCCCAATCGGCCCGAGCAGAACGGACCTTGGAAGGAAGTGGTGTCGAAGAAACAAGCGAAGAAGGCAAAGAAGAGCGGTAGATCGAATGATACCGCCGCGAAGAAGGCAAAAATGAAGCCGAGAAGAGCCAAGCCTGAGGCCATCCTCGTCACGGCCAATCAGGGAGGGCTCACCTACGCAGATATGCTGCGAAGGATAAAGACGAATGCCGCCGACGAGGAAGTAGGCACAAAAGTCACGGGCTTCCGCAAGACAAAAGAGGGCCAAGTCCTCATCGAATTGAGGAAGGGTGCCGACGCCACAGCCGTGAAGACAGCACTGGCACCAGTGGTCGGCGAAGAAGGAGCTGTCCATTGCCTCCTGAACACTTCTACTCTGGAGGTGCTCGGAGTCGATTACGACGTTGACAAGGGCCAAGTACTCAAGGACCTTGCTAAGGCCCTACCAGAGAGTGAGAGAGGGAATATCGCAGTGAAGTCTCTCCGAATCGGTTATCGGGGCACCCAAACAGCGGTCGTCTCGATCCCAACAAGATTGGCCCACCACCTCCTGGACTGGAAGGAACCGAAGGTTGGATGGGGCAGAGTCAAGATCCGCGAAAAAGGTGGCATTCCACGGTGCTATAACTGTCTCCAGTATGGCCACAAGGCCTCGGGCTGCGTGAAGGAGAAGACGGAGGAGCGGGGACCAAAACTCTGCTTCCAGTGCGGCGAACCAGGACACCTCGCCGCAACCTGCAAAGGGAAGCCGAAGTGCTTGAGTTGTGCGGCGATCGGGTCCAAATCTGATCACAGATCTGGGGCGAGCAACTGCACTGCCTACCAGAAGGCGAAGAGCACGTACAAACGGAGAAGGGGTCGGAATGGCTAATTTCATCCAAGCCAACCTCAGGAAGAGCGGGGACGCGAACGACCTTCTACGCGCTGTTGCCAAAGAAGAGGGGATCGATGTTCTGATTATCTCCGAACCGCCTCGGAAGCGCGAATTCTCCCGATCCACATTCGATCACTGGGGGACCGCTGTAATCCAGATCATGAATCCTGCGATTCGTGAGACTGGACCAGCTGTTAGTGGCCGCGGTTTCGCTCGAAAGACCATAGAGGGCACGGCAGTCTATAGCTGCTACTATTCGCCGTCGCTCAAGACGCACGAATTTGAAGACGAGCTACACGACCTAGAAGAAGATGTCAGGCAATGGGGGGGGCCCAGTTATAATCGCGGGGGATTTCAACTCCAAGGAACCGACTTGGAGCGGGGGGCCGCGCGATAGACGGGGGGTAATACTCGCTGATACCATGGAGGCATTAGGGTTAGTGCTCGCGAACGAGACGGGGGTTATCACGTACTACCGGCACGACACTCGGTCCCGGGAGGGGGGTTCGTCATCGGTCCTCGACCTGACGTTCATGAGCCCGTCGCTCATGGGACGCATGACATCGTGGGAGGTCCTGGACACGGAAACACTGAGTGACCATCGACATATTCGGTTTCGACTTAGGACTGACAGACAGAGACAGACGACACGCAGACCGCGACCGACGGGGTGGCAGGTACGCAAGCTGGAAGAGGGAAAATTCCGGGAATCGATAGAAACAGCCGGAGATCTCCCGATGAACTCCACCGCGGACGAGGCTGTGGATATGGTGACGACCACCATCACAAGAGCTTGTGACGCTTCGATGCCTCGCAAGACAACACCATGCTTCTGGAGGAAACCAGAGTACTGGATCACCGACGAGATAAAGGCTCTACGAAGAACGAGCAATAAAAAGAGGAGAACCGCGTGGCGATCAAGGAAGCTGCAACGACCATCGCTGGCGGACGATGACAGAGCGTACAAAGAAGCAAAGAAGGCTCTTGTTCTAGCCATCCGGAGAAGCAAAGAGAAATGCTGGGCTGAATTGTGTGACTTGGTTAACGGAGACCCCTGGGGCACGCCATACCGCGTGGTTATGTCAAAGGTCCGAACCCGGAAGGGCAACCCAGCACCGACCGATGCAGCAACCTTGCGCAGCATCGTGGAAGACCTCTTTCCAGCAGGAGAACCCAGAGTGACATTCCCTCCGGAGAGCGAAGATCCCATCCCGCTCTTTACCATGCAAGAGCTACTTATAGCGGCGAAGAGGCTGCCAAACGGCAAGGCCCCTGGCCTGGACGGCATTCCAAACGAGGCTCTCAAACTGGTCTTCAAATACAAGCCAGATTTACTCCTCGACCTCTTCAACATCTGTCTGAGCGCGGGAATTTTCCCGGACAAGTGGAAACGCCAGAAGCTGTTCCTGATACCTAAGGGTCAAGGAGGTCAACGCCCTCTCAGCATGCTCGACAATATCGGGAAAATGTACGAGAGGATGGTGCTCAACAGGGTGGAGAAAGCCTACGAAGAGAGCGGTGGGCTGTCACCAATGCAGTTCGGGTTCCGGAAGGGACGGAGCACTGTACACGCGATCGAGGCGGTCCAAGAACGGGTTCAAGCGTCGGTGGGGAGACCATACCAAGGGAGAGGGGGTTTCTGCGCGATCATCGCGTTAGACATAAAGAACGCATTTAATTGTGCGAGCTGGGAGCGAGTGTACGCATCCCAGGCAGGTAAAGTGCCACCCTACCTGTTAGCAGTCACGAGCGACTACCTACGGAATAGGACCCTCGTGTACGACACCGACGAGGGACAAGAGGTTCGAGAGCTGTCCGCCGGAATCGGGCAGGGATCGGTTTCCGGGCCGTTCAACTGGAATACCCAGTACGACAGCTTACTGTCTATCGAACTGCCAGAAGGAGTAATAATAGTGGCTTTTGCGGACGACGCGGGACTCATAGTTTGGGCCGACAACGAAGAGCTCTTGGGTAGACGCGCGAACGAGGCGCTGGCCCGAGTCTACGAATGGATGATCAGCAGGCTCCTAGAGCTGGCTGTTCCAAAGTGCGAAGCCATAGTGGTCACGAGGCGCAGGAAGTTCGACTTGCCCCATTTTTACATCAACGGGCAAGAGATACCACGCAAGACAGAGCTGAAATATCTGGGTGTATGGCTCGACGACAAATGGTCGTTCAGGAAACACATCCAGGAAGCCGCCCAGAAGGCGAGCAGGGTTGGTGCGGCGCTTCAGCGGCTCATGCCGAATATCGGAGGACCCAAGGAAAAGAGGCGCGCACTTCTCAACACCGTCACCACCTCCATCATGCTGTACGGTGCACCCGTGTGGGGAAAGAGAGTAGAGAAGTCCATCATCGAGAAGAGAATGGGCCCTGTTCACCGGAGAGCGGCCCTGAGAAGTATCCGTGCCTACCGCACCGTGTCAGGAGATGCGGCTTACGTATTGGCGAGTACACCGCCCATTCACTTGCTCGTCGCGGAGCGAGTGAGGATCTGGGACCGCCAGAAAGTGATCGGAGCCGAACGAGTACTCACTCCGACGATGAAGGAGATCATCCGCGACAACGAGAAGGAGACCACCCTCGAACAGTGGCAAACTGAGTGGGATTCGCCATTTGCGAATGGCAGATGGACGCACCGGCTGATACGTGACGTAGCCAAATGGACGGAACGCACCCACGGAGAGATAGATTACTGGACGACGCAAGCACTGAGTGACCACGGTTGCTTCGGTGCCTATCTGACCCGGTTCAAGAAGAGGACATCCCCAGCATGCCAGTCATGCGGGGACAACTGGGATGACGCTGAACACGCCCTGTTCACGTGCAACGACACCCAAAGTGAGCGCGCCGAGTTGGATGGATGGCTGGGTGCTCAACTAACACCCGAGAACCTCGTCCCGTACTTACTTCGCAACCAGGAGACATGGGATAGAGTCACCGGATACATCAAGCTGGTGATGACCCGTAAGGAGGAGAAAGAGAGGGAAGTGAGGCGCCTCGAAGCAGGCGAATCACAGTGAGTCTGCCGACTCAATCAGAAGAGGTCCAAATTATTCCAGGAGGAATATGATGAACTGAAGAGGGAAGAAAGAAGAAAGAAGAGAGAAGGAAGAAGAGAGAAGATCGAAGAAAGAAGAGTAGGAAAAGATCGAAGAAGGAGCAACAACACCTGCAAGTCGTGAGAGAAGAGAGTCGCTTGATCCCGAGCGCGATACGCCTCCCACCCTGAAGTAATGCTAACGCGGTTCCGGGGTGGGTTGGTTAGATAGTGGTTAGCTGCCCCCAGTTCTGCAGTGATGGCTTGCCAACACTGTGGGGTTGAGAGCAGAAGGTTTTAGCCCACAGGGCACACGGGCGCTGGATTCATGCTCATCCGGTTCACCGGGTGGGCAAAATGAAAGCGCTCATGGTCTGCCGGTGGGACATCCAATAGGGATGTCCTGTCATCAGATTTTTCCTTATATTCCACTTAAAAAAAAAAAAAAAAGAGAGAGAGAGAGAGAGAGAGAGAGAGAGAGAGAGAGAGAGAGAGAGAGAGAGAGAGAGAGAGAGAGAGAGAAAACCCACAAAGAGGAGAAAGAGAGGGAAGTAAGGCGCCTCGAAGCAGGCGAATTACAGTGACTCTGCCGATTGAAACAGAAGAGGCCCAAATGATTCCAGGAGGAATCTGATGCACTGAAGAGGGAAGAAAGAAGAAAGAAGAGAGAAGAAAGAAGAAAGAGAGGGAACAATGAAGAGTGAAGATAGAAGATGCCGACAAGTGGCCGAAGAGAGAAGATGGAGAAGAGGAACGCTCGCAATCGAGCGCGAGACATGCCGCTCATCCTGAAGTAATGCTCACGCGGTTCCGGGATGAGATGGTAGGTGCAGGTGGATCTCCTTCTTGATTGCCCGATGCCCTAGGTATCGGACATCGAGGGGAGAGGGATATTACACGGCCGGGCCCACCTCTCGGTGGGCCCCACCCAAACCCGTGTCCCGCCTGGTATGGCCTGCGTAGGCTATGCGTAGTCCGCGTAAGCTGAACCAGTCCGGTGTCTGGGGACGGATCCGAGGGATCCTGAGGCAGATTTTGCCCTCTAACCACCTTAAAAAAGAAAAGAAAAAAAAAAAAAGAGAGAGAGAGAGAGAGAGAGAGAGAGAGAGAGAGAGAGAAAACCCACAAAGAGGAGAAAGAGAGGGGAGTAAGGCGCCTCGAAGCAGGCGAATTACAGTGACTCTGCCGATTGAAACAGAAGAGGCCCAAATGATTCCAGGAGGAATCTGATGCACTGAAGAGGGAAGAAAGAAGAAAGAAGAGAGAAGAAAGAAGAAAGAGAGGGAACAATGAAGAGTGAAGATAGAAGATGCCGACAAGTGGCCGAAGAGAGAAGATGGAGAAGAGGAACGCTCGCAATCGAGCGCGAGACATGCCGCTCATCCTGAAGTAATGCTCACGCGGTTCCGGGATGAGATGGTAGATGCAGGTGGATCTCCTTCTTGATTGCCCGATGCCCTAGGTATCGGACATCGAGGGGAGAGGAACATTACACGGCCGGGCCCACCTCTCGGTGGGCCCCACCCAAACCCGTGTCCCGCCTGGTATGGCCTGCGTGGGCTATGCGTAGTCCGCGTAAGCTGAACCAGTCCGGTGTCTGGGGACGGATCCGAGGGATCCTGAGGCAGATTTTGCCCTCTAACCACCTTAAGAAAAAAAAAAAAAAAAAAAAAAAAAAAAAAAGGAGAGAGAAAGAGAGAGAGAGAGAGAGACCCTGGCCTGGATGGCATCCCAAACGAGGCTCTGAAACTGGTCTTCAAATACAAGCCAGATCTACTCCTCGACCTCTTCAACATCTGTCTGAGCGCGGGATCTTTCCCGGACAAGTGGAAACGCCAGAAGCTGGTCCTGATACCTAAGGGTCAAGGAGGTCAACGCCCTCTCAGCATGCTCGACAATATCGGGAAAATGTACGAGAGGATGGTGCTCAACAGGGTGGAAAAAGCCTACGAAGAAGGCGGTGGGCTATCACCAATGCAGTTCGGGTTCCGGAAGAGACGGAGCACTGTGCACGCGATCGAGGCGGTCCAAGAACGGGTTCAAGCGTCGGTAGGGAACCCATACCAAGGAAGAGGAGGATTCTGTGCCATCATTGCGTTGGACATAAAGAACGCATTCAACTGCGCAAGCTGGGAGCGAGTCTATCAATCCCAAGCGGGTAAAGTGCCCCCCTATCTACTAGCCGTCACGAGTGACTACCTGCGGAACAGGACCCTCGTGTACGACACCGACGAGGGACAAGAGATTCGGGTACTGTCCGCCGGAATCGGACAGGGGTCGGTCTCCGGGCCGTTCAACTGGAACACCCAAAATGACAGCTTACTGTCTATCGAACTGCCAGAAGGAGTGATAATAGTGGCTTTCGCGGACGACGCGGGACTCATAGTATGGGCTGACAACGAGGAACTCTTGGGTAGACGCGCGAACGAAGCGCTGGCCCGGGTCTACGAGTGGATGATTAGCAGGCTTCTGGAGCTCGCTGTCAAGAAGTGCGAAGCAATCGTGGTCACAAGGCGTAGGAAGTTTGACTTACCCCGGTTTTATATCAACGGGCAAGAGATTCCACGGAAGACAGAGCTGAAATACCTCGGTGTATGGCTCGACGACAAGTGGTCGTTCAAGAAGCATATCCAGGAAGCCGCCCAGAAGGCGAGCAGGGTCGGTGCGGCGCTCCAGCGGCTTATGCCGAATATCGGAGGACCCAAGGAAAAGAGGCGCGCACTTCTCAACACCGTCACTACCTCCATCATGCTGTACGGTGCACCCGTGTGGGGGAAGAGAGTAGAGAAGACCATCATCGAGAAGAGAATGGGGCCTGTCCACCGAAGAGCGGCCCTGAGGAGTATCCGTGCCTACCGCACCGTATCAGGAGATGCGGCTTACGTATTGGCGAGTACTCCGCCCATCCACTTGCTCGTCGCGGAGCGAGTGAGGATCTGGGACCGCCAAAAAGTGATCGGAGCCGAACGAGTACTCACTCCGACGATGAAGGAGATCATCCGCGACAACGAGAAGGAAACCACCCTTGAGCATTGGCAAACTGAGTGGGATTCGCCATTTGCAAACGGCAGATGGACGCACCGGCTGATCCGTGACGTAGCCAAGTGGGCGGAACGCACCCACGGAGAGATGGACTACTGGACGACGCAGGCACTGAGCGATCATGGTTGCTTCGGTTCCTATTTAACCAGGTTCAAGAAGAGGACGACCCAAGCATGTCAGTCATGCGGGGACGAATGGGATGACGCCGAACATGCCCTGTTCAAGTGCAGCGACACCCGGAGAGAGCGCGCCGAGCTGGATGAATGGCTGGGTGCTCAACTAACACCTGAGAATCTCGTCCCGTACTTGCTCCGCAACCAGGAGACCTGGGATAGACTCACCGGATACATCAAGCTGGTGATGACCCGCAAAGAGGAGAAAGAGAGGGAAGTAAGGCGCCTCGAAGCAGGCGAATTACAGTGACTCTGCCGATTGAAACAAAAAAGGTCCAAATGGTTCCAGGAGGAATATGATGGACTGAAGAGGGAAGGAAGAAGAGAGAAGATCGAAGAAAGAAGAAAGAAGAATGAAGAGATGGAAGAAGATCGAAGGAGGAGAAACAACACCTGCGAGTCGTGAGAAGAGGGACGCTCGATCCTGAGCGCGAGACGCCACCGGTCCTGAAGTAATGCTCACGCGGTGCCGGGTCCGGATTGGTAAGTTGGTGGATCTCTCCCTTGTCCGATGGCCAGCGCCAAAGGGGAAGGGAGAGAGGGTTTATCTGGTACGGATGGCCGCATCGATGCGGAATCCAGCCCGGAAGCCTTGAGAAGTATCGGCCAGGCGTAATTGTCCGTCCGGAACCTCTCTGTGGCTACGTCGCACCGTATTCACCCTACAACCACCTAAAAAAAAAAAAAAAAAAAAGAGAGAGAGAGAGAGAGAGAGAATGAATGAATGATGACCTTTATTCGCCCAAGGGCAAAAATACAAAAAATAGCATATGAAACATATGTCACTCATACATGATAAATACATTAAATTTGTAAAAATTTGTTGTTTTGGTTAAGGCTATTCGAATTATCGCAGAAAGTGACTAGTCATCTCGAGGCATCGTAAGATGCTAAGAGTCATGAATAGAAAAATAAGAAAAAGTCACGTTTTCATATATATATACATATATCAGTCATGACAAAAAAGGTTGAGGAAAAGAAATCATTTTCCCGTTTGGGAAGACATATAAAGAAGACATGGGCCCACAGTCATATCACAGCAATCTCAGTTCGGTAGCGAGAAAGCCACGCATAACTCATTTGAAGTAGAACACATCAAACGGGCTCATGCCTATCACAGTTTACAAATTGAAATAGTGTATTTTCTCCACATCAATCTTCTGGGAGGATAGTGTTAACAGGAAGTCTTTTAAGGACTCTTCAAATAATGATATCTCCCCAAGCTGCCGAAAGCCCGGAGGGAGAAAGTTCCACACATGAGCACTTTGGACCTGGAAAGATCTTCTTCCATATTCAAGTCTCACGTTGGGAACTTTGAGTACCCGCTCTTCTAGATCACCCCGTGCGGGGCGTTCGGATTGGTACCTGGTAAACATTGCAGCTAGGTAGCCAGGTTCTCCTAAGTGCATGATCTCATGCATCAAGAGAGCTGCGAAGTACATTCTCCGCGAATCAGTACGTAACCAACCCAAGCGCTCCCTAAACGGGGCGATGTGCTCGTCTCTCCTAAGATCAAAAATATATCTCACACATGAATTGCTTAGTCTCTGTACACGGAAAAACCCTTAGTCGAGCTGACAGGAGCGAAAAATCGAGCTGCCGCCAACCGACCACATGAATTCTGTTTTGAGCTCAGCGAGAGCTGCGGTAAGTACGCGGAGACTTGCGATAGGAGCGCGCCAAGTTCTGCGGCAGGATGGAGTACTCGAGCTGTCGCCAGGTCGAGCGAAAGCCTGGCGCACGCTTCAGCCCGCGTCCTAACGACATATCGGCTCGAGTCCTGCATACATGCACGCTGCATCAAAACCATAATGAAGTGATTTTTTATAACACTATCGTGACTACTTTTGCGACAATCTGATGCCTTTATTGTCCTAGATATATTCTGTAACATTCAACCGAACTCTTAATAATATGCATGCATGCAAATCGTGCAACAACAGGCATCCCAGGGATCCGGTAAACATGTACAACCTTGGGCCCGTAAATCCTATAGCAGTGTCTTAGCGTAATGGTAGAGTACTTGCTTGGCACGCAGTAGATGAGGGTTCGAATCACGTCGGGGGTAATTTTTTTTTTCGTGATAATAATTTTTGGGTATACAAAGGTCAGTTTTTTTAACGAATCGATGACTTCCAAAGTATCTTCGAATATTTTAATGTAAAGGCTTTAATTTTTTCAATTCTGCCCACGCAGAAGTTCTTATCTAACGATTGTTATAATCCTCTTGGAACCACGTGATTTTCAAAAAATTGAAGAACTCTCATTCTCTGTACTGGATTTGGTATCAAATTCGATCGTGAATTTTTATTGTTCCGCTGGAAAAATTGTTCATGGGTTCTGAGTATTGATGGCAATTGAAACTTTTTAAAAGTGAAATATAGTACATTATTAGTAAAATATAGTACATTATTGGCGCGTACGCCCAGTTCGGGCGCTAGGACAGTTTATTCCCTGAGCAAACCGAGGGAAATAAGTCCTTCGCGCCCAAAATGGGCCTGCTAGCACAGGGCAATAATGATTTTTCATCATGAGAACCCTAAAACCACATTTGAATCCGGCCTTTTTAGGTTAGAATGATGAAAATAGTCGTACCATTTTCGGAGGGAATTATAATTTTCTGCTCGCCATGTTGGTTCCGCCATTGTAAATTTTCCGGATCTGAGTTCATTTTCGTTATCATCGGCCCCAGAATCCCTTGTTTATACAATTTCACGAGAACCCGTTCAAGTCCGTTCTAGAGAATCCATTTTTTTCTTCTTGTGAAACTTCCATTTTTTCAAATTGATTTGTTTATATAACAGATGTATGAATAGATGTCGAGCCAAGAGTGATACCACACTCGACTGCAACTATAATTCCGGGTGATTTAGCAAAAACCCAACCGGTGAAGATACATGATCTACTACTCGATCAACTCAAAATTGCCGGAGAAAGCTAGGTGTCACGTATATTGAAAACTCGACATGCTTCGAAAGTCATCAATTCGTTAAAAAAAACTGACCTTTGTATACCCAAAAATTATTATCACGAAAAAAAAAAAAATTACCCCCGACGTGATTCGAACCCTCATCTACTGCGTGCCAAGCAAGTACTCTACCATTACGCTAAGACACTGCTATAGGATTTACGGGCCCAAGGGTGTACATGTTTACCGGATCCCTGGGGTGCCTGTTGTTGCACGATTTGCATGCATGCATATTATTAAGAGTTCGGTTGAATATTACAGAAAATATCTAGGACAATAAAGACATCAGATTGTCGCAGAAGTAGTCACGTTAGTGTTATAAAAAATCACTTCATTATGGTTTTGATGCAGCGTGCATGTATGCAGGACTCGAGCTGATATGTCGTTAGGACGCGGGCTGAAGCGTGCGCCAGGCTTTCGCTCGACCTGGCGACAGCTCGAGTACTCCATCCTGCCGCAGAACTTGGCGCGCTCCTATCGCAAGTCTCCGCGTACTTACCGCAGCTCTCGCTGAGCTCAAAACAGAATTCATGTGGTCGGCTGGCGGCAGCTCGATTTTTCGCTCCTGTCAGCTCGACTAAGGGTTTTTCCGTGTACCCGTTGCCGCTGTTCGTCCGTGGCGTCGAGGTACACGACCGCGCAATAATCTAGGTGCGGTTGAACCAATGACTCGACTAGACGAATTCGGAGAGGTCTGGTGATACATGCCCTAAAAAACCGCAGAACGTATAGGGCTCTGTTAACTTTCTTAGTTACTCGGTCAATGTGCGGTTTCCATGTCAATTCACTGTCAAGTGTAACACCAAGACTCACGACCGTATCACTGAACGGGATGAACTTTCCTTCCTGTATCTCAACCCCTGGCAAGTCCACTCTCTTCAGATCTTCGATATTCCTCTCCGAACTGAAGTAGATTGCCTTGGTCTTGCCAGCGTTGAGACACAGGCCGGAACTTCTGGCCCACTCGGCAACTAGTCGTCCTATTTCGCCCAGCCGAGCAATACCTTCCCTGATCTTATTTTTCTCGATTTGGAGATAAATTTGGAGATCATCCGCATAAAATGGATGATGTACCGACTTTCCGTCTAGCAAGCCAGCCAGGTCATTTACATACAAGCTGAAGAGGAGAGGCCCAAGGACAGACCCCTGTGGAACACCCAGATTGGTTTCGAGCCAATCAGATTTGCCTACTTTGGAAGTGATTTGTTGGGTGCGACCCTGTAAATATGATTTTATCCACAGGAGCGCCGATCTTGAGAAGCCTAGATGTCGTAGCTTCCTCAACAGCTTCGATGGTGATGTCACGTGGGTAGAGGTGGAGATCAGTGCCTGATCTCACTTCTCCCCTTCGTGCCACGATGACGTTGCACCCGCGATGGCTACGCGGCCGCGCAACGTACGTTCGCGGTTCGCCGACCATCGCGGATGCACCGTCAGCACGTCGACGGAGCGGGGCCTATCCCTACCTGCAAGGTCTCTGCTGCAACGCGGACCGTCGTCGTCGACGACGAGCCGCGCGGCAGCCAGACCGCTCAGACTAACCATTAGATTCACATCAACCTCTCTCTCTAGTATATCTGCTCTATTAAACTCGTATCCATATACACGGTTATTTCATTAGAGTCACCCCCCTTCCCACGTAACACGCTTTCTGGTGCTAGGTGTGGAAGCGAAAAATCCTGTAGAGGAGTATATTTTTCGCAAATAAAATCGTCCGACGGGGAAGTTTTTGTGACAAGTGTAACCAGTAGCTCACCAGCCCATCAACAGCGGAGCAGAACGACCAACAGCCAGGTTCATCAGCACAACGTCTACAGCCGTGTGAGAGAGTTTGCTCGGGAGAGGAGTAGAAAATCACCTTCTTCGCAGTCAACCCATCCGGAGCATGCAAATATCAACGATCATCATCATCGTGTCATCCATCATCCAAGCGTAAATACCATTCCACATCAATCAAATATCGCAATCAAGTCAGTCCACTGCTCACTCATAGCACTCGTCGGTCAAAGTTTTTTTGTTGTTATTTTGGTGAAGAAAATTCATAATGGAACTTTTTCGTACAAATAAAAGCAAAGAATCTCTTCTCCCCCAAGGGGTCAAACCAAAGAGAAGAACAAAGTCTCACTCGCCTTCTGCGAGAGGAGCAGGTTTACCTCTAGGTGAACCAGTAGCCGAAGAAAGGAACCAGGGAGCTGGTAGTCCAATGGTACACTTTGATGACGAGAACCGTGATGAAGCATTCGGATATGACACGAATGTGAGGTATGTGCACGATCCAAACAGTGATCGAGTAAGCGGATCACCGCTATGACGGCGGCATGGGTTGGCGAGAACAGAAAAAAATCCTGGAGGACTCTCCACTGAGGCCCGCGGGTGATCGAGTAACAGCGACAAAAAGTCGGACGAATCTGCCCAATAGTTTTGAACTGCGCGCCCAGGTACTCGGGAATGACAGTAGTTCTTATGATTGTCGGGTCGAAAATTCTCGAACGCGAAACCCACGAGCTGTGAATGACCGTATAGAAAGTAGAGATTTTCCCGGTGACGAGTGTTTTATTATTCTCAATGAGAATCAACCGCACCGTATACAAGCACAGGGAGAATTTCAATACATCCAACAGCAGAACCATACTGGCAATTCGCCGAGAATTATCGGACCGACAAATATTCATCAAATGTCACAAGCGCACGGGCACGCGGGTGGTCACCCAAATCAGCAAAGAACACCTTGGGACGTCTTGGAGACTCCAGATCCAAATATTATTAATAATCAATCACAGAACATACGTGCGAATAGTATGGCGAATGAAACGGTAACCGCGAGAAATCAGTCAAGTACAACCGTTCAGGAAACCGAGTTCCAACAATTCATGCGAGAAAATCCGCAAGCGCACACATTATACCAAACGCGGCGTAAAAGTCAGAATAGCATACTTATCCAGCCATTGCAACAAGATAGCGGGATATTGTCGGGCGAAAATCATCGCGAAGTACCAATAGCGCGAGCAGTGAGCGAGAGTCAGATATCCGCAAACCACGCACACCGAGAATATTGTCGCATAGATCCCATGCGCCCAGGGACTCGACTCAATCTCGCCGAGGAGAGGCCCCGAGAACATGTATCGTGCAAGGAGATATTCGGACCAGCTGCTTATTCACAACCGCAACTGAATATACCGCATCCGAGACCGACTAATAGAATGGAACCCCATTGGATAATCGACGATAGACTAACAGCGAACAGTCAAGTGTATCGAAATCAGGGACCTCCCACTTCAAATGACATAGCGCCACCACACACATCACATCATCCTCAGCAGTATCACTTCGAGCAAATGCAACAAACCAACAAAACATTCGATAGGCATTTTGATTCGTATGACGCAGAACAACGCGAGTCGGGCCATCCATACTTTCAAGGCCATAGAAATTTCATGCCGTACTCGCATGGTGAGATCAATTACTCAACCACAAGTTACAATCCTTATCGGCAAAATTTTGATCATGCACATCCGAATAATCAGCGTCAATTCACATCAAATGTAACAGCCCCGATACAAAGTTCAAGTTATAATACCGATCAATCATATGACGTAATGAAAGCCATAAAGAGTATACAGGAATTTGACGGGACCCCATATCGACTAGCTCCATTTTGTGCAATGGCAAGAGCTATCACTCAAAAATGCAACCCAAGCGAAGAAAGCACAATATTCTACGGATTGATTGGGAAATTAAAAGGCAAAGCTAAGGAACTGTTTGGACCAACTATTTCAAGTTACGCTACAGTTGAACAATTTTTAATTGATCTCGAAAAACAATACACTATTGTCGGATCAGCGGATGATGTGATGTTAGAACTCAAAACATGTGCTAGAAAACCAAACGAAACATTAGAAGAGTATGGTACGCGAATTCAGTCGATCCAAAATAAATTCACCTTCATCGCCAACTCTACACCGGACTATACGAATAGCGATAAGGAGTCAAGACGTCGAGATGTAGAAAAAGCCGCACTCAGCAGATTCGTTGTGGGTATAGGATCCGTTCTCGAGCCACTCGTTCTTATGCGTAAGCCAGCCAACGTTCGTGAAGCTATAAAATTCGCGCAAGAAGAAGAATTGAGACGACGCACGTATGTATCTGAGACTATGATAGTGCAACCAGCGAATGTTGCAGGCCCTTGCATTAATCAATCAAACGTCCGTGTAGTCAATGCCCGCGTAACTTGCACATACTGTGACAAAATTGGACATGATGTAGACCACTGTTTCAAGAAACGCGATGACGAAAGACTTTGTCAATATTGTGGATTACGCGGACATGAACTGCAGAGATGCCCTAAATTCACCGAAGACATGAATCGTAAGAGCGTCTATATTAACCATCGACCATACCGAGGACGAGGTGGATATCGCGGCCGAGGTAGGGGTGGTAGATTTTACAGCGACAATCGTCAGATCGGAGACGCGAGCGACCACGACAACAGTAATTCGAATACCGTAAATTCATCGACTACTAACAACCAGATCCCCAATGAAACGGTTAGTGAACGACCTGCAGCTAAACTGCAAGGTCAAAGCAATGCTAGTGAATCTTTAAACTCGTAGATCGCCCGCCGCAGTCCTCAGGCGCCGGGCGCATCAATGACGCGATCTCATCTGCGTCGTCAGCCTGCAGCTCTATAGATAAAACGGAATCATCTCTTGATTCTTCGTCGGATGAAAGTTCAAACACTGATGATGATTCGAGCCCAAGAATAATAAATGAAGGTCAGTCAATCGTCAAAGAATCGTCATTGCCCCAAGTAAGAGTTCGCAAAACGTCTGTCGAATTTTTAAAAACGGGAAGAATGCCCCCAGTATCAGATTTCCAAAGCCGTGAGTTTGTAAATGAAAAAGCTAGACTATACATTGATTCAGGAGCAGATGTGTGCATTATTAAAGAAACCAAAGTCAAGGATCTTCAATCCATCGATGCGACGGATATTTTGAGCATAAGTGGGGTAGCCAAAGGGGAATTTAGATCAAAGGGAACAATCGATATGAATGTTAATGGCATGCGTTGGCAGTTTCATGTAGTCCCCGACACCATCTTGCTAGAATGCGATGGGTTGATTGGGTGGGATTTTCTATTAGAATTTGGAGGTAAACTTAACCCCAGAGCCAGCTGCTTAGAATTCAACAATTTTTCGATTCCCTTTGTACATAAAGAGAAAGTTAGGCTACCACTAAATATGTGTCGAATTGTTAAAATCAAGATCCTTAATAGCGTGAAAGAGGGCTGGGTCCCCCTCACACATCTGAAAAAAGGTACACTTTTCGGCAATTTTATCACGAAAAATAATAATGGATATGCTTATGCTGAAGTACTGAATTACACGAACAAACCAATAAATATTGATACACCCGAAGTGAAACTGAGAAAGTTTGAGAGAGCTAAACCTTGGAGCAATGACGAACAAAATCGTGTCGATGAGGACGACACGGTATGTAATATTCGTAGGCTTTTTGAGAATAAAGCTGAGACGGCTGAGTCACCTTCTGAGAAACCGAGCGATACGAATGAAAGTAAGCAGAGCGAGCGTGAGCGCAGAAAAGCGATAGCGAAGCGCGTCGAGATCCTTATGAAACTCGTAGACGTAAGCGATTTGGATAAAGAAGAAAAAGACCATGTGCGCAGGATGCTGAGCATCAATCCGTGGAGATTTGGTCTTGAAGGCGAGCCTCTTCCAGCAACACATTTGATCGAACATGAAATAAAATCGAAATCGGGAAAGCCGATAAAGTGTGAAAGGTATCGTTTACCTCCGGCTATGAGAACCATGATGATCAAAGAAATTGAAAAATTGCGCGACTTAGGAGTGATTGGACCATCCAGATCTCCTTGGAGATCAAATTGTTTTATGGTCCCAAAGTCGCCAGACAAAGACGGCAACAAAAGGTGGCGGTTAGTCAATGATTTTCGGGCACTGAACGAAGATACCGTCGGAACATGTCAGCCCTTATCGTTCACTACGGATGTATTGGATCAGCTGGCATCTGCTCGGTATATAACGGTCGTGGACCTTCTTAACGGCTACTACCAGGTGAAAATGCACCCTGATTCGAGGAAATTCACGAGTTTTTCCGCCCCTAACGGCCATTGGGAATTCCATCGAATGGCTCAAGGGATGCAGGGCGCTGGAGATACCTTCAATGAGGCTATGTTTATGGCGTTCGTTGGCCTCACACCGGACCAAATTGCGATTTATTGCGACGATATCTATATCTGGGCGGAAAATTTGGAAGTTCACGAAGAAAAATTCAAACTATCCATGCAAAGAATCACGGAAGCCAACTTGACAATTTCTCCTAAGAAGTGTCAATTTTTACGACGCGAAGCGAAGGTCTTAGGACATATCGTTGGAAAAGGGCAAATCAAACCTGACCCCAAAAAACTTGAAGCAGTTCGCGAGTATCCGGCTCCCAAAAACGTCCGTAAAGTGAGGCAATTCCTGGGATTAACGGGATATTATAGGCGTTTCATAAAAAATTACGCGAAAATCGCGTACCCTCTCACAAGACTTACAAGAAAAGACGAACCTTTTGAGTGGGGTGTCGAAGAACATCGCGCTTTTGAAGAGCTACGTAACGTTTTGTGCAGTGACTCCTTTTTGGCCGCGCCAGATTTTTCAGAGAAAGCGAAGTGGATCGTGACCACTGACGCGAGTGATCATAGCGTGGGAGCTATCCTGAGTCTTGGTGAATTAAACAATGATAGACCGGTAGCTTATGCATCGAAAACCCTTAAGGGCTCTCAGTTGAAGTGGCCCACGTTTGACAAGGAATTATACGCAATCGTTTTTGCAAAAGAAAGCTTCCGTCCGTACTTGTATGGTCGCGAATTCACAGTAGTCACCGATCACGAACCGCTACGTCATTTCCATAAATCATTTCCATAAATCCAAATATAAATATGAGGTTTGGACGGTTGAAAGCACAGTTGCGTGGATATAATTTCAGGATAATTTTCCGGAGAGGTAAAGAAAACGGTGCAGCTGATGCATTATCCCGAAATCCTATCTTTAGAGAAGGCGAAGTAGACCCGGAACTCCCACGCAAAGAACTCTACGCGTTAGCTGACAAGCAAGAGCCCGAAGACCCAACCTGTTACGAAGATAACCCCCCGGGACGCGTTTTCAAAATGCGAGCGACGAGAGCAGCAGGAGCCGAAAAATCAAAAGTTTCTGAACACGACGAATCTGACACAGACGATATGCCAAACAAAAAACGATCACCGGAGCAAATAATCGAACCAACATCAGATGTAGAAGCTAGTCAAAAAACGGAAAAACGAAAAAGACCTCGGAGAGTATATACAAAAACGCGAGAATCCCGGCGCATCAAGAATTTACACCCGTCGCTTAGCCTCTCAGAGACTCTGCCACAGCAGAAGCCGCTCGTAACGCTTCAAACGGCTCAGCCAGACACCGATCTGATGAGCGTACACACAGACAGCGATATAGCCGATCATGGCACGCGAGAAATACCGCAGGCTGAGCACGACCATAAAAGTTCAGATCACGAAAGAACCTATCGCGTCGCGGAAATCTTGCCGGATCCCCCATTAGAGACGATAGGAATTCCAATTGTCAAATCAGCGTCAGAATCTGTGAATCAAAATTCGGAAATGCAAAATCAAAAAATTACAGAACACTCTCATACTCTAAGCGAAGTTCCCGAACCCATGAAAGCGATACCAAAAATCACGAATATTGAAGTGATAAAGAGTCCAAAAATCAAGTTTCAAAAACCAGAAATTACAGTAGTTAGTCAAAAATCAAAATTTACTGGGGATCCCGTAGAAAATCCGCGCGTGAAGAATCAAGGCTATTGGCTTAATTTTTCGATGATCAATAGTGACGGCAATGGTGTGTCCGGTAGCGGCGGACCTATCAAACTTTCGTATGATGTACCAAGTAGACAGCGCGAAAATGAGCAGAAGATCCAGCGTCAAGATGATGATATCGAACCACGGATCAAATTGCGTAGCGATAAGTCGACCATCAGCGTGCGAGACAATGACACTATTCGAGGCGAACCGACGATCGTGCATCAGATACCAGAGTCTGAGCAAGGAGCGAGCGATTATAATGAAAGAATAAATGAAAGCTTGAGCGTGAATAATGAGAATATGCATGTAGATCAATCCTCATGTCCACAGGCAAACGTGTATGAATTGGATGAAAAATTCAAACGATTCAAATACCTCACGCGGTGTGTAGAAAACCATATCAGTCTTCTCAGATTCATTGGAATTCCAAATTTACCAAAAGGTAATTGTTTATTTTGGTCCCCGATAAAATGTTGTGATTTAACTTTGACAGCACGCGAATTACGCACAGATTTGTTGGAAAATGGTGATATAAATTCATCCATAGAGCCAGGAGAAGCTCGTAAAATTCTCTTGTCTGATGAAGAATATGGGAATGATGACTGCATATTCCTCTTTTCACGCTTATATAAAAGGAATGTCTGCATCCACTCGATTGATGAGAGAAATGTAATACAGTACTACCACATTACTTTCGATTTAAACGAGCCTTACATCAATCTATATTTTGAAATGGTAGCAAAACATTATACTCCTCTGCTACCGACTCAGGCCACGTCATGCGAAAAATCACACGACTTAGACGAGAAAGACTGCACACGCGACGAAAACGGACCCACTGAAGACCAAGATAAAAACATTCCGAGTGCGAAAAATGACACTTCGGAGAGTTCTCAGCCACAGCCGGCCGATCAACATTTCAAGCCAAAAGCGCATACGGCTGCTCTTGAGAAATACCTCGTGGCGCAAGCGCGACCACCGCGTGAGAAACCTCCATGGGCACTTGGAGATGATGAGCAACCGTATCCATTTCAAAAATTGTATGCTGTAGATGAACATCCATTCCGCTATCGAGAGAATCTTGCATTTTTTGCCACACGTAATACAAACTTCAAAACAGAAACAATTCAATCATTAATTGAGAAAAATTACATTGACCCCAATATATTGCAGGAGGGGGAATTTTCAATAGGTGATATCCACGAATTTCACGTGAGCAATTTCAGCATTTTTTGCATATTTATCAGAAACTATGAAGGTGAAAAGCCTCTCCAGGCAGATATTAAAAAGGCACTCAAAAGTCTAAGGAAGCGGATTGTAGAAAAGTGCCTGAAGACTATAGGTCTAATTCAAGACAATCAAATTTTATTGCCAACAATGTGGCCAAAACTTGTCGAGTTATTTGAGAAGATTTTCGGAGGGATGTTGATCAAGGCAATACTCTTCAAGCATAGTTTGAAAATACCTTCATCAAGTGATAGGTTCAAAGTGATAAGAGAATTCCATACGTCGGTGAACGGAGGGCACCTTGGTATAAACAAGACAGCAGACGCACTTTTGAATGTATACTATTCGAGAAATATTCGAGACGATGTACAAGCCGTCGTAAATAGATGTAACGAATGCGCCAAAGACAAACTAGTGCGTGTGAAAACACGCATGCCGATGAACATTACACAGATTCCAGCGAGACCATTCGACAAAATCGCGATCGATTTTTTCACCCCAACATGTACTTCAAAGCGAGGCTACGAACACATTTTGTCGGTGCAATGCCAGTTGACACGGTACGTAATACTCATACCAACTCGCAAAGCTACTGCCCAGGAAGTGGCACGGGGATTATCAGACACGGTGATAGCGTATTTTGGAACGCCAGGTGAAACCTTGAGTGATCGAGGTAAACATTTTGTTAATAAGCTGTTTGATGAGTTCGCAGAAGCATTTGGGATACGGAAATATCACACATCACCGTATTCACCGATGAGCAACGGGATGATTGAGCGGATGCATGCCACGCTCACGGAGTTCCTGAAAGCCTTCGCAAAAGACCGAGCTGATTGGGACGAGGTGCTGCCACTGGCCCAGCACGCCATCAATACAATGGAGAATGCTAGTACGGGTTACCCTCCATACACCGTGGTATTCGGATGGAAGGCGAGGACGCCATCACATCCAACGCAGAGAGACAACTTCGCAACCTTCGATGACCTCGTTAACCAGATGGCTACTGAATTAGAACAAGTTCAATCACTTGCAGCTTCAAATGTTGTCAAGGTCAAGTATAATTCTAAACGCATATATGACCAAAGGGCAGTATTACAACAATTTTTTGTAGGAGAATATGTGTATTTGATGAACGAACCCATTAAACATAAAATGACTCAGCAATATACAGGTCCATATGAAATTTTAGAGATAAATTATCGTACAAAAAATGTCAAGTTAATCAATAACGACAAAATCAAAAGTACACATATTGATAAAATCAAAAGATGCGCCGAAGTTAAAATCCAAGCTGCTGAAAGCAATAAGTTAAGTCATAATAATCAGTAACGTGTCATTGAACCGGTGCACTCATCCTCAGCTGAAATCCCCAGTTACGGACGAGGCACTAAAATCACCGAGAAGTCCCCGTAATTCAGTAAATTTATCACAGCCACATACTTTCAAAAACAACAATTCAGCAAAATATCGACGTCCCAGCGCACTCGTCGTCAGCTGAGAAACCCGAGCTCACGGACGAGGCACTTGAACGTCGGAACGATACGAACAATTCAGCATCATTGATATAATAGAGAATTGAAAATGCGAAAACAAATTTCCTTACACGCTACAATATTTTACAGTGAGAGCAACGATGGTCGGCAGAACCGGTTTGTTACACCCATGGACCACACGCCAGGCCTCATCGTTGAGCAGATCGCCCCACTTTCAACCACCAGCACATCTTGGAAAATCATTCATCGCATCGACTTGAGCCAGTTTGAATCAACAGCCAACAATTTGCGCGAAGCTTGGACAACAATCAGTGCTAGGTGTACAGAAAGCGGTGTAAATTCACACCTCATCCTACTGCGCCGTGAGATCAACGAAACCCGGAAGGAGGCGGAAAGAACCATCAACATGCTGACTGGTGGTAAAACAAAACGCGAAAAGAGATCGTGGATGCCTTTTATGGGCGCAGGAATGAAAACGATATTTGGGACATTAGATGAAGAAACCGAGAAGGAGATTCAAAATATCATAGAAACTAGAGCTAACGATACAAAAAATGTCGCTCAATTGTTAGCCAATCAGACAGAATTGATTGAGACTGAACTGGGGAAAAGCTTGCGGAAAATTTTCCAGTTGCAATAGGAAATCATAAAGTTAGAAAGAAACGCTAATGCCCTCAATTTGAAATTCATGTGTAATGTTGGGATTAATTTACTCCAAGACAGTGTTAATCAATTCAGAGCAGACACACAAACACTCACAGAGGCTGTAACCCTTGGTTCGCAAGGGATGATCCATGGTAAATTGATGCCACCAGAAATGATCAGAAATTCCGAAAACCTAATAAGAAATGCATTGCCAAAGACAAAATTTCCACGTACTCGTAACGACGAGTCTTTGTTGGAAATCACAAAAATTTTCTAAAATTTCAGTTTTCATGGTGAACAATACATTAATATATTCAATAGCCATTCCATTATTAGATATAGCAAATTATACATTCTCTAAGGCATCACCATTACCAATTTTGCAGAATATCAGTAGTTCGAGTAAAACATTTGCTTATATGTGGCCAAAGCGTAAATTCTTCGCCATTGACTTCCAGGAGAATACATACATGCCAATGCACCATGGTAATATCGACGACTGTTGCAGGCTCCGTGACAGGATGGTTTGTGAAAATCCAGCACCTGTCAGGGAGCTAACACCAGTAGCGTCGTGCGGAATTGAAATCGCAATGAACGTAAATATTGAATCTTCAACAGAATGTGATTTGCGCGTCGCGCATATGAAAGAAACGTACTGGATGCGCCTATACGAGACCAATGCGTGGGTTTTCTCTACTATCAGCGAAGAGCGAATATATATACAATGCCAAGGCAGCGAGCATATTTCAACACCGATTAAATGTGCCGGCATCCTTCGGTTACTACCGGGATGTATGGCTATTACAGCGAACACGCGTTTAGTCGCATCTGAAGAAATTGAAATCGCTCATACTTCTCCAATATTCCAGAGTAATAAACTGGACATCGCAAACATCTTCAATACCACAGCAGGTGTAATGGAATCCGCCCACTTACAAGAGGTAATGGAAAATGAAATTTTGGAAGACCACGCCACGCTGATACCATCACATCTGGATTCGCTGGAGTCCGGACCGAGCCTACACGAGATCATCCAAAAGGCCCGTGGCATTGGAAAATACTCAACCGTGAGAAGAAAACTGGAAAACCTAAAGAGCAACATACCGACCTTGCTTACGATTGGATCAGGAACCACAATCATATTAGTTTTCATAATTAAATACATCGGAAAATTTATTAATCCAATTAACATTGGGCTGAATTTGATACGCAAAATTGTTAACCCAGGACGCAATCCCAATACCGACAACGAGGGAGATGACGGGCAAAACATCCCCATGCAAGTCGTGCGCACAATGGGTGCCATGGTTGGCCAAACGCACGAGCAAGGATACGTCCGTCGCCCGCCACCATCAGAACAAATGGAAAACGCGCACATCCGTCGCTCGGCATCAATGGATCGAGACACCACCAGATCTATCACCATATATCGCTCGCCGTCGGCTGAGCGAGGGTCGTCTAACACCGAATGGGGTATGCAATATTTGCCGTCGGACCGAGAAGCACAATGGGCAAGTACGCGCACACTGAGAGGATAAACGAACAACTTTACCTACTAGACTGCCGGTTTACAATCTCTACAGCATCACCGAAGATCCTCAACGAATAACCACCGCACCATCGTCGAAATCAGCAGTAAATTGAGATGAGTCAAGGATGAATAGATTTTTTTTTCTTTTTCATCTACAATTTCATTCACGAAAATAGGTCAAAGTTTTTGTTTTTAGCGAGTCAAGGTAGTTGCCAAGCTAACTTTTTGAGTTGAGCTGACGAATTGAGAATGCTTAACCTTATCGAGATTAAAATCACTGACCTACCATAAGAGAATATAATGAATCGTCAGATTACTTCAAATCACTTCGTGCACAAGGCAGATAAGTTCAAGAAAAAAGTACAAATACTGATCGCCAAAATATCCGCAACTTTCGGTTCAGGTCTAAAGTTAAATCACTTACATAGTTCATCGGGTGGCCCCAACACTATCACAGTTCCTACACAAAATACTCAGGACGAATATGCAACTCACCATACAGCAAGCACACCACAAAAGTGAACTGCAAACATCAGGACCCACCTTCACCCCGACGCCAGTGCTATCCAGGCCCAATCACCTGGGTACGGCGCAGTCAGCGCCGAATTCACAACATACCACTATCATCTCACAGTCAAAAGTGAGAGGCAAACTATTGAAAAAGTGCCCTTTGTCACCACAAACAACACTACACACCACACTTATTTCATGTACGTAGATACGCTGAAAGGGCGAGGTTGCGTTTCACGACCACGACCCAGCCGCAGTTATATACACACGGCATGGGACGCAGGCCTAAATCGTACAGCCAAGCTCCACTGAAGCCCAGCAACACAAAGCCTGCAGTAACTTTCCAACGACACGCACAAAAAAAAGTCGGAGCAAACGTCCCGAACGACCGACATAGTTCTTGCCTATTGAACTACCCCGCGGGTACTGGCGAAGACAGAATTCAACATCGAGAGCAGAGCCTCGACTAGAGGATCTTGCCCTACACACATCATCCGGATCCCAATATAACAATGGTTACTTATCGAAAAGAGGCAGGATGCAGAGCTGCTAACATCAGCAATAAGCCATACTGCAAAGAATGAGAGTTGGTGATTAGCCTCCGCAACGGAAGCACTGGTTACGTCAGGTCATTCGAAGGGATCATCTTACAACTTGCACGATTGGCCGATTGGAAAATTCTCTGAATTTCCAAAATTTCCCGGAAGTTTCAATTGCGCCAGCTTCGGCATCTGCAGAAGAACATCCCCACCAAATTTGAGCTCAATCGGACGTTTTGATCCGGAGCTGTAACTTGCACCGCAAGGCAGTCAAATCACACGCACCGAGACCACTTTTCACCGCCCAACACCTCACCCGCGCTAGAGATTGTCGAAACACAGCACAAGACACGTTACACCACTTTCACTACACACACAAGTACCCATCAAGATCCATACAAAGTCACATTAAGGCCTGCACTTAACCCGAGCTCGAGGAAACGGCCGAAATTCCAATAAAATCATTCGAAAAAGTCCATTCCAAAATCTCGAAAAATAGAGTCAAAAACGCATAAATTGACGCGTATTACGATTAGATACAATAGATAACATCTAAAACTAACTGACTTGATCATTTGCAAAGCCAAAAGAGACGCAGAGATGCTAGAATTTTAATTTGAGACGTTATGAGTTATCATCGAAAATGAACCGAAAAATGCGTATTTTGGCTGAAGCATTCGATACCACGACATGAATTTTGCTCAAATCACGGTTGTGAACATTTATTTTGGTGACAAATCTATATGACTAAGTATACTAATAGCTATGAACACCATAAGAAGCTTCAAAAACGAGACCACAGAATTTTAAGGGGGAAAATATAGGATTTCGATGCGAAATTTATCGATATGCGAAAACTCGAATTTCTCACATTAGAATCCAAATTTGGGGGTGTAATTGTGGAAGATATATTGATTAGCATGATACTTTGAAGTGATACCAACGACAGAAACCCATGAGTGAAGAAAAAAAATGTTGAGACCACACCCTTATATAGTCCAAATTACATTCGGAAATTTACCGTCGGCACTAAAAATGAGTGCGTATTTTATTATAAGGTAACTGTGCCTAATTTGCCCCCATTCCCTAATTTGCCCCCATTCAAGTTCTCAAATGTATGCACCCGCAGACCCTGCCGAGCATTTTTTTCATGTTTGTTACGTTAAAATATGAAGAAATGAACATTCTGGACCTATCCTCTATGACCCGCGCAGTTCTCACAACAAAAAAGTGGTTTTCGGTACTTTTGACTTCTTTTTTGTTAGTCACTAAAAGCTATGCCAAACAAAATTGATGTGATCAATTCCAACGTACCTTAATTCATTTTTTTGGTCTTCGTCCCAACTTTAGAATGCTTTTTGCAGGATTGCAAAATTCGATTTTTAGCCAATTCTACGCTCATATTACGAGAAAAAGTGCAGTGTTCCTAATTTGCCCCCAAAGTCTTTTTCTAAACTCGTTCCTCACTCCATTCAAATTAATCAATCTCACTCTAAAAATTCAAAAAAGGGTAAAAAAAAGCTACAAAATGAGCTAAAGTACGTCTTATTTGGAGGTCTGGGAGCCGAGATATCTCGATTATACGAAAAACCCGTATAATCTCATGAAAATAGGCCTCTTTTCCCTGTGGGGGCAAATTAGGAACACACTGTTGGAAACTCGCAAAAAATCTTCTTTCGCTAAAATCAAGATATCTCGGCTCCAATCGAATGGAATTGAACGTACTTTAGCTCATTTTGAAGGTCTTGTAACAAGCTTTAAGATGAGCCAAGGTACGTTGAAAAATATGGAGATGAGTTGAAATGACGAGCGAAACAAGAGTAGTGGGGGCAAATTAGGCACACTTACCTTAGATCGAGAAGTTATCATGATATCAACTTGAAAATTGGTAGGAATATTCCTTATATTGTATACTAGTAGAATCGAAATCGACCGATTACCCAAAAATTCTCAAATCACCACAGTAGAGTGAAAACCCAGATAAATTGAAGCTTCTCGTGCGTAAATGAGAGTACACAAAAAACCGTCACAACTCGGTCAATTTTGACCCGATTTCAACGTTCAAAAGTTAAAATTGAAGGTCTTTTTAGGGACTATTTGACTTGTTCATCGGAGATTCCCAAAAAAAAGCAAATTTTGAAAAATTGTCACAGTGTGAAATTCGCAATTTCGTGTTTCGAGAGAACCATTTGCCATGCCTTTTGGACCAAAACTCCATATATTAATCGGCCCGAAAATATTACATTATTAGAATCGAAATGAGAATTTAAATCATCTCATGTAAGGAAAAGTATTTCTTGCGGCTGATGGAAAATGATCCCACAGCTGCAAGCGATAAAAATTCCTCAATGCTATACCCAACTATGGCAGTATATAGATATATATGGTATACCTATTGTATACCAGAGAACGAAAGAGAAGCAGTGAGAGACCGATAGAAATAGTCGAGCTCTTTTCTCAAGTCATTGAGCCAAATTTCGAGTTTGACAAATCTCACTTTTGAAAAACCTGACTATGGACAACATTATTTATCTTATTAGTTTATTGCATAAATTGTAATCAACATTCAGGGCAACTGTTCATGCAAAAAAAAATGAACCTTGTTGGGAAAATTTTTTTTTTCTCTCTATCAATTTGAGATATAAAAAGTCATATGCAAATAATTACAGACCTAAAGAACATAGTTATAAACAATTTATTGTTGATAATTTTCGAAAGTTCTTCCGAACAATTTTCGATAAATTTGGAAGTTTTTTTTTTTAGAACATTTTTATACTTATGACTATAATATGGTGAAAAACTACATTTTGTAAAATTAGAAATGAAGGGAATGAAATTATTCAAGTTTAAACGATTATAACGAGAGAGAGTTCGCGATAAGAAATTGTATGCGCGACACACACAAACATTGACACGCTCGCTCTCACAAGATTTCACACATTCAGTCATACGCAAGTACCATAGTATAACATATGATCTCAACCATATGATTTAAAGGCCATTCAAGAGGCCACAGCTGTTATATGCATTATAATATACCGCATCAGGAGACGCGGATGACCCAGCTACGGACGATTCGTGTCACGTGGGTAGAGGTGGAGATCAGTGCCTGATCTCACCTCTCCCCTTCGTGCCACGATGACGTTGCACCCGCGATGGCTACGCGGCCGCGCAACGTACGTTCGCGGTTCGCCGACCATCACGGATGCACCGTCAGCACGTCGACGGAGCGGGGCCTATCCCTACCTGCAAGGTCTCTGCTGCAACGAGGACCGTCGTCGTCGACGACGAGCCGCGCGGCAGCCAGACCGCTCAGACTAACCATTAGATTCACATCAACCTCTCTCTCTAGTATATCTGCTCTATTAAACTCGTATCCATATACACGGTTATTTCATTAGAGTCACCCCCTCCCCACGTAACAGTGAGATGGTGTCAAAAGCTTGGCTAAGATCTAATAGTAGGAGCAGAGTGATCTTCTTTCTGTCTATACCTACTCTGATGTCATCGGTCAATTTCAACAAAGCTGTCTGGGTGCTATGGTGTTGCCTAAAACCAGTCTGGAAGCGATCAAGTATCTTCTCGATTTCCAAATACTCCGTGATTTGGTCATGTGCGATTTTTTCCAGAACCTTGGAGAGAAAGCACAGCAGTGCTATAGGACGGAAGTCCAAGACTGTTGATGGAGCAGCAGTCTTCTTTAATGCAATCAGCTGCGCTTGCTTCCAAGCCTCAGGAAAAATGCCATGAGCGAAAGAGGAGTTGAAAATATGTACAATAAGATCACCAATGGCCGGAAGAGCTTTTGCGATCACGCTTTGGGGTATTCCATCCGCTCCACAGGCCTGTGAGGAGAAATGTTTGATAGCAAGGACTACATCACTAAAATTTGTGGGCTTAAATGTAAACCCCTCCTCCGGTGCCGAGTCGATATCGTCCATTGCTTCATTAATATTTTCGTGGGGCGAAACGGAAACTCCCGCAAAGTGTGCGTTCAACTCATCCGGTGTGGAGCCATGAAGTTCCCCCTCTTTGCTCTTAGGCAAGAGGCCGAGATTGCGCATCTCCTTCCAAATGTTCTTCTTCTGATTAAGAGCATCTGACAAATGGGTTTGAATGAAGGAGTTACGCTTTTGTTCAATGCGCAAGTCGACCTCTTCGCTAAGCCGAAAGTATTCATTTTGAAGCTCAGGACACTTGCGCTGGTTACGTTGAATCCGTTCCCAGCGCCTGCGCGTCGCGTCTCGCTTATTCATGAGTAGCCTCAGCTCAGGATCAATCCAAGGAGCGTCATTTTTACGCGGATTAATAGTTTTTCGGGTGCTAATTCATCTATAACGGTCTGTAAATTTTCATTCAAGCAGTGAATTGCATCTTCTAAACTGGTTTCAGCATTTTCGAGAGCTGTCCAGTCTCAGCGAAGCAATCGGTCATTCAATATCTGCGGAGTGATGTTTCGAAAATCCCTGTAGGTGAAGGAATTTCTTGGCGGAGTGGGAGTAAAGAGAGAGAGAGAGAGAGAGAGAGAGAGAGAGAGAGAGAGAGAGAGAGAGAGAAAGAGAGAGATACCTAGAGAGAACAGAAGAGGTCCAAATGGTTCCAGGAGGAATATGATGGACTGAAGAGGGAAGGAAGGAGAGAGGAGAGAGAAGATCGAAGATCGAAGAAAGAAGAGAGATCGAAGAAAGAAGAAAGAAGAATGAAGAATGAAGAGATGGAAGAAGATCGAAGAAGGGGAAACAACACCTGCGAGTCGTGAGAAGAGAGACGCTCGATCCTGAGCGCGAGACGCCGCCGGTCCTGAGGTAATGCTCACGCGGTCCCGGGGCCGGATTGGTAAGTTGGTGGAACTCTCCCTTGTCCAATGGCCGGCGCCAACGGAGAAGGAACAGAGTTTTTTCCCGGTTCGGATGGCCGTATCAATGCGGATTCCAGCCCAGGACTGTTGGGGAGGTGCTGGCCAGCCGTGTTTGGGTGAGCGGTGCCTCTCCTTCGTACGTCGCAGCGTATTCGCCCTACAACCACCTCAAAAGAGAGAGAGAGAGAGAGAGAGAGAGAGAGAGAGAGAGAGAGAGAGAGAGAGAGAGAGAGAGAAAGAGAGAGACCCCGTAGGGGGCTTTGGGTGTGACCTTAGGGTTGCACTTGGAGCTTGAGGGAGTGACGCCCCTCCAGACCCGAGTCCTACACTTACACTAACACACACACTACACTCTACACGCACCATGTTTACGCTTGCTCAAGCATTACACAGACATACCAACATTATACAGAACACGCATCACACAACACACCACACCCGTGCTGGTCTGGTCCGGGGTCGGCCAGCATGCGATTCCAGGCCCTGGAAAAAGAAGTAAGAAGAAGATGTCCAGCATTGACGGCAAGAATTCCCCAAGTAAAGCGGGGCCCCATTCGGATCTTGGGGGGGGGGGGCAACGATGCAAAGCGCGCTACCAGTGGCACACTTGGCTGGTGGACTCACGCGTAAAGCTACAAGCGATGTAAATACGCCTCTGGCGAAGATAGTTGGAGGAAAGGACCAACACCAGAAAGGAGTAGACCTCACCCCGAACAGCAGGAAGAGAAAGGGTCTGGGTGAGGAAGTAGATAAGCGAACGCTGAAGCAATCGAAGCTTACATCCTTGAGCCAAAAAGAGAAGAACGCGAAGGTTGCTGCAGAAGCGCAAGCGGCGGCAGACAAGCTGATGAAGATCAACCCCGCGATCAAGATCCAGCTTACGCAAGACAAGAACAAGGGAGACGATACCGCCGATTCCAGCTCGGATTCAGGGGACTCTAACACCACCACGGAGTCCCAGGAGTCAGAAGACACCCTGACATCCAAGGACTGTGACCGCGGACTCGAAGAAGGTCAAAAATCACCGGAGGATATGGACATCGATCGGTTCCCCACACCTGAGAAGGCCAGTCGACAAAGAAGTGGAGACAAGGCCCCCGATCTAATGGAAGGATGGAGGGACTTGAAAATGTGCCGAGAACAGATGGAGGAGAAGACTCATCTTCTCCTCGACCACCTGAACTTGGTCATAGGGATAGCCGAGTCTGCCTCCAACATCCCAGAAGGAACTCAGGGCGACATGGAAGAGCTCAAGAAGATTGGCCACGCTCTCGAAGGCCTACTTGCGGCAGACAAAGGGAAGAGAGCGGCTTTCGAGACCTCACTTCTCGAAGCGGAGAAGACCCTAAAAATGAAGAGGAGTGCGCAGCCCTCTGGGCCAGCCGCGTCGGGAAGCGGCACACAGGGAAGGGGGGCGAATAAGCCGGAATCGCGACAAGGGAAACAGCACGATACGAAAAGGACGCGACGCGGACATCCATCGGGAGCCCTCGAAACACCGCGCTCGACATCGACTCCTAATAGGCCCAAGCAGGACGGGCCTTGGCGGGAAGTGGTCTCTAATAGAAATACAAAGGCGGCAAAGGAAAGCGGTCGGTCAAGTGACACCGCTGGAAAGAAGGCAAAGATGAAGCCAAGAAGAGCGAAATCCGACGCCGTTCTCGTCACGGCAAACCAAGGTGGGTTAAGCTACGCAGATATGCTGGGCAAGATAAAGACGGATGACCTTAATGAAGAAGTGGGCTCTAAAGTCACGGGCATCCGCAAGACACAGGAAGGACAAATCCTCATTGAACTGAGGAAGGGCACCGACGCTGCAGCCATCAAAGCGGCTCTGACACCAGTCGTCGGGCAAGAAGGGGCCGTCCACTGCCTCGCAAATAGCATGACCCTCGAGGTTCTCGGAGTCGACTACGATGTCGACAAAACTAAAGTGCAGAAGGACCTCGCGAAGGCCCTACCAGAAAACGAGGATGGAGCCATAATAGTCAAGAGCCTGCGAAACGGCTCCCGAGGCACCCAAACAGCGGTTGTGTCCATCCCAGCGAGGCTCGCTCACCGCCTCCTGGACTGGAAAGAACCCAAGGTGGGATGGAGCAGAGTGAGAATCCGCGAGAAGGGAGGCATCCCACGCTGCTATAACTGCCTAGAGTATGGCCACAAGGCCTCAGGCTGCAAAAAAGAGAAGGCAGAGGAACGTCAACCGAAACTCTGCTTCCAGTGCGGTGAACCAGGACACCTCGCCGCTACCTGTAAAGAGAAACCAAAATGCCTCAGCTGCGTGGCTCTCGGAACCAGATCTGACCACAGGTCGGGCTCCAGCAACTGCACAGCCTACCAAAACGCGAGGGCGACATATAGACGCAGGGGGGGAAGAAATGGCTATTTTCATCCAAGCCAACCTCAGGAGAAGCGGGGATGCTTGTGACCTCCTACACACTGCCACCAAAGAAGGGGGTATCGATGTTCTGATCATCTCCGAACCGCCTCGGAAGCGCGAAATTTCCCGTTCCAGATTCGATCACTGGGGGACCGCTGTAATTCAGATCACGAATCCCGCGATCCGCGAGACTGAACCAGCTGTTAGTGGCCGCGGTTATGCTCGAAAGACCATAGGGGGCACAGCTGTATACAGCTGCTACTACTCGCCGTCGCTCAAGACGCACGAATTTGAAGACGAGCTCCACGACCTAGAAGAGGATGTGAGGTAATGGGGGGGGGGGGCAGTTATAATCGCGGGAGATTTCAACTCCAAGGAACCGACTTGGAGCGGGGGGGCCGCGTGATAGACGGGGGGTAATACTCGCTGATGCCATGGAGGCATTGGGATTAGTGCTCGCGAACGAGACGGGGGTTATCACCTATTACCGGCACGACACTCGGTCCCGGGAGGGAGGTTCATCATCGGTCCTCGACCTGACGTTCATGAGCCCGTCGCTCATGGGACGTATGACATCGTGGGAAGTTCTGGACACGGAAACACTGAGTGACCATCGACATATTCGGTTTCGACTTAGGACTGACGGACAGAGACAGACGACACGCAGACCGCGACCAACGGGGTGGCAAGTACGGAAGCTGGACGAAGGGAAATTCCGGGAATCGATAGAAACAGTCGAAGATCTCCCGATGAACTCCGCCTCGGACGAGGCTGTGGCGATGGTAACATCCGTCATCACGAGAGCTTGCGACGCGTCGATGCCTTGCAGGACAACACCATGTTTCTGGAGGAAACCAGAGTACTGGATCACCGATGAGATCAAGGCTCTACGAAGAACGAGCAACAAGAAAAGGACGAGCGCATGGCGATCAAGGAAGCTGCAACGACCATCGCTGGTGGAAGATGACAGAGCGTACAAAGAAGCAAAGAAGGCGCTCGTTCTAGCCATCCGGAGGAGCAAAGAGAAGTGCTGGGGTGAAATGTGCGACATGGTTAACGAAGACCCCTGGGCACGCCATATCGCGTGGTCATGTCAAAGGTCCGACCCCGGAGCGGCAACCCAGCACCGACCGATGCAGCAACATTGCGCACCATCGTGGAAGACCTCTTCCCAGCAGGAGAACCCAGAGTTACATTCCCTACGGAGAGCGAAGACCCCATCCCGCTCTTCACTATGCAAGAGCTACTCATAGCGGCGAAGAGAATGCCGAACGGCAAGGCCCCTGGCCTGGATGGCATCCCAAACGAGGCTCTGAAACTGGTCTTCAAATACAAGCCAGATCTACTCCTCGACCTCTTCAACATCTGTCTGAGCGCGGGAACTTTCCCGGACAAGTGGAAACGCCAGAAGCTGGTCCTGATACCTAAGGGTCAAGGAGGTCAACGCCCTCTCAGCATGCTTGACAATATCGGGAAAATGTACGAGAGGATGGTGCTCAACAGGGTGAAAAAAGCCTACGAAGAAGGCGGTGGGCTATCAACAATGCAGTTCGGGTTCCGGAAGGGACGGAGCACTGTGCACGCGATCGAGGCGGTCCAAGAACGGGTTCAAGCGTCGGTAGGGAACCCATACCAAGGAAGAGGAGGATTCTGTGCCATCATTGCGTTGGACATAAAGAACGCATTCAACTGCGCGAGCTGGGAGCAAGTCTATCAATCCCAAGCAGGTAAAGTGTCCCCCTATCTACTAGCCGTCACGAGTGACTACCTGCGGAACAGGACCCTCGTGTACGACACCGACGAGGGACAAGAGATTCGGGTACTGTCCGCCGGAATCGGACAGGGATCGGTCTCCGGGCCGTTCAACTGGAACACCCAGTATGACAGCTTACTGTCTATCAAACTGCCAGAATGAGTGATAATAGTGGCTTTCGCGGACGACGCGGAACTCATAGTATGGGCTGACAACGAGGAACTCTTGGGTAGACGCGCGAACGAAGCGCTGGCCCGAGTCTACGAGTGGATGATTAGCAGGCTTCTGGAGCTCGCTGTCAAGAAGTGCGAAGCAATCGTGGTCACAAGGCGTAGGAAGTTTGACTTACCCCGGTTTTATATCAACGGGCAAGAGATTCCACGGAAGACAGAGCTGAAATACCTCGGTATATGGCTCGACGACAAGTGGTCGTTCAAGAAGCACATCCAGGAAGCCGCCCAGAAGGCGAGCAGGGTCGGTGCGGCGCTCCAGCGGCTTATGCCGAATATCGGAGTACCCAAGGAAAAGAGGCGCGCACTTCTCAACACCGTCACTACCTCCATCATGCTGTACGGTGCACCCGTGTGGGGGAAGAGAGTAGAGAAGACCATCATCGAGAAGAGAATGGGGCCTGTCCACCGAAGAGCGGCCCTGAGGAGTATTCGTGCCTACCGCACTGTGTCAGGAGATGCGGCTTACGTATTGGCGAGTACTCCGCCCATCCACTTGCTCGTCGCGGAGCGAGTGAGGATCTGGGACCGCCAGAAAGTGATCGGAGCCGAACGAGTACTCACTCCGACGATGAAGAAGATCATCCGCGACAACGAGAAGGAAACCACCCTTGAGCATTGGCAAACTGAGTGGGATTTGCCATTTGCGAACGGCAGATGGACGCACCGGCTGATCCGTGACGTAGCCAAGTGGGCGGAACGCACCCACGGAGAGATGGACTACTGGACGACGCAGGCACTGAGCGATCATGGTTGCTTCGATCCCTATCTAACCAGGTTCAAGAAGAGGACGACCCCAGCATGTCAGTCATGCGGGGACGAATGGGATGACGCCGAACATGCCCTGTTCAAGTGCAGCGACACCCGGAGAGAGCGCGCCGAGCTGGATGAATGGCTGGGTGCTCAACTAACACCTGAGAATCTCGTCCCGTACTTGCTCCGCAACCAGGAGACATGGGATAGACTCACCGGATACATCAAGCTGGTGATGACCCGCAAAGAGGAGAAAGAGAGGGAAGTAAGGCGCCTCGAAGCAGGCGAATTACAGTGACTCTGCCGATTGAAACAGAAGAGGCCCAAATGATTCCAGGAGGAATCTGATGCACTGAAGAGGGAAGAAAGAAGAAAGAAGAGAGAAGAAAGAAGAAAGAGAGGGAACAATGAAGAATGAAGAAAGAAGATGCCGACAAGTGGCCTAAGAGAGAAGATGGAGAAGAGGAACGCTCGCAATCGAGCGCGAGACATGCCGCTCATCCTGAAGTAATGCTCACGCGGTTCCGGGACGAGATGGTAGATGCAGGTGGATCTCCTTCTTGATCGCCCGATGCCCTAGGTATCGGACATCGAGGGGAGAGGGATATTACACGGCCGGGCCCACCTCTCGGTGGGCCCCACCCAAACCCGTGTCCCGCCTGGTATGGCCTGCGTGGGCTATGCGTAGTCCGCGTAAGCTGAACCAGTCCGGTGTCTGGGGACGGATCCGAGGGATCCTGAGGCAGATTTTGCCCTCTAACCACCTTAAAAAAAAATAAAAATAAAAATAAAAGAGAAAGAGAGAGAGAGAAAACAGAAGAGGTCCCAATTGTTCCAGACGGAACATGATGCTTTGAAGAGGGAAGGAAGAAGAAAGGAAGGAGGAGACCACCTGAAAAAAATAAAAGAAAAAAAAAGAGAGAGCAGGTCTCTAATAGGTTTGCGATGGATCTGCCTCGGGCCATCCAAAATGCCGAGCAGATGCATCAATCGTTGGAGCATAAAGCAGATATGTTGGGTGCGCGGGAAGGAAATTTCATGCAGCGTGATCCAGCAGTCCATGCGAAAGAACAGCATTTGCAGCGATCAGCTGATCGCTGGGCGTATGAATGCCGTATCATGGATAGAGAGTTGCGCAAGGAAAGAGCACGTACAAGATTTCCACATCAGTGTCTATTACCTCCATATCACGAACCATTCGAGCACTTTTCCGGACTTTGCAAATTTATTGGAACCACTTCCAATAAAATTTAGAGTGTCCAGTTTGGACTACTTAATATCCAGAGCCCCATCAACACGATCATATATTCAAACCTGGAACTTTAATTTTTCCCTGAACCAACCCTTATTCTCTGAGACTAAGTGATACATCTTAGAAAGATATCTACTGAGCAAGGAACTGTTTCCAGCAGATAAGTACTGAGCAATCTAAATACAGGGTGTCCGAAAAGTAAGTACCCCCCCCCCCATTTTTCTCAGAAATGGTTGGGAATCGGGAAAACCCCCGGAACACGTGTCCCCTTATTCTAAGGGGGACATCCGATGGTGGCCTTTTTTCCCTTCAAGGTCATTTTCAGGGTCATTTGGAGGTCATTTGGATTTTTTTCAAATGGACACACCTACTTTTGACCTCAAATTCTGAAAAAACATGAAAAATGATGAAACTTTTGTTTGAAACTTGTTTTGACCCGACTTGACCTTGGCGAGATAAATGGAGGTCAGCAAGGGTTGACGGTAACCGCTGTCGCTCGAAGAGTAAGCATCTTATCGAAAAATGTTTGGGATAAAAGTTGTTCATGATCACGGGAAAAAAGAGCTAATGACCTTTTTTCGACCTTGGAGGTCATTTTTAAGGTCATTTGAAGGTCAACTCGATTTTTTCGAATGGAAACACTTAATTTTGACCTGGAATTCTGAAAAAAACATGAGATGTCATAAAACGTTCGAAACTCTCTTATGCCAACTTGACCTTGGCGAGATGAATGAAAGTAAAAATGACCTCCAAGGTCGGAAACAAGGTAATAAGGTCTGTTCTACTGTGATCATGAACAACTTTTATCCCAAACATTTTTCGATGAAATTCTCACTCTTGGAGTGACAGCGGTCACCGTCAACCCGTGCTGACCTCCATTTATCTCGCCAAGGTCAAGTCGGGTCAAAAAAAGTTTCAAACAAAAGTTCCATCATTTTTCATGTTCTTGCAGAATTCGAGGTCAAAAGTAGGTGTTTCCATTTGAGAAAATCCAGTTGACCTCCAAATGACCTTGAAAATTACCTTCAAGGTAAAAAACAAGGCCACCATCGGATGTACCCTTTAAAATAAGGGGACAGATGTTCCGTGGTTTTTCCCGATTCCCAACCATTTCGGAAAAGAAGGGGGGGGGGTACTTATCTCTCGGACACCCTGTATATGACAGGATTCATGGGAACTGTCAGACACCGAGGTATAAATGAAAATTGCAGAGGAACACAGATTTATTCCTTCGAGTCGGATTTGATTGATAGGATAATGCTTGATTCCCTCGACTTCTGGATGGAATTGACCACGAGGCTGCACAGGGATCTATTCGATATGTTCGGCAAGCTATCTGAACAGTGATACTAAGGTCATCAACATGTCTAGCCAGCATATGAGGACCTTGATGCAGAAAAGTTCTATTTTTTCGGGTCATCGTCTCACTCGACTAAGGTAAGATATACAAGGAAAAACCTGTGCATCAATTTTCCTGATTGGAAATCCATCCCCGCGTTCTCCAACTAGCTGTCTGGATAGTAAAAAGGGTGAAATAAAACTCCTCATCTCTCACATCACAACACTCATGCAAACAAGATGGTTTTTATCATCCATCTCGTGTAAGTTTTGGGAGATAAGATTCCGATATTTCTATTCTAAATCGGGGTTCCGTAATGTGGCTCCGTAAGAAAAATTTGGCTATTCCTCGTTCTTCTCCTTCTATCGCGAATTTATAGCAAAATCTCGGAGATAATGGGTATTGCCGAAAAATGCAAGGACAGATATATTCAAGGATTTTCAAAGATCTACAAGATGCTGTATTCATATTTATCGAGAAAATTAGGCCTCTTATATTATGTTCGCAAATTTTGGTGAAAATTATCAGAAAACGCAAAGAGCTGCCCCATAACTCTGTTTAACACGTTCACTGCGGAGGCGAAATCGCAATTCCAGTCTAGATTGCGAGAGAGTACAAATGCGCGTTTGAGCAGTTACAGAAGCCAACCTTTTGGAAAATCATCAGTTTGGCACCTTTTAACAGTATGCGGTGGGGCCCAAAAAAGTTTCTACAACGCTGAGAATATCCATCAGGGTGATAAGGGGGACCAACCAAATCGTCAAAAACGATGTTGTCAGCCTCTAAAAAGGCTTGCGCTTCAAAATCTCCTCCAGGGATATAATAATCGTGACCATGGTCCGATCATTATATCTGGTTTTTCCGGTTCCGGTTCCGGTTCATCTGGATAATGGTTTTTCCGTGTTTGCAATGCACATGCATTGCCAAGCCTAATCTTCGGCTGCAATTCATTGACGTACTTCAGATGCTTGCAGCATTTGAAGCCAGACATTCAAATAGAGCAATCTGTTCTCTAGTTATAATTCCGAGAGTTACAGTGCATGATGGTAACAGGTAAGATGTAGCTAAGGCTGCGCTTGGAAGAGCCCAACGATTTCCGATTTCCCCGAAACTTTTTTCTCGCGTAAATTAAAGGTTACTCGAGTAAGGTTCGACATTCTCCAACGTATTCCAACTCAGTTCGTGTGTCTTGAAATGAGCTCTTAAACAAGCTAAGACACGTTGAAAACCGCCGACCTTATAGGGAGTGATCTGCTACTCATCGATTGATCTCACTTGATTAATGAATAACTATGTAAAAAATGGAGATCGAGCAAAACTCATCGAAATCAAGTCCGATACCGAAACTGCTGTGTACACATGTTCCTTACAACATAAACAACAAGAAATAATCACGACATAAGCCATTGGATATGTCTCCGCTGTGTTGTGGAAGCTGGCACTGGATAAAAAGTGGGCCCCAGGGGTGGGGCCCATCGCAGTGAACGTGTTAATCTTCCAATCGACGGAATTTCCAGATAACGTGGATTTCACTGTCTTGTCACTCTTGATAAGAAATTCGACATCAATATACTTGGATTGTCTTACAATTCGCCCTCATTCTCAGATAATGGACAAACATTTCAGAAAATCTCGCTTCTTCGCTTAGATTCCTTGAAGTTCATCTCATATTATTGCGTGGTTAGTGCACCCTGTGTATACATACGTGTAAAAGGGCCGTTTTAACCTAAGACAAATTTTCGGACATAGATATCTACCCGATCTACACCTCAGAGACCAGGATTCTCCATATCTAATTGGATCCGGATAAAAAACTCAACAGTCCTGAATCCCATCCGGTATGCTTTACATCATAATCGCGAATTAATCATCAAGTGGAATTATCGCTGCCTCAAGTCAACTTAACTCATTGGTACAACGGTCGTCCCCCTCTTCGCTCCTGAGCGGCGAAATTTGAACCATCACTATTTGCTCCGAAACGCGCGCATTTGAAATTCAAAACGGGCGATTGTGCGCGACCCGTGGCCACCGCATTCACTACAACTGCACGGTAGGACTGAATTAACTTTAAATGCGACTGAGAGAAACTCCCGAGATTCCAACGGGATATTCAAGTATATGTCAAAATACGTTACCAAAAAAATGTTTGTCGTAAGTTATGAGGCCAATCCCGAGATAAACGATTATCGAGTCTCGAACATTGGTTTTTATTAAAAAGAAAACGTATAGACTTGTGTGGATTTGGATTATACGATGGAATTATGTCTCACCATTCTTAATTATCTGTTCTACCATCAGAATAGAGACGGATAGGGTGGTAATGCACTATAACATGTTCAGACGATGGTCCATCGGTTTTCCTAAAAAATAAACGTATAGACTTGCGTGGATTTAGATTAAACGATGGGATTCTGTCTCAGCATTCTTGATTATCTGTTCTGCCATCAGAATACAGACGGATAAGGTGGTAATGCACTTTAACATGTTCAGACGATGGTCCAAAATGAGACAAATGTTCGAGCGGCGGAGTTTCTACATTGATTCATGTGCAAAAGATTGATGAGCGTTGAAGGATTCAAAATTTTAATCTTTCGAGAAATTGATTCGATTTTCTAAGGCTCAGATTTGTTAAAGGGTTGAGGATGAACCGTTTACGTAAAACAACGACTCCCACACTCACAATTCATTTGAATATCTCTCCAGTATTGTCTCACGGTAATTTTGGATACTTACACTACATTCCTTCGGCATTATCCATCGATTGGTTGATATTGAGATGCTATTCAATCTGTGCGAACCTCAATTTTCTGAATAAATCAAGAGCCCCATCAAAAACAGTATTTTGATGATCTTCTAATCAATTGTATCAAAATTCTGCATTAACAGGATAATAAATTCTGTTTCAAGAAATCATACTTCCGGTATCGAGCAATCGATGGATTATGCCAAAAAAATGTAGTGTAAGTAACCAAAATTGCCGTGATACAATACTAGAAAAAGACATTCGGATGAATTGTACCTAAGAGCGCGTGAGTGTGAGAGTCGTTATTTTACGTAAACGGTTCATCCTCAACTCTGTAATGAATTTCATTCTGAGAAAATCGGATCGATATTTCGAATGATTGGGATTTTGAATTCTTTGACGCTCATTAATCTCTTGCACATTGATTGATGAATAAACTGTTCCGCTCGAACATTCGTCTCATTTCGGACCATCGTCTGAGCATGTTATAGTGCATTACCATCTTTTTCGTCTCTTTCCTGATGGTAGAACAGATATTTGAGAATGTTGAAACAGTAGCCCATCGTATGATCCAGAACCACACAAGTCTATACGGTTTTTGAGAGCTGATTCCCGAGACTCAATAATCGTTTATCTCGAAATCGGCTTCATAACTTACGACAAAAATTTTTTTGGTAACGTATTTTGACATATACTCGAATATCCCGTTCGAATCTCGGGAGTTTCTCTCGGTCGCATTTAAAGTTAGTTCAGCCCTGGCGTACTGTGCAGCAGACGGTGAATCTTCGTAAGGGTCAAACTCGAAAACCATCGCTCAAATGTGGCAACAATGAGCGAGAAAGTTGTAGAACTTGTAAAAACGAAGAGTTTGAGCGGTTGTGAGCCTAAATCCGAGCAAAGGACCCCGCCATGAATCATAGGATTTTGGGTTTCAGCTAATCCTGACCATTGGGTAATTAAGTGATAGATTTTGACGAGCTGAATAAAAGTCTCAATTGTCTCAAAGACCGATAACGTGTTGTTTTTGAGTAATTCATGGTCAAAATTGCCCAAGCTTGCAAGCCAAAGTAGGGTTATGCAATGTTTACAAGATGCTGTGCACGCATATGAATTTCTTGCTAGTCTCCTTATACTGTCTTGTAAGACTCGCAATATAATTGCAAAAAGATTATATATTAGTTACTCAAGATTATTCCTCATTCACTTTTCAAAGAGCTCTGCATCAAAAAACAGCCGGAAATGATTCGAGTTTAAGAGAGCAAAGTTAGAGGGAATATCTGTAGGTCCAACGTCTTCGACTAGAAAGTTACTCAGAAAATAGCTTCGGAGAAGCTTTTTCAGACAAAGAACTCCTTCATCAGAGAATCACTATGTTCTGGTCAAAAATTTGCAGGTATTCAACAAATGCGACGTGTCGACAGAAAATGAATGTTCAAAAATTCTATCTAAGCAAACTGATATTTCCATTGAGTTGGTTGCTCAGAGGTCAGAAGAGGCTGATGACCATTAGAAATCTTTAAAGAAGCTATTCTTGAAGTTACTTCCTAGACGATAACGGAATATTTCACACAGCTTTGTTAAACCTGTAGACAATACCTTCACCTTCGCACTCTCGAACTCGCACTATTTTCGGCTATTCTTAAATGCAAAGATCTCTCAAAAGCAAATGAAGAATAATCTTGAGTAACTAATAATCTTCTTTGCAATTATATTGCAAGTATTGCAGAATAGTATGCAGAGGCTAGCACGAAATTCATATGCGTGCACATCATCTTGTAAATATCGCATAACCCTACTTTAGCTTGCAAGCTCAGGCAATTTTAACAACGAATTACTCAAAAACGACACGTTATCGGTCTTTGCGTCAATTGAGACTTTTATTCAGCTCGTCAAAATCTACAACTTAATTACCCAATGGTCAGGATTAGCTGAAACCCAAAATCCTATGATTTATGGCGGGATCTTTTGAGCTAGTTGAAGCGATTTCGAGATTTGGCGTGCTTTCAGCATAGGCGTCGCAGCCACCACTCAAGCCGCGCGGGCTCGCATCCATTCTTTCGGGCTCCGTGAATCTTTTAATATTGCTCTGATTGATATCCACAACAGCTCAAAATCTTCGTAATTAAATTTCCAAAAACTTCGTCGCTTACTGTTAGCAGGTTCAAGCTACGGTTTTCTCCCAAATTCACGAAAACCCCGTCTGCGCCTATGCTGTGCCTCGCTGTGCACGCTCAATATTGTCATTGGCATGGCTAATGACGTCACCCTAGCAGTACGCCAGTTGTAGTTCCAAAGTCAGCCACTACGTGGCGCTCCGCTGAATCTCGGAGCGAATAATCTTATTCAGATAGAGCCCAGACCGAGATCAGATAAGAGAGCCAACAGCACAACTCGACATGCATGACAACTCAAGCTCAACTTCCGATGTACTGCCGCGCGACAGCCCCCCCCCCCCTCGACGCATACGCACTTCAGGCCGGACAAGTAAGAGAGAAATCAGAAAAGAAGTTCGTCTGCTTTGTTTACGTTTTGGTCACAGGACTCAGGCCAACTCAGGCTGTAGTAACAGTGACAGCCTGAAGCTCCATAACGAAATTAGCTTTCAGGCTATTGTAACAGTTAGAGCCTTGAAACTCTGTGCATAAAAATTGGATTCCTTTCCCACAACTTGTCATAATCAGTGCATCAAGTATTATATGTATTTCAAGGAAGCCTTTACAACATGAGAATGTTATTTTTCAGTGTTAAAGATCAGACACTGGAATAGTTATAAGGTCTTTTCTGCACTCTGTCCTACACAAATAATTCTCAGAGTGCCAATTCCACTCCCAAGTGATGAACTTTGAACAGAATGATATAGATGCCATGTCTTGGGTTACTGTGTATCGTCATTCATTGAGCTTCAAGCTTGAATGCTCGATGCGATCCTTCTTTAGTTGAGAACTTGAGTATTGCTTGACTCGTTCCTTGGTTGGAAACATGAGTATTGGTGGACTTATTCCTAAGTTGAGAACTTGAGTTGTCCCTGATCCACTTCCTGGTTGGAACTTCAGTCGGGTGAACTCATCTCTTAGATGAAAATTTGTGTCGTGGTGGCTTGTCCAAGTTCCAAAATTCGCACTGGCCCTGTGTTCCTCAATACGGACCTAAGATTCATTCAATACAACCAAGTGTCACTAGCATGATCCAATACTTGCGAATCATGAAACAGTGTGTCAATGGAGAAATCAACTGAATAATGAGGGATACAACTTCTAAACATCAAAACTTCCAAAAATAGCTTGTGACCCAATTCCAGGATTAATAGTATGCTTTTCCTGCATCTTTTGTGATTTTCAGGGACCGAATAGTCCACTAAATTTCAATCTGTTAATTCTCCTGAGTAATATCCTTCCTTTAATTGAGCAAATCCATTTCTTGTTCTCAAGTAGCCAAGGAACTCTTATCAAAGCTTGAAACGTTATCAAGTAGTTGTACAATCGGTTGTACCATTCGTACCGGAAAATTGAGCCAACACTTTGCCTTGCTTGGTTTGTGCTGATTATGGAAAACACGTCATTTGACAGTAACTTGTGACTCAGGATCCAGATCATTAGTTATGGTTTGTACTAGACTAGACATATTTTGAAATTAGTCCTGGTTAATGGATTAGATAACATTCGAGTGCAGAACAAATAACCAGCCACGGCTAGCTGCACTTTTCATACCAAAAAATGAGCAGAAGCAGATACCGTGCTTCTTTTATGGAATTAATGTAATCTTTGGTGTTTGAATGGGCGTTTCTCTGGAACTTTTACACCTGCTGGAATACAGCTATGGATAATGATATAAGGGAACAATCAAATCTATCGGTCCCGATCGAAGTGGAAATATCATTATCCCAGTCTCAAAATGAGATATCTTCGGCCTCTGTATATCAGAAAAAGTTGATGCATTCTAGCCTATTCAAAGAGAGAAAATGTGGGGAAGATCCTGTGGAAATACTTGCTACTCTCGGGCGGTCTTACGGATATTCTGGCGATGCCGCGCAACTTTTCGGATTGATTCAAGCTGCATTTGCTGGGTAATATATTGAAGAAAAATGGCCCAAAAGTGAGATGGTGTGCTACCAATTCAGCCAAAACTGTATGACTTTGAAAATTGGGAATAAAAATCAATCATGTCTCGTTCAACTCAAAGATGATTACGCCAAGCTCCTGCCGTGACTCTGAACGCAATTTTTGGAATGCGTATCTAAAGTAGATACAATTGCGGATATTTTGCGACGAGTCTCTTGTTGGTGCGATATTCCTGTCTAGAATACGGCCGTTCTGAAGTGAAATAGAAAAAAACGTGACTCACGAAAAAAATTCAGTTTTTCTCATCCCACATTGGCGGATCGAGCTCTATGTTGATAAAACCAATTGTGACTGGATACCCTGACCTCACAAAGCTGCAAAAAGCCCAAGCCGTTCGTTGAAATTTTCAATCTTGCCAAATAATTGCTTAGGAAATTCTGGAAAATCGGCGAAAAACAACGTTGAGATCGACTTATTAACGTGATTTTGGCGATGCTACTTACTCTATATGAGTTCCAATAGTGGATTTGCAACTCTCAATACTACACAAATATGTGAGCAAAAGGTCCCAGGTGTGCGTTGAGCGGTTTTCATTTTTCATCTTTCATCGATTTTCAGCAAAGTGCAAAAGTTCCAGAGAAACTCTCAAATATCATAATCCAAGTCTATTCGCTATTTTATTCCTTATGACATGTGCTGGAGTCAGTGGGACATTTTCAGTGGTTGTTATACTGGGAAAGCATGTTAGATTGGATTTTGTACCAAAAAGCAATTGGAGGATCATGCATGCGCAACTTTTTTATTGCTTCAGAACCAATTCATTATCCTGATTGAGGTGAAACTGTCCACAGCTCGATTCAGCATCCAGTCAGAATTTCACTTTATCTTAGAATTTCTTGAATTCATCATAATTTCTCAGAGTTTGAGAAATCAGTAGGCTTGAATATCAATATGCACAGTTTCTCATGAGTTTCAGCACAAATGAGAGGCAGATACAGAATGATTAAAAATCCTTGGTCGTTTTCCAAAATTGGATTTTGTATGATTCTAGTTATGGAAATAGTCATTTGAAAACGCAAAAAGCGATCCAAAATGCGAAATCCCGTACTCTTGGGTTTGAAATCTCTGCGAAGGAAAAATCTATCCCGAATACAGTAACTTCTGCTTAATGTGATCACTTCGGATCGAGAGAATTTGATTCTAATGAGCGGGTGATTCTCATAACCGAATATGATGTACCATCATCAATTCATGTCAGTTCTAATGGCACAATGAAAGAACATTCAATTTTCATCATCTCCAAACTGATTTCATCGATGAAGAGACATATGTATATCAAACTTTTCAAACAATTATCAGGAATAAAAATTATGGACAACATTCAACTTAACAAAAGAGTCAACTTTTGATTGCTCCTAATTGCAATGGGCCATACTTTCGATGGAATTCCTATATCGATAATGCAGCTCGAATCCATCAGCGTATTGATCTACGCCTTGTCTGAGGACATCCATGGCTGCTCTGTTCTCTTTGAACGTGACTTGTTTCATGACAACCTCGCTGCATTCTCAAATCATCAATCTCATCGCCACTTTCGGATTGAACGAGACTTTGATCGGCAACATGCACTGGAATCGGTCCACTTACTCATTTTGAGGAGCATTCACGAGAGAATCGCGATCGGACAATTACAAAGACTCAGGCGGGATATTCCATACGAGTGTGGGTAGTGAGACTCAAGAGGCAATACTGAGCTTTTTTTGATTGGTAAACAGGTCAACTGACTTGCAGTGGGCTCCTAGTGTGATCACAATAACCGAAATTTCGATCACAATATCCGATAAATTTTACATCAGTCTATATACAACCGGGTCGAGACCAGCGATTCTGATCACATGAAATGATGGATTCTATTACCCGTGAACACATTAAGCGGGACCTACTATACTTGGATTTCACATAATCGTGCAATACTCGATATACACAAATCTTTATAGATCTTGCCATGCAACCTTTTTGAAATATCGCTGAAAGCTCTTTGGGAGGCTTTTAAAAGCTTCGTCAGAAGTTTCTGGAAGACTTTCGAGACGATTCTGAAACATTTCTGCAATGTTACTTAAATGATCCAGAGAAATTTTGGCGCAGTATTCAAAAAGTATGATCCCGGATTTTTTCACCAATACTGCACAATTATTTCCTAGTAATATTGCGTCGATAGATCTTCGGAAGAATTCTGAGAGCTGCCTCGAAGATTTTTTCAGAGCGATATCCCAAACTATGACTCTTGAGGCCAGGCCGTAGTCCGCCGCCATATTGAATGTAGCCCTGAATCCATTCGGAGGATGAGTCGAGTTATACTCGACCGAATGACTTGGAATTTCACATACATCTATAAAATGTATGGCTGAATGACGCTACGGAGCCATATATGTCAATTTCACTCAAGAAAATGTCCAGGCGAGGTGTACACACGCGTCGTCTGCTTATGAACGGCAATTTAATACGTCTCAAGTAAACCTCATCTAGACACTTTCTTTCAGTGAAATTGACATATTTGGCTTCGTAGCGCCATTTAGACATGCATTCTATACACGCATGGGAAATCCCAAGTCATTCGGTCTAGTAAAAAATGACTTATCCTCCGAACGGATTTATGTCTACTTAGCGGGCTACGGCCTCACCTTAAAATTTTCCATCAAGATTCCCTACACAATTTTCCATCAACCTCACGCTTGAAATTTTTGGGAGGTTCTTTGAAATTTCCAGAAAGGTTACGTTGTCACTTATCGAAGAAACCATTCTCAAATATTCCTGCAATATCCTGCAGATTGAACTCTTCATCAATCCTTCTTTGGGAGATTTTTGGAAGGTTTTTGTGGAAGATTCCTGAAATGTTTCTGAGACGTTTTTGAAACGTTATTGAAAGGTTCCCGAAATGTTTCTGGGATATTTCTGAGAGTTTCGTGGAAGTTCTTTGATTTTGTCACGTAGGTAAGAGCCACCACTTTTTACTTGAAAAATCACTCAAATTTCAATCCCAGCGCCACAAAGAGTCTAGAAATTTGCAAATTAGTGAGCCCGAAAAAAATGTCATAGTTGAAGTTTTCCCGAAAATTCGAGAAACAGGGCATATCAGAAATGAGGAGACTTTTACTTGCAATGACGTCATTCATAAGATACCGGGAGATCACAGTTCTTTTGATATTGTAACGCAAAATTCATGTGAAAGTTATTGCACGAAATTCGTTGACGATTGTCAAGTTCGAGTGGACAAAGAGGATGAATTCCAAATTTTTGAAATCCAAAACCATGAGATCGCTGAGAACTTGAGTCGGGAAATCGTATTCGATGTTCTGGGCATGATTCCATTCGCAGAAATCAGTACTTGAGAGAGAAAGAGTAAGAATACTCTTTTGCTCCGTGGTCAGCAGAAAATGTACGAGAAAGAAATCGGCGATAGACATCCTATGCTGTATAATGAGAGCCACTCAAAATTCAATTCCTTCGTGAGTGTGAGTGATGAAGATATGGGCAAATCTCACGAAGTATGCGGTTTGGCCGAACAGGCCTATTTTCACGTTGTCAGAAGAACAGTCGCGTTTTCCTGCCGCTCGCATTAGATAATTTTGAATATCTACTCATTCTTAACAAGTCTGCATCATTCAGAAGTCTATTACTTGCTATAAAAAGGTACTGGGAGACGCTTCTTCGTGAAAAAATCGCAATTTTCGACCGAACAGGGTCATAATTCTCTCACGCCTCAGCTCGCCACAGGCGGGGCGGTTCACCGATCGGTCTGAAAATTGGATATGTGATGGATTATAATATATAGAAACATATAATCTTCGCCCGAGGCTGTGCCTATCAATGCGTCAGAGTGGCGATGATTCGTTGGAGCGAACTCCGATTTTACTTTTTTCCTGTATCGTACTTCTAATGAATGCAGCACTCCGGGCGGTAAGTACTTCGTATGTGTAGGAACGACATCTTATTCTACATCCAAAAACCTACAAATCTAGCCCAAGAACGATAGTGTGCTCGATTCCGCACGACGATGCGGCTTAAAATGAGAAAAGTTATTTCTGCGTAAATGGGGTCAGAAGAATCGTTTTCCGTCTAGCACACAAGAATTTCGATTCCGTTGGGATTCAAACCACGTGAAAACTGATATTTGTATCTCAAAAAATAACTATGAGAATCGCCCCTACTACAGCCTCATCTTTGGTCGTGATGTGAGGCTTGTGAGGATTGACAAATGACGAAAATGAGCATTTTGGCGGCTGAGGCACATCTTCATTTTGTACCACAGACCTTCAGATGACACTGTAAAATATTAAACATACCTTCTTTCTCTATTCCAACACCGAGGATGCCATATATTTACATTACGAGGTTCCCATCCAAATACATGGGAAAATCTTCTATTCCCTCACAAATCCACGGCGGAGCTCCAAAAAAATTTACGCAACTATTTCATCATTGTTTGAGCATTACTTGGACTAAACAAAAGTTCATGGGAGGTGTGCTACCATTCTGGAAATTCTCTAAATTTCAAAGTTTCTCCGAAAAAAATTATTCCCACTGCGTTCAAATTAAAAGCTCGATTAACGGGACAATCCCTGTACAAGCATAACAGTCTCCAGGGAAAATTCGAGATATTCGTTATATTGATGTCAATCGGAATAGGAATGACGTTTCCCGGAGAAACTATTTGAGAGACACTCATCCTGCTTGTAGCCGGTAAAGCCTAACACACAATAGTAGTTATGTTAGCACCCTGGCGAAACGTAAACAAAGGCCCTCTCTCGTGCTCACTCTCTCCCCACCACCCACCCGTCTCATCAGGTATGCGGACTCGCCGACTTGCACACGCTCCCCCGCCCGCCTCGCCGGTGGACGAGTAGGAGACCTATTATGCTCCCCCCCCCCCCCCACTGTATGTCTTACCTGTGGACGTAGTGGGCTCTCTCTCTCTCTCGTGCGCGCGCTCTCTGTCATTTTCACAGACTTACTCGCGTATACTCTCTCTGCGTGGCGATGACCACCACGTGGGTCCACCCTCCACGAGAATAATTTTTTCCGTGATAATTTGATGGTTTGTCTCACGCTAAAACTGACGACAGTGCTAGATGTATCCGATTGCACATCGCTGATCCAGATCGAGTCAAGTGGCATGACTCTGGTTGCTAGCGAAAAAAGAAGCCGCCTAAGTAGCAGCTCCTGTTTTGGGACAGTCTACATTCCAAGGAATTTGCCGCGATAAGGGTCTGTATATTGTATCGTACATTATGTGTGAGAATCGAAACTTGCGTTATATGAGACAGGAACGGAATATGAGTCTTCCTGCTGCTGACTCTACTTCGATGCAAATATTACGATGTACATCGTATGAGCAGTAACTGTATTCACAAAATCGTGCATTTCTGAATATCAATGTCAGAACTGACTGAATATATTCGGTAGCGTATGCAATGTCAGCACTAGCTCTTTTACCATTCGATGACAACGCGTCCCTGCAAATGGAATTTTTGCTGAGCAGAAACGTGAGAGCCGCTATGGAGACAAATTAGCCGTACCGTAGACCATATGATACTGATCGAAGAGCTTTGCGAACGAGTGAATTTTGCACCACACAGCCGAAGGACGGATTATGAATATTTGAGTAACGGGGTAAAACTGCTTGTTCGGCAAAGATTTGCTATAAAATATAATAAGCCCATGGCGCGCAATCAGTCGCTATTGTGCATCCGTGTCAGTCTTTGTGTCTTTAGAGTCAATATGGAGAAAGCTATACTCATCAACGCAATCATTAGTACTCTGAAATTCGCTACGACTCATGATTCTCATGTTAAAACTATGTGTGGCTTTCAATGGCGCAGTGATCTAAAACTGCTGACAATCGACATATTGAGAAGGAAGTTAAGTTTTCTGTTGCTGCACTGCAGCTACCGGACGATCAATAATTTATACGTGAGCGGTGTGCTCAGAAGGGAATGTATCACACCAATTGTTTGTGAGGTATTGAAGAAGACATATGGTTCGTACAGTGATTTCAAAGACCTGGTGGATCTCGTGAATGGGTACACGGCTCAGAAGTGTGAGTAGAATGATAGAGATTTTGATTTCATAGAAAGAACTCAACTTTTTCGTACGATTTATCTGATCGCATGCATAATTTTTGTGTAGTGATGCAACAAATGTTGGAAGATAGCGACGGCGATGGAGTCATATCTTCGTGTAATTACGAAAGTGAGTATTTTGCATCATTACCCACCAGACCCTTTCTCTCTTTGGTTGCATACATCTGTCTATCTTTTACAGCGATGCAGACCATGATGGATGATGATCAAAACCAAGCATTGTTAAGGTAGTTGTACACCAAAATTATTCATCAACAGAATTTCTCGAGATTCTGCAGAGAGATAGTTCCAATATCGAAGAGTACGTGTGCAAAATTCCAGAATGGCTGACCATCCCGTTTTAGAGTATCGATCGTCACAATTTGGCCAGTTTTGCACATTTTTAACATTGCGCTTATGGGAGCGGGGCCCAAAAACAGCACAAAAATGGGTCCATCGCAAAACCTGATCAACAGAAAATGGTGGGACTGCGAGAGATCCGAGTTTATGTATCAATGAATCATATGGCCAAGCCTGGAGATGATGAACCACGTCGTTTTTTAGTAATTGTTCATACAAAGCGTAGAATGCAAAAAATGCGACACGTCATTTTGATTTTAGGCTAGATAACTTTGGAAACCATGCCTGATTCTGTTCAGGAAGGCTTAGATGACCGTTTTTGTTTGTTGTTTGATGGAAAAAGTGCAGTTATTAACAATAATAATAATTTCGAATATTTTCATGTGGGCAAAAAAGTGAGGTTAAGTCTCTTTGACTCACGTAGTTGGTGTACAACTACCTTAACAGCTTGTAATCCCGAAAGTGAGCATTATCAACTATGACAATTATGAGTGTATTCTCTCTCTCTCTCTCTCTCTCTCTCTTTTTTTTTTTTTTTTTTTTTAAGGTGGTTAGAGGGCAAAATCTGCCTCAGGATCCCTCGGATCCGTCCCCAGACACCGGACTGGTTCAGCTTACGCGGACTACGCATAGCCCACGCAGGCCATACCAGGCGGGACACGGGTTTGGGTGGGGCCCACCGAGAGGTGGGCCCGGCCGTGTAATATCCCTCTCCCCTCGATGTCCGATACCTAGGGCATCGGGCAATCAAGAAGGAGATCCACCTGCATCTACCATCTCATCCCGGAACCGCGTGAGCATTACTTCAGGATGAGCGGCATGTCTCGCGCTCGATTGCGAGCGTTCCTCTTCTCCATCTTCTCTCTTCGGCCACTTGTCGGCATCTTCTGTCTTCATTCTTCATTGTTCCCTCTCTTTCTTCTTTCTTCCCTCTTCTTTCTTCTTTCTTCCCTCTTCAGTGCATCAGATTCCTCCTGGAATCATTTGGGCCTCTTCTGTTTCAATCGGCAGAGTCACTGTAATTCGCCTGCTTCGAGGCGCCTTACTTCCCTCTCTTTCTCCTCTTTGCGGGTCATCACCAGCTTGATGTATCCGGTGAGTCTATCCCATGTCTCCTGGTTGCGGAGCAAGTACGGGACGAGATTCTCAGGTGTTAGTTGAGCACCCAGCCATTCATCCAGCTCGGCGCGCTCTCTCCGGGTGTCGCTGCACTTGAACAGGGCATGTTCGGCGTCATCCCATTCGTCCCCGCATGACTGACATGCTGGGGTCGTCCTCTTCTTGAACCTGGTTAGATAGGAACCGAAGCAACCATGATCGCTCAGTGCCTGCGTCGTCCAGTAGTCCATCTCTCCGTGGGTGCGTTCCGCCCACTTGGCTACGTCACGGATCAGCCGGTGCGTCCATCTGCCGTTTGCAAATGGCGAATCCCACTCAGTTTGCCAATGCTCAAGGGTGGTTTCCTTCTCGTTGTCGCGGATGATCTCCTTCATCGTCGGAGTGAGTACTCGTTCGGCTCCGATCACTTTTTGGCGGTCCCAGATCCTCACTCGCTCCGCGACGAGCAAGTGGATGGGCGGTGTACTCGCCAATACGTAAGCCGCATCTCCTGACACGGTGCGGTAGGCACGGATACTTCTCAGGGCCGCTCTCCGGTGGACAGGCCCCATCTTCTTCTCGATGATGGTCTTCTCTACTCTCTTTCCCCACACGGGTGCACCGTAGAGCATGATAGAGGTGCTGACGGTGTTGAGAAGTGCGCGCCTCTTTTCCTTGGGTCCTCCGATATTCGGCATCAGCCGTTGAAGCGCCGCACCAACCCTGCTCGCTTTTTGAGCTCTCTCCCTCTCCCTCTCCCTCTCCCTCTCTCTCTCTCTTTTTTTTTTTTTTTTTTTTTTTTTTTTTTTTTTTTTTTAAGGTGGTTAGAGGGCAAAATCTGCCTCAGGATCCCTCGGATCCGTCCCCAGACACCGGACTGGTTCAGCTTACGCGGACTACGCATAGCCCACGCAGGCCATACCAGGCGGGACACGGGTTTGGGTGGGGCCCACCGAGAGATGGGCCCGGCCGTGTAATATCCCTCTCCCCTCGATGTCCGATACCTAGGGCATCGGGCAATCAAGAAGGAGATCCACCTGCATCTACCATCTCATCCCGGAACCGCGTGAGCATTACTTCAGGATGAGCGGCATGTCTCGCGCTCGATTGCGAGCGTTCCTCTTCTCCATCTTCTCTCTTCGGCCACTTGTCGGCATCTTCTGTCTTCATTCTTCATTGTTCCCTCTCTTTCTTCTTTCTTCTCTCTTCTTTCTTCTTTCTTCCCTCTTCAGTGCATCAGATTCCTCCTGGAATCATTTGGGCCTCTTCTGTTTCAATCGGCAGAGTCACTGTGATTCGCCTGCTTCGAGGCGCCTTACTTCCCTCTCTTTCTCCTCTTTGCGGGTCATCACCAGCTTGATGTATCCGGTGAGTCTATCCCATGTCTCCTGGTTGCGGAGCAAGTACGGGACGAGATTCTCGGGTGTTAGTTGAGCACCCAGCCATTCATCCAGCTCGGCGCGCTCTCTCCGGGTGTCGCTGCACTTGAACAGGGCATGTTCGGCGTCATCCCATTCATCCCCGCATGACTGACATGCTGGGGTCCTCCTCTTCTTGAACCTGGTTAGATAGGAACCGAAGCAACCATGATCGCTCAGTGCCTGCGTCGTCCAGTAGTCCATCTCTCCGTGGGTGCGTTCCGCCCACTTGGCTACGTCACGGATCAGCCGGTGCGTCCATCTGCCGTTCGCAAATGGCGAATCCCACTCAGTTTGCCAATGCTCAAGGGTGGTTTCCTTCTCGTTGTCGCGGATAATCTCCTTCATCGTCGGGGTGAGTACTCGTTCGGCTCCGATCACTTTCTGGCGGTCCCAGATCCTCACTCGCTCCGCGACGAGCAAGTGGATGGGCGGAGTACTCGCCAATACGTAAGCCGCATCTCCTGACACGGTGCGGTAGGCACGGATACTTCTCAGGGCCGCTCTCCGGTGGACAGGCCCCATCTTCTTCTCGATGATGGTCTTCTCTACTCTCTTTCCCCACACGGGTGCACCGAGAGGTGCTGACGGTGTTGAGAAGTGCGCGCCTCTTTTCCTTGGGTCCTCCGATATTCGGCATCAGCCGTTGAAGCGCCGCACCAACCCTGCTCGCTTTTTGAGCGGCCTCCTGGATGTGCTTCTTGAACGACCACTTGTCGTCAAGCCATACGCCGAGGTATTTCAGCTCTGTCTTGCGTGGGATCTCTTGCCCGTTGATGTAAAAGTGGGGCAAGTCAAACTTCCTGCGTCTTGTGACCACGATTGCTTCGCACTTCTTGACAGCAAGCTCTAGGAGCCTGCTGATCATCCACTCGTAGACTCGGGCCAGCGCCTCGTTTGCGCGTCTACCCAAGAGTTCCTCGTTGTCGGACCAGACTATGAGCCCCGCGTCGTCCGCGAAAGCCACTATTATGACTCCTTCGGGCAGTTCAATAGACAGTAAACTGTCGTACTGGGTGTTCCAGTTGAACGGCCCGGAAACCGATCCCTGTCCAATTCCGGCGGACAGTTCCCGGATCTCTTGTCCCTCGTCGGTGTCGTACACGAGTGTCCTGTTCCGCAGATAGTCACTCGTGATGGCTAGTAGATAGGGCGGCACTTTACCTGCTTGGGATTGATAGACTCGCTCCCAGCTCGCGCAGTTGAACGCGTTCTTTATGTCCAACGCAATAATGGCACAGAATCCTCCTCTTCCTTGGTATGGGTTCCCTACCGACGCTTGAACCCGCTCTTGGACCTCCTCGATCGCGTGCACAGTGCTTCGTCCCTTCCGGAACCCAAACTGCATTGGTGATAGCCCGCCGCTCTCTTCGTAGGCTTTTTCCACCCTGTTGAGCACCATCCTCTCGTACATTTTCCCGATATTGTCGAGCATGCTGAGAGGGCGTTGACCTCCTTGACCTTTAGGTATTAGGACCAGCTTCTGGCGTTTCCACTTATCCGGGAAATTTCCCGCGCTCAGACAGATGTTGAAGAGGTCGAGGAGTAAATCTGGGTTGTATTTGAAGACCAGTTTCAGAGCCTCGTTTGGAATGCCGTCCAGGCCAGGGGCCTTGCCGTTTGGCAGTCTCTTCGCCGCTATGAGTAGCTCTTGCATAGTAAAGAGCGGGATGGGATCTTCGCTCTCGGGAGGGAATGTCACTCTGGGTTCTCCTGCTGGAAAGAGGTCTTCCACGATGCTGCGCAAGGTAGCTGCATCAGTCGGTGCTGGGTTGCCCCTCCGAGGTCGGACCTTGGACATGACCACGCGGTATGGCGTACCCCACGGGTCTCCATTAACCATGTCGCACAATTCACCCCAGCACTTCTCTTTGCTTCTCCGGATGGCTAGAACGAGAGCCTTCTTTGCTTCTCTGTACGCCCTATCATCTTCCCCCAGTGATGGTCGTTTTAGTTTCCTTGATCGCCACGCTGTTCTCCTCTTCTTATTGCTCGTTCTTCGTAGGGCTTTTATCTCGTCGGTGATCCAGTACTCTGGTTTCCTCCAAAAGCATGATGTTGTCTTGCGAAGCATCGATGCGTCACAAGCTCTGGTGATGGTGGTCGTCACCATATCCACAGCCTCGTCCGCGGTGATGTTCATCGGGAGATCTTCGGCTGTTCCTATCGATTCCCGGAAGTTCCCCTCATCCAGCTTGCGTACCTGCCACCCCGTCGGTCGCGGTCTGTGTGTCGTCTGTCTCTGTCTGTCAGTCCTAAGCCGAAACCGAATATGTCGATGGTCACTCAATGTTTCCGTGTCCAGAACCTCCCACGATGTCATACGTCCCATGAGCGACGGGCTCATGAACGTCAGGTCGAGGACCGAAGACGAACCTCTCTCCCTGGACCGAGTGTCGTATCGGTAGTAGGTGATAACCCCCGTCTCGTTCGCGAGCACTAATCCCAATGCCTCCATGGCATCAGCGAGTATTACCCCCCGTCTATCACGCGGCCCCCCGCTCCAAGTCGGTTCCTTGGAGTTGAAATCCCCCGCGATTATAACTGGGCCCCCCCATTGCCTCACATCCTCTTCTAGGTCATGGAGCTCGTCTTCAAATTCGTGCGTCTTGAGCGACGGCGAGTAGTAGCAGCTGTATACAGCTGTGCCCCCTATGGTCTTTCGAGCATAACCACGGCCACTAACAGCTGGTTCAGTCTCGCGGATCGCGGGATTCGTGATCTGAATTACAGCGGTCCCCCAGTGATCGAATGTGGAACGGGAAAGTTCGCGCTTCCGAGGCGGTTCGGAGATGATCAGAACATCGATACCCCCTTCTTTTCTCTCTCTCTCTCTCTCTCTCTCTCTCTCTCTCTCTCTCTCTCTCTTTTTTTTTTTTTTTTTAAGGTGGTTAGAGGGCAAAATCTGCCTCAGGATCCCTCGGATCCGTCCCCAGACACCGGACTGGTTCAGCTTACGCGGACTACGCATAGCCGACGCAGGCCATACCAGGCGGGACACGGGTTTGGGTGGGGCCCACCGAGAGATGGGCCCGGCCGTGTAATATCCCTCTCCCCTCGATGTCCGATACCTAGGGCATCGGGCAATCAAGAAGGAGATCCACCTGCATCTACCATCTCATCCCGGAACCGCGTGAGCATTACTTCAGGATGAGCGGCATGTCTCGCGCTCGATTGCGAGCGTTCCTCTTCTCCATCTTCTCTCTTCGGCCACTTGTCGGCATCTTCTGTCTTCATTCTTCATTGTTCCCTCTCTTTCTTCTTTCTTCCCTCTTCTTTCTTCTTTCTTCCCTCTTCAGTGCATCAGATTCCTCCTGGAATCGTTCGGGCCTCTTCTGTTTCAATCGGCAGAGTCACTGTAATTCGCCTGCTTCGAGGCGCCTTACTTCCCTCTCTTTCTCCTCTTTGCGGGTCATCACCAGCTTGATGTATCCGGTGAGTCTATCCCATGTCTCCTGGTTGCGGAGCAAGTACGGGACGAGATTCTCAGGTGTTAGTTGAGCACCCAGCCATTCATCCAGCTCGGCGCGCTCTCTCCGGGTGTCGCTGCACTTGAACAGGGCATGTTCGGCGTCATCCCATTCGTCCCCGCATGACTGACATGCTGGGGTCGTCCTCTTCTTGAACCTGGTTAGATAGGAACCGAAGCAACCATGATCGCTCAGTGCCTGCGTCGTCCAGTAGTCCATCTCTCCGTGGGGGGCGTTCCGCCCACTTGGCTACGTCACGGATCAGCCGGTGCGTCCATCTGCCGTTTGCAAATGGCGAATCCCACTCAGTTTGCCAATGCTCAAGGGTGGTTTCCTTCTCGTTGTCGCGGATGATCTCCTTCATCGTCGGAGTGAGTACTCGTTCGGCTCCGATCACTTTTTGGCGGTCCCAGATCCTCACTCGCTCCGCGACGAGCAAGTGGATGGGCGGAGTACTCGCCAATACGTAAGCCGCATCTCCTGACACAGTGCGGTAGGCACGGATACTCCTCAGGGCCGCTCTTCGGTGGACAGGCCCCATTCTCTTCTCGATGATGGTCTTCTCTACTCTCTTCCCCCACACGGGTGCACCGTACAGCATGATGGAGGTAGTGACGGTGTTGAGAAGTGCGCGCCTCTTTTCCTTGGGTCCTCCGATATTCGGCATAAGCCGCTGGAGCGCCGCACCGACCCTGCTCGCCTTCTGGGCGGCTTCCATGACGTGCTTCTTGAACGACCACTTGTCGTCGAGCCATACACCGAGGTATTTCAGCTCTGTCTTCCGTGGAATCTCTTGCCCGTTGATGTAAAACCGGGGTAAGTCAAACTTCCTGGGCCTCGTGACCACGATTGCTTCGCACTTCTTGACAGCGAGCTCCAGAAGCCTGCTAATCATCCACTCGTAGACTCGGGCCAGCGCTTCGTTCGCGCGTCTACCCAAGACTTCCTCGTTGTCAGCCCATACTATGAGTCCCGCGTCGTCCGCGAAAGCCACTATTATCACTCCTTCTGGCAGTTCGATAGACAGTAAGCTGTCATACTGGGTGTTCCAGTTGAACGGCCCGGAGACCGATCCCTGTCCAATTCCGGCGGACAGTACCCGAATCTCTTGTCCCTCGTCGGTGTCGTACACGAGGGTCCTGTTCCGCAGGTAGTCACTCGTGACGGCTAGTAGATAGGGGGGCACTTTACCTGCTTGGGATTGATAGACTCGCTCCCAGCTCGCGCAGTTGAATGCGTTCTTTATGTCCAACGCAATGATGGCACAGAATCCTCCTCTTCCTTGGTATGGGTTCCCTACCGACGCTTGAACCCGTTCTTGGACCGCCTCGATCGCGTGCACAGTGCTCCGTCCCTTCCGAAACCCGAACTGCATTGGTGATAGCCCACCGCCTTCTTCGTAGGCTTTTTCCACCCTGTTGAGCACCATCCTCTCGTACATTTTCCCGATATTGTCGAGCATGCTGAGAGGGCGTTGACCTCCTTGACCCTTAGGTATCAGGACCAGCTTCTGGCGTTTCCACTTGTCCGGGAAAGTTCCCGCGCTCAGACAGATGTTGAAGAGGTCGAGGAGTAGATCTGGCTTGTATTTGAAGACCAGTTTCAGAGCCTCGTTTGGGATGCCATCCAGGCCAGGGGCCTTGCTGTTCGGCATTCTCTTCGCCGCTATGAGTAGCTCTTGCATAGTGAAGAGCGGGATGGGGTCTTCGCTCTCCGTAGGGAATGTAACTCTGGGTTCTCCTGCTGGGAAGAGGTCTTCCACGATCGTGCGCAATGTTGCTGCATCGGTCGGTGCTGGGTTGCCCTTCCGGGGTCGGACCTTTGACATGACCACACGATATGGCGTGCCCCAGGGGTCTTCGTTAACCATGTCGCACAGTTCACCCCAGCACTTCTCTTTGCTCCTCCGGATGGCTAGAACGAGAGCCTTCTTTGCTTCTTTGTACGCTCTGTCATCTTCCGCCAGCGATGGTCGTTGCAGCTTCCTTGATCGCCATGCGGTCCTCCTTTTTTTGTTGCTCGTTCTTCGTAGAGCCTTGATCTCATCGGTGATCCAGTACTCTGGTTTCCTCCAGAAACATGGTGTTGTCCTGCGAGGCATCGACGCGTCGCAAGCTCTCGTGATGGCGGATGTTACCATCGCCACAGCCTCGTCCGAGGCGGAGTTCATCGGGAGATCTTCGACTGTTTCTATCGATTCCCGGAATTTTCCCTCGTCCAGCTTCCGTACCTGCCACCCCGTCGGTCGCGGTCTGTGTGTCGTCTGTCTCTGTCCGTCAGTCCTAAGTCGAAACCGAATATGTCGATGGTCACTCAGTGTTTCCGTGTCCAGAACTTCCCACGATGTCATACGTCCCATGAGCGACGGGCTCATGAACGTCAGGTCGAGGACCGATGATGAACCTCCCTCCCGGGACCGAGTGTCGTGCCGGTAATAGGTGATAACCCCCGTCTCGTTCGCGAGCACTAATCCCAATGCCTCCATGGCATCAGCGAGTATTACCCCCCGTCTATCGCGCGGCCCCCCGCTCCAAGTCGGTTCCTTGGAGTTGAAATCTCCCGCGATTATAGCTGGGCCCCCCCATTGCCTCACATCCTCTTCTAGGTCGTGGAGCTCGTCTTCAAATTCGTGCGTCTTGAGCGACGGCGAGTAGTAGCAGCTGTATACAGCTGTGCCCCCTATGGTCTTTCGAGCATAACCACGGCCACTAACAGCTGGTTCAGTCTCGCGGATCGCGGGATTCGTGATCTGAATTACAGCGGTCCCCCAGTGATCGAATGTGGAACGGGAAAGTTCGCGCTTCCGAGGCGGTTCGGAGATGATCAGAACATCGATACCCCCTTCTTTGGCGGCAGTGTGTAGGAGGTCACAAGCGTCCCCGCTTCTCCTGAGGTTGGCTTGGATGAAGTTAGCCATTTCTTCCCCCCCCCCCCTGCGTCTATATGTCGCCCTCGCGTTTTGGTAGGCTGTGCAGTTGCTGGAGCCTGACCTGTGGTCAGATCTGGTTCCGATAGCCACGCAGCTGAGGCATTTTGGTTTCTCTTTACAGGTAGCGGCGAGGTGTCCTGGTTCACCGCACTGGAAGCAGAGTTTCGGTTGACGTTCCTCTGCCTTCTCTTTTTTGCAGCCTGAGGCCTTGTGGCCATACTCTAGGCAGTTATAGCAGCGTGGGATGCCTCCCTTCTCGCGGATTCTCACTCTGCTCCATCCCACCTTGGGTTCTTTCCAGTCCAGGAGGCGGTGAGCGAGCCTCGCTGGGATGGACACAACCGCTGTTTGGGTGCCTCGGGAGCCGTTTCGCAGGCTCTTGACTATTATGGCTCCATCCTCGTTTTCTGGTAGGGCCTTCGCGAGGTCCTTCTGCACTTTAGTTTTGTCGACATCGTAGTCGACTCCGAGAACCTCGAGGGTCATGCTATTTGCGAGGCAGTGGACGGCCCCTTCTTGCCCGACGACTGGTGTCAGAGCCGCTTTGATGGCTGCAGCGTCGGTGCCCTTCCTCAGTTCAATGAGGATTTGTCCTTCCTGTGTCTTGCGGATGCCCGTGACTTTAGAGCCCACTTCTTCATTAAGGTCATCCGTCTTTATCTTGCGCAGCATATCTGCGTAGCTTAACCCACCTTGGTTTGCCGTGACGAGAACGGCGTCGGATTTCGGTCTTCTTGGCTTCATCTTTGCCTTCTTTCCAGCGGTGTCACTTGATCGACCGCTTTTCTTTGCCCTCTTTGTATTTCTCTTAGCGACCACTTCCTGCCAAGGCCCGTCCTGCTTGGGCCTATTAGGAGTCGATGTCGAGCGCGGTGTTTCGAGGGCTCCCGATGGATGTCCGCGTCGCGTCCTCTTCGTATCGTGCTGTTTCCCTTGTCGCGATTCCGGTTTATTCGCCCCCCTTCCCTGTGTGCCGCTTCCCGACGCGGCTGGCCCAGAGGGCTGCGCACTCCTCTTCATTTTTAGGGTCTTCTCCGCTTCGAGAAGTGTGGTCTCGAAAGCCGCTCTCTTCCCTTTGTCTGCCGCAAGTAGGCCTTCGAGAGCGTGGCCAATCTTCCTGAGCTCTTCCATGTCGCCCTGAGTTCCTTCTGGGATGTTGGAGGCAGACTCGGCTATCCCTATGACCAAGTTCAGGTGGTCGAGGAGAAGATGAGTCTTCTCCTCCATCTGTTCTCGGCACATTTTCAAGTCCCTCCATCCTTCCATTAGATCGGGGGCCTTGTCTCCACTTCTTTGTCGACTGGCCTTCTCAGGTGTGGGGAACCGATCGATGTCCATATCCTCCGGTGTTTTTTGACCTTTTTCGAGTCCGCGGTCACAGTCCTTGGATGTCAGGGTGTCTTCTGACTTCTGGGACTCCGTGGTGGTATTAGAGTCCCCTGAATCCGAGCTGGAATTGGCGGTATCGTCTCCCTTGTTCTTGTCTTGCGTAAGCTGGATCTTGATCGCGGGGTTGATCTTCATAAGCTTGTCTGCCGCCGCTTGCGCTTCTGCAGCAACCTTCGCGTTCTTCTCTTTTTGGCTCAAGAATGTGAGCTTCGATTGCTTCAGCGTTCGCTTATCTACTTCCTCACCCAGACCCTTTCTCTTCCTGCTGTTCGGGGTGAGGTCTACTCCTTTCTGGTGTTGGTCCTTTCCTCCGACTATCTTCGCCAGAGGCGTATTTCCATCGCTTGTAGCTTTACGCGTGAGTCCACCAGCCAAGTGTGCCACTGGTAGCGCGCTTTGCATCGTTGGGGGCCCCCCCCCCCCCAAGATCCGAATGGGGCCCCGCTTTACTTGGGGAATTCTTGCCGTCAATGCTGGACATCTTCTTCTTTCTTCTTTTTCCAGGGCCTGGGATCGCATGCTGGCCGACCCCGGACCAGACCAGCACGGGTGTGGTGTTCTGTGTCATGCGTGTCCTGTATGATGTTGGTATGTTTGTGTAGTGCTTGGGCAGGCGTGAGTATGGTGCATGTATGGTGTAGTGTGTGTGATGGTGTAAGTGTAGGACTCGGGTCCGGAGGGGCGTCGCTCCCTCAAGCTCCAAGTGCAACCCTAAGGTCACACCCAAAGCCCCCTACGGGTTCTCTCTCTCTCTCTCTCTCTCTCTCTCTCTCTCTCTCTCTCTCTCTCTCTCTCTCTCTCTCTCTCTCTCTCTCTCTCTCTCTCTCTCTATGCTATTTTATATATATTCCTAGTCAATTATCATTTTAACTATGAACCCTATATCCCCATGAATATCTGAATATAACAGTGTTTCAACCATAAAAATCTTCAATTTTCAATTTCCAAGGGAAATTATTTGAGAATTTATTTTCGGGTATATAAGTGTACAGACACTTAGATATACCATTTTTCTATCAAAAATTACTCATAAGAAAAATCTACTACCACACAGGTCAACAGGTAGGAGCGTTGACCTATTCAAAATTTTCAGATCCAAAATATCATTTTTTGACCATAATTTGTTTATAGTTTTGTGTAAACAATTGTTTTCGCCAAATAAATTATTAGGTCACCTAGCTATGACTATTACAAACAATATAAGCTTTGGAACGCGCAAATCGATCAAGATTTGACGATACAGTAACGAATCAAGCTATTGATTCGTAAAAACCTGATAACACGTAGAATTTCAGCTTTTGTTGCATGTAATATTTTTCACAAGCTTGGATCTTTCTCTTTTGCACTTTTTATTGCTTTGGTGTGGTAGCTAGAATAATCTGGCAAGCATTCGCTAGTGGTACAGCAATCCCCGGTTACAACATTTCATTTTATTGGAGAGAAAAGCAGTTTGATTCGAGACGTTGCAGACAAGAAAGTGAGTAAATCGCCGAGGGTTCCACCGGACCGGTGTCTCGTCGTTGATAAAATTAAATAGATATGCAAAGTAAGATGCATATCGTCTCTCTCTACCTCTCACTCTTTCTCGACTCTTTCTTGCTCTCTTTCCCTCTGCCTCTCTTCAGTACTCTCCCACCCAGCATGAATTTTCTTTCTGATCCTTCTCTACATATTCAACTGTACCCCCACCAGCATCAATAAACTCATCTCTCCTCATGCAACCGTCTGACTCGTGCGTGTGGCTAATACGTCTTGTGCTCTCTTTCTCCCCCCTTTTGTGCGAACTGCGCCAGTGACTATGAATCGCCCTATAGATATATTTCAATCAAACAATTTTTTCTAGACTTTGAGGAAGTACTGAACCGTCCATCGACATCGGGTACCTCACACATACCTGCAGAGCAAAATCATTCGAGACCTGCGAACGGGTCAGAAGCTAATGATGATGACCAGGAAGGTGACGATCATCATTCGGAGTCGACCTTGACAGCTGCCTCAGTGCAAGAGGAGGAGGAACAAACATTAAATTCTGATCGTCGAAGGAGCCGATCGCGCTCCACATCAACATTTTCAAGCTCGAGCTCTCGATCATCCTCAAACTCCAACTCTTCGTCCTCCGGCTCTGATTCATCATCGAGTTCTAGTTCGAGTACATCTTCCAATACCAGTTCTTCATCATCATCATCATCGAGTGACGGAGGTGAGTTTGATCTTAAATTTTTAGACGGTCTTTCATGACAGAAGAAGGGTAAACATTTTGTGTGTCTTACAGATGCTAATTTTCAGATTGGGCACGGTATAAGAGGTCAATTTCTGGTAGAATCGGTAACACCCAGACGGTATAGACGTTTTGGTATAGAGGGTCGCGAGATCAGAGGAAGAATTCCAGCACCACAACAAGGAGTCGACATCTACCAATGGATACTCAGCTGTTTGCAAGATTTATATGAGCGAATGTGCAGAGGCGGACACGACGACGACTTCATAGGCGCCACTGTAAGTTCAGATAAATTTCAACACGGGCCACTCTGGTTATCTTTCAGACCTTTGAGAAATTTTCAAATCGATATGTTATGGGACTTGTTATTTAATGCAACGCAGAGTACAACTGATTTTGAAATAGATGATAGCCTCATTGTAACTTGTGATATTGTGCGTAATGTACGTGGCCGTGGTGGCCGTCGTTTGACAGAGAACGTGGTGAAGAAGAAATCCATTTTGAATATCCGGAATGATGATGAGCTATGTTTGCCTCGGTCGCTCGTTACCGCATACGCCCATGCAGTCCGTGGTGAAGTACGCACGGGACTCTTACATGAGTATTGGAACTCAATTCGTCAATTTCGAGGGGCAGAGCAAAAACGAGCGGCCGAGGAATTAGTAGCGCAAGCTCAAGTAAAAATACCTGAAGCTGGCTGTGGGACCTTAGAGATAAGAGGTTTTCAGGAATTTTATAGGCATCGTAGTACGGCACTGGTTGTTTACAGTCTAGGAGGTCATGGTCGTGGTGATTTACCAATTTTCGATGGTAGAGAGATAGTGAATGATCTGAAGGGTCGAGTAGACCATACTTTATACATCATGTATTTCGAGAGAGAGCGTCATTTCCAACCAATTCTAAACCTTACGGGTGCTGCAGGTTCAAACGGTTATTGCATACCTTGTAATAAGAGTTATACAGTAGCTGCCGATCATCGATGCTCTAATAGGTGCCATAAATGCATGAATATCCCCCAGTGTGATATGACCGAGGAAAAACTTCATTGCCCAGCCTGCTCCAGATATTTTTACGGTCAAGGATGCTTCAATAATCACCTTAGAGTAGGATTTCTTGATAAAAAGTCGACAGTCTGTGATAAATTGAAAATATGCAAAAAGTGCTGTAAACTTGTTCGAATCCAGGGTCATGAGTGTGGTGTGTCATTTTGTCAAATTTGTAAAGAGAAACTACCAATTGGTCACTTTTGTTACATGCAACCAGTGCCGAGAGGGAAAAAAACCACCGGCAATATACATTTTTTTCGACATAGAGTCACAACAGTCCAAGAAAGTAGAGGGTGACGAGACCAAAACGGTCCATGTACCTAATTTGATTATGGCTCAACAACTCTGTAGTTTTTGTATCGTAGAGAAGGATCCGAATATGGATGAAGATTGTCCCAAATGTGGGAAGAGAGAGTACAAGTTCGAAACTGACCCAGTGAAGGAGCTTGTCGTTTTTTTACTGGAAGAGAAAGAGAATTTTAAAGAGATTGTTGTGGTTTCTCATTATGGATCAGGTTTCGATAATCAATTTTTATTCAAATACTTGGTTGAAAATCATGCTGAACGCACAAAACCATCAGTGATTCTCAATGGCACCAAGATCATTATGATGAAGTTTAGAAATATCAAATTCATAGATAGCTTCCTGTATTTTCAAATGAGCCTGAGCAATTTACCAAAAGCATATGGCCTACCAGACCACAAAGGGACTTTCCCACATTTATTTAATAAGCCTGGAAATGAGACTTATGATGATGTGATGCCACCTTTAGAAGATTTTTCACCAGACTCTTTGAAAGAATCCGACAGAGAACGTCTGATAGAATGGTACAATGAACAAGTAGCGAACAATTATAGGTTCAATTTTTGGGAAGAGCTTGTTAAATACTGCCGTCTCGATGTGATTATACTGAGGAAAGCGGTCTGGTTTTTCGTGAAATGCTTCTAGAGTACGATGTCGATCCATTTTTAGAATGTTGTACGGTTGCATCCACTTGCTTGCTCGTCTATAGAAAAAATTTTTTGAAAAAAAACCAGATTGGTATCTTGCCCCCGGGAGGTTATCGAAAACGTTTCAATCAGTCAGTAAAAGCATTGCAGTGGCTGTCATGGATGGAAAAGGATGTTTTGAAACGAAAAATCGAATATAGTGCTCGCGGTCGTGAACGGAGGTTACCCGAGGGAATACTTGTAGATGGATATGCGAGTCCTGAAGAAGGGGAAAATCACAAAGGTACTGTCTTGCAATTCCATGGGTGTTTCTGGCACGGCTGCCCTCGTTGTAATCGTTTTAACAGGGATGAGAGTGTCATGAAAGGGGAATCGATGGATGAGAAATTTGAAAGTACTTGTGCCACATCTTCGCGAATCAAAAATTCTAACTATCGTTTGATTGAGATGTGGGAATGCGATTTCGATTCATTGGTCAGTTCAAATTCAGACTTATCGGAATTCATCCGTGAGAACTCTGAGTATTTCACTCACATGAAACCGCTTGATCCTCGTGATACCTTTTTCGGTGGTCGAACGGGAAATACAGTCAAAGTTTACGATTTCAAGGAAGGTGAAGAAGGTAAATATGTCGATTTCAACTCGTTGTACCCATCGGTTAATAAAACAGCCAAATATCCCGTGGGTCACCCGACAATCTATATAGGTCCAGAGGAAAGTGTACAGTTTGTTGGTGTCGAGAAAGATGTTGAGCGCGTCTTTGGTCTAATCATGTGTACCATACTACGACCACGAGATCTCTACCACCCCGTTTTACCAGTTCACATTGCACAATAAGATGTTGACTCCTCTTTGTCGTACTTGCGCTGAACTTTGTATCCAAGAAGATTGTCCTCATGAAAATCCAAAAGATAGAATGCTTTTCGGTTCATGGGTTTCAGTAGAAGTACAAGCAGCTGTCAAGCACGGGTATGTAGTTGACGAAATTTTCGAGATTTGGCATTATGATGAAACCACTCAGTATGACAAATCAACACGCGAAGGTGGCATATTTGCGGGCTATATTGATGCATTCTTTGCACGAAAAATGAGGGCATCGGGTTTCCCCCCAGGATGCGTCACGGATGAACAGAAGCGCGCTTATGTGGACGAGTTGTCCCGGGTGGAGGGGATAAACTTAGACGTTGATTCCATCAGTTTCAATCCTGGGCTGAGATCCGGAGCTAAGACTTTTTGTAATTCAGCGTGGGGAAAATTTGGTCAACGGGACAACATGGGTACTACCGAGGTTGTGAGTGACCCCTCGAGGTTGATGGCTATGCTAAATAATCCAGAGATCGTTGTCAATGGTATAATACCCGTGAACGATGGAATTTTGTACGTAAATTGGTGCTACTCGGAAAATGTAGCCATTTCATCACCAAAGAGTAACGTAGTCATAGCAGCATTCACAACGGCGTATGCGCGGTTGAAGTTGTTTGAGTGCCTAAATTTCCTAGGTCCTAGAGCTTTATATTTTGATACAGATAGTGTACTGTACGTTTCACGAGAGGGCGCTGCAGACCTCCCAACAGGTACTATGTTAGGGGAGCTTACCGATGAGCTAGCTGACAAAGGTCCGGGTACTTATATCACAAATTTCATCTCTGGTGAACCCAAATTCTACATCTTCAAATATCTAACACCCGATGGTACTGTAGGCCATGTGTGTAAAATCAAAGGTATCAAGCTCAATTACAAAAATAATGAAAAAATAAATTATGACTCTGTAAGAGCAATGATACTTGGAGAAACGAATGAGATCAGTGTGACAACTTCTGTAATCAGACGAACGAAATTCCATGATGTTTTGACTATGAATGAAGAAAAGAAATGTAAACCTGTATATACCAAAAGACGATTTGTTTCAAATGATGTGAGTTATCCATATGGTTATAAAAGAATAAAAACAAGCATTTGAATATCTTGTCTTTCCCATTGGTAAAGATAGATCCCCTCCTCGACCGAAGTGAAACTCACGAGGTCCTTATCCCCCAGAGGCTTCTCCGTGCATAATTTTCACTGTTTTACTGATGTCCGAAAAGAGCTCTCTCGCATGCCAGTAGGAAACGCGGAAAAAATGCTCGACATGCGCTTGCTAGCTGATACACGCGCACTCTTCACGAGCTCATACGCCGCGTACCGAGCATAATGTGCGACAATAAGCGACTAATTACCGACCGCGCGCGCGGGCCGCCGCCGCCACCACATGAGCTCCCCGGGAGGGGATATAATTGGTAAGTAAGGGGCTCGAACCTTAGTTCGTAAAATGGAGGCCAAATGGCAACATCCTTGGACGTCTGTGATTTCTGGAGCAACTGGCTCCGGTAAATCTTGCTTTGTGCTGCAACGTCTGCAATTTTCAGATAATTTTAAAAATTTTAGAAATAAGAATTTTCAGTCAGCCACTTGGGCAGATGACCATCAGACCAGTCGTGTAAGTAGAATCATATTTGGTGGTGTCGGTAAAACTAATACTAACCCGTATATGCTTGCAATTTTGTGTATTAACCACCGTGCATATATATATATATATATATATATATGCGTTAGATCAATTCCATCGCTTCGCTCGTAGTAACATATATATAAAGCCGATATAGATCCATACCCTTTCCAATCGAGTCCTCATCGATTCACTTATACTAGAATTCAACCAATCGATCCCGATATTCGGAATCGATATTTGCATTTTATAGTAATTACGCGTGTCTATGTCGACGCAGGGTTCAAGCCGCCGAAAAGTGTCTCGAAGTGGGGCTCTGGCCGTCCGAGGGTATATGAATCGATGCGCGAGCAAAGCTCGCTCTCTTGCTCCCGAAAAGCCGAAGTGGAACTTCTTCCAAAAATCTATACCCACGAACGAGCAGGTCTCCCCGAGATCCAAGTAAGTCATCGCTCGGGTGCGATATTATATTAGAATATAAAGAATCCCACCATAAGGCATCCTCGAGATGTATTTGGAATGGGATTAGGCAATAATCGCGGCCCCGGTATGAATAAACCTGCATAGACAGGGACGAAATACTTGGGCATTATATTAGCTCGCGGTGGCTCATAAAACATAAAATCCAGGCACACTGCAAAGCGTGCGTCGGCCGTCTCTTTACCTAGGATGGGGAATTGACTCACGACCGACCCGCATTACCCAGTGCTTATGGATCGTGTAGGATTTTACAGATAGGAAATTGTATCGCGTCCGCGCCAGAAAAACATATTTTTCATAATTCAAATCTGTGCGATGAGCCGAAAGTCACGCGTATTCGAGTCTTTGCGGTGGCCCGAACACCGTCATATAACAATTTATTACACACAATTTCAATAGGAAATTAGGCAGGGAACAGATCACGCTTATTATATGTTACAGATAGACGAGGCAGTTTGAATACCAATATCACATATAAAATCGTATAAAATAATGAAAATACCAATATATGGACAAAATTCAATATTTCTATGTACACGGTTGCGACTGTGGTTTGAAATATAGTTTAACTTAATAAATGAGTAATTTAATCGACCAACAATCTTTTCATGAGAGATCACCCTGATAATTTTCTTCCCCGATATTATTTTAAATATTTTCAGGTCCTCCCGTTTAAAAATCAAAGCTTTTGCATAAAGTGCCACTTTGCTATATATAATATCAATCAGAAAGTAGTATCAGATCAATAGATTTCAATTATATGTTCAAGAAATAACGAAATCCTGCATGCTTGTTTTAAAGGTCGAATTTCCGTAAAATTAACGGTCGATCGGGTACACGTATGGGTAAGCCAATTTTTCTGGGCTATATTATCGTTTGGGCATGTAATATAATCTAATATCTTTCATTTGAGCCCACATACATATAGCCATAGCAAAAATTGCCTGTGTACCGGCGTGCGCATCGATTGAAATGTAGAAATACGAAATTTCGATATAATTCACTTATGAGCTTATCTTACTTATACAAAACGATATATTTGCGCGTGAAATAATTTTCTTTGAATAACGTGTGGCCGTAGCATGCCATTTCGGCTAGTATAATTTGAATGCAGATTATCCCAACAGCAGCATCCCCGATTGATCGATCGAAAATACGAGGTGTTCGATCGATCCGAATAACACGTAAGTAGCTGTTCCAGCGCAAGCAGAGTAGCAGAGCGGTATCGCATAGATATATAGTTGCAAATGGTAAGCTATGCAACTCGTTTGCTCGGAAAATTATTAGTAATACAAATATACTAATATCCCAACCTCGCAAATGGTACCCCTGGTGGGACGTTAACCCTGACACGGACCTATAATAAAATCAGGTCTCATCAAGAGCAAAAATTTGTAGGAAAATCTGCATGAAAATCAGTCGATTTGGATCGAAAAATCATTCAAAAAAGGGGAATTTCTCATGAAAAGTTCGTCATTACCATATATAAATTAGTGCGATATGAAAATCGCAAGCGTCTATCTGTAACATAGTAGATTCAAAATTATACTTTGGAAGCTCGAACAGTCGAAATACATAGACTCTGCATTTCGAAAGTTCGAGCAATCGAATCAATTTTGTCATCGTGTAGAGACAGTGCCGAGATACATCGTGTTTGTTTACTTCTCGGAAAGCTATGCATAAGCTCTTTCATGGAAACAGTATACCTACTGGATATATATAAATAAGGAAAGTCACGCATGTATCTCGACAAGGGGCTCATCTGTATAAGCTGCAAACGAAAATATTACGATTGATTCATGCATCAAAGTCGAGTACATCGATTTTGAAGGCATATTTATATAGCACATATAGACTATAGTAAGTTATCGGTCAGTCCGTCGATTTCTATCATTCGTGGCCGCACATATAGCTTACACAGTACGTAGACAATGCCTATACCTTATTACTCACATCATAGACAGTATACTTCTGTCTCTCTCACACTCATTCGAATGAATATTACGCGTTCAGGCTCAAGCAAGTGATTGAACTTGCAATATCAGAAGTACAGATAGGCATTTGTTAGAGTCAAAATAATGAAAGGTTATTTCTTATATCTAACAATTTCTCGCAAATTGTTACACCCCATACTCAGGCCGGGGGAACTATTGATTCTTTTCTATCGTTTTGGGCGATATTACTCTCGGAGTATAGTCCGGGGGAACTCAAATGCATAATTATTTGTAACGATTTCGGTGCAATTCGATAGAAATTCGTCCAGCTTTGCGAATAATAGAAGTGTTTGTGTAAAAATATCGTCACGTCTACGAAATTTGATGTAATTTGAGTTATTTTGAAACGAATATGCCGTTATTTTTGCGAATTTGCCATCCAAAAATTCAAGGAAATATAGTTTACCTGGATCTTCAAACAATTCATTCAATAGAACGTTAGCACGAGTCATGGAGACTATAAATCTAACCCCGTAATCGGTCCCGGGCAGAATCTTGTTAGGTACACATTACAACAAATATGAACAAAGTAAATTAAAATCACAGGCCGACAGCTGATTTAGTCTAGACATTTTTGTCACTCTGTTTGATGGACAGAACGACCATTTCCACGCGGCCTAGTGACCAGGCGTTTATTCCGTCAGGGACCTTCCGTGATTCATGAACGTAGTAGCAGAAGCTCACTGCCAGTAAGGGGTACATTCGGAAATTTTTTCGAGATGTTGTGAAATCAGCTCACTGTCATCATTCGAGTGGTAATACAGTCAAAACTCATCAGATGTCCGTCACGCCGACCACATTTTAATTTGCTGGAATTTGGAATAAATTGGAAATCTCGTGTCGTCGAGAGTTAACTTGAAACCGCTTTAAATGAATTCGAGCCATCATGTGTATGTCTCGAGGGGCAGATCGATAGGCCCGCCTTTGTTAATAAAACCCGGGAAATTGATTCAGTTAGTAGTCATGTTCAAGTCGCTAATCACGGTGAGTCGCTCGTAAGTAAGGCTATTTCAGATCCAATCCATTCAGGCTACGTTGATAACGGTGGGTCGTTGGAAAATCCATTCAGGCTACGTTGATAACGGTGGGTCGTTGGAAAAGACAGAAAGTGGGTCGACAAGCGAGACGGACGCGGATTTTCAGGCGGTACATGGGAACATTGAATCCATTGAGCCTAGAGGGAGTAGTTCAAAGGGGTTAACCGCATCCCTGCGATCAGATATTCATAATGAGAGCTCGTCTAATCATTGGCAAGTAGAATCAATTTATTCTCGATAAGACTACAACACATTTTTTTAGAGAACTCTTACGATGCTGATTCCGGAGAGGATCTCGAAACCAGAAAATTTCGCCAAAATGGCACAACCCAAAAAAAAAAAAAGCTTGTCAGTCGACCTACTAGCGGCGGATATGTATCCAGAAGCATGGTTAGTTAGCTGATGAGTTAGTGCTTATACGTGAAATTGTAGAATTCGCTTGAGATTTCAGTTTTTGACACCGAACTTGGTATATCATTTCAATAAATATCCATTAATAATTGTCGTGCATTGACTTATCAGCCACACTACGGGTTGGAGGAACTGAAGTTCCAAATTTTTTCATTCCAGTTTTATGATTTAATACCTGCCCGCTAATAAAGAGTGATGGCGAATATTTAGAGTCGACAAAAATCAAATTTTCTTGAAATAGAGACATTTCGAATTACAATTTTGAACATCGGAAATATTCTATAGGATCAAATCAGGCCTACTTATTCTTTTTATTGATAATGAGTTTCAGATATTATTGTTGTGATCAGTAAAAATCTTGATTTGGAATCATAAATACCCTAAATACTGGGAATTATGGAATCCTTCCAAGAAAATTGCTCAAGATTATAGCAAATCATTTTCGTTCTAGTCCTTTGAACCAAAGCCAACTCACAACCTTGTATAACAATCGATTTTTTTTATCTTGTATACAGATATAACTTCATTTTACTCATCAGAAATGTATGAGAGGTGGGTCGATTGATGGCCCAAGATCGTTTGTAGTTATTTTCAGTAATGATTTATTCATCATTCTCATACATTCGAAGCACTTTGCTTCACATTATCGAACCATAATTAGGGTAGTTGAATCGTTTATCCAGAAATCACCACATGGATGTACTTTTATTTCTTGAATTATTGTGCATCATATCACTTTAAGACCCAAAGTATAGTGAAAGGTTAACATTTTATAGTAAAATCACGGGAATTTTTGTTACACGATCCGATGGTCTGATCTGAAAATTGTTTCGTTTTCTTTTTTAATTTATCTCCATCAATCTTCATGAATGAGATTCGACTCCAATAAATTGGGGGAACTATGCAACGTCTGCAATTTTCAGATAATTTTAAAAATTTTAGAAATAAGAATTTTCAGTCAGCCACTTGGGCAGATGACCATCAGACCAGTCGTGTAAGTGGAATCATATTTGGTGGTGTCGGTAAAACTAATACTAACCCGTATATGCTTGCAATTTTGTGTATTAACCACCGTGCATATATATATATATATATATATATATATATATATATGCGTTAGATCAATTCCATCGCTTCGCTCGTAGTAACATATATATAAAGCCGATATAGATCCATACCCTTTCCAATCGAGTCCTCATCGATTCACTTATACTAGAATTCAACCAATCGATCCCGATATTCGGAATCGATATTTGCATGTTATAGTAATTACGCGTGTCTATGTCGACGCAGGGTTCAAGCCGCCGAAAAGTGTCTCGAAGTGGGGCTCTGGCCGTCCGAGGGTATATGAATCGATGCGCGAGCAAAGCTCGCTCTCTTGCTCCCGAAAAGCCGAAGTGGAACTTCTTCCAAAAATCTATACCCACGAACGAGCAGGTCTCCCCGAGATCCAAGTAAGTCATCGCTCGGGTGCGATATTATATTAGAATATAAAGAATCCCACCATAAGGCATCCTCGAGATGTATTTGGAATGGGATTAGGCAATAATCGCGGCCCCGGTATGAATAAACCTGCATAGACAGGGACGAAATACTTGGGCATTATATTAGCTCGCGGTGGCTCATAAAACATAAAATCCAGGCACACTGCAAAGCGTGCGTCGGCCGTCTCTTTACCTAGGATGGGGAATTGACTCACGACCGACCCGCATTACCCAGTGCTTATGGATCGTGTAGGATTTTACAGATAGGAAATTGTATCGCGTCCGCGCCAGAAAAACATATTTTTCATAATTCAAATCTGTGCGATGAGCCGAAAGTCACGCGTATTCGAGTCTTTGCGGTGGCCCGAACACCGTCATATAACAATTTATTACACACAATTTCAATAGGAAATTAGGCAGGGAACAGATCACGCTTATTATATGTTACAGATAGACGAGGCAGTTTGAATACCAATATCACATATAAAATCGTATAAAATAATGAAAATACCAATATATGGACAAAATTCAATATTTCTATGTACACGGTTGCGACTGTGGTTTGAAATATAGTTTAACTTAATAAATGAGTAATTTAATCGACCAACAATCTTTTCATGAGAGATCACCCTGATAATTTTCTTCCCCGATATTATTTTAAATATTTTCAGGTCCTCCCGTTTAAAAATCAAAGCTTTTGCATAAAGTGCCACTTTGCTATATATAATATCAATCAGAAAGTAGTATCAGATCAATAGATTTCAATTATATGTTCAAGAAATAACGAAATCCTGCATGCTTGTTTTAAAGGTCGAATTTCCGTAAAATTAACGGTCGATCGGGTACACGTATGGGTAAGCCAATTTTTCTGGGCTATATTATCGTTTGGGCATGTAATATAATCTAATATCTTTCATTTGAGCCCACATACATATAGCCATAGCAAAAATTGCCTGTGTACCGGCGTGCGCATCGATTGAAATGTAGAAATACGAAATTTCGATATAATTCACTTATGAGCTTATCTTACTTATACAAAACGATATATTTGCGCGTGAAATAATTTTCTTTGAATAACGTGTGGCCGTAGCATGCCATTTCGGCTAGTATAATTTGAATGCAGATTATCCCAACAGCAGCATCCCCGATTGATCGATCGAAAATACGAGGTGTTCGATCGATCCGAATAACACGTAAGTAGCTGTTCCAGCGCAAGCAGAGTAGCAGAGCGGTATCGCATAGATATATAGTTGCAAATGGTAAGCTATGCAACTCGTTTGCTCGGAAAATTATTAGTAATACAAATATACTAATATCCCAACCTCGCAAATGGTACCCCTGGTGGGACGTTAACCCTGACACGGACCTATAATAAAATCAGGTCTCATCAAGAGCAAAAATTTGTAGGAAAATCTGCATGAAAATCAGTCGATTTGGATCGAAAAATCATTCAAAAAAGGGGAATTTCTCATGAAAAGTTCGTCATTACCATATATAAATTAGTGCGATATGAAAATCGCAAGCGTCTATCTGTAACATAGTAGATTCAAAATTATACTTTGGAAGCTCGAACAGTCGAAATACATAGACTCTGCATTTCGAAAGTTCGAGCAATCGAATCAATTTTGTCATCGTGTAGAGACAGTGCCGAGATACATCGTGTTTGTTTACTTCTCGGAAAGCTATGCATAAGCTCTTTCATGGAAACAGTATACCTACTGGATATATATAAATAAGGAAAGTCACGCATGTATCTCGACAAGGGGCTCATCTGTATAAGCTGCAAACGAAAATATTACGATTGATTCATGCATCAAAGTCGAGTACATCGATTTTGAAGGCATATTTATATAGCACATATAGACTATAGTAAGTTATCGGTCAGTCCGTCGATTTCTATCATTCGTGGCCGCACATATAGCTTACACAGTACGTAGACAATGCCTATACCTTATTACTCACATCATAGACAGTATACTTCTGTCTCTCTCACACTCATTCGAATGAATATTACGCGTTCAGGCTCAAGCAAGTGATTGAACTTGCAATATCAGAAGTACAGATAGGCATTTGTTAGAGTCAAAATAATGAAAGGTTATTTCTTATATCTAACAATTTCTCGCAAATTGTTACACCCCATACTCAGGCCGGGGGAACTATTGATTCTTTTCTATCGTTTTGGGCGATATTACTCTCGGAGTATAGTCCGGGGGAACTCAAATGCATAATTATTTGTAACGATTTCGGTGCAATTCGATAGAAATTCGTCCAGCTTTGCGAATAATAGAAGTGTTTGTGTAAAAATATCGTCACGTCTACGAAATTTGATGTAATTTGAGTTATTTTGAAACGAATATGCCGTTATTTTTGCGAATTTGCCATCCAAAAATTCAAGGAAATATAGTTTACCTGGATCTTCAAACAATTCATTCAATAGAACGTTAGCACGAGTCATGGAGACTATAAATCTAACCCCGTAATCGGTACCGGGCAGAATCTTGTTAGGTACACATTACAACAAATATGAACAAAGTAAATTAAAATCACAGGCCGACAGCTGATTTAGTCTAGACATTTTTGTCACTCTGTTTGATGGACAGAACGACCATTTCCACGCGGCCTAGTGACCAGGCGTTTATTCCGTCAGGGACCTTCCGTGATTCATGAACGTAGTAGCAGAAGCTCACTGCCAGTAAGGGGTACATTCGGAAATTTTTTCGAGATGTTGTGAAATCAGCTCACTGTCATCATTCGAGTGGTAATACAGTCAAAACTCATCAGATGTCCGTCACGCCGACCACATTTTAATTTGCTGGAATTTGGAATAAATTGGAAATCTCGTGTCGTCGAGAGTTAACTTGAAACCGCTTTAAATGAATTCGAGCCATCATGTGTATGTCTCGAGGGGCAGATCGATAGGCCCGCCTTTGTTAATAAAACCCGGGAAATTGATTCAGTTAGTAGTCATGTTCAAGTCGCTAATCACGGTGAGTCGCTCGTAAGTAAGGCTATTTCAGATCCAATCCATTCAGGCTACGTTGATAACGGTGGGTCGTTGGAAAATCCATTCAGGCTACGTTGATAACGGTGGGTCGTTGGAAAAGACAGAAAGTGGGTCGACAAGCGAGACGGACGCGGATTTTCAGGCGGTACATGGGAACATTGAATCCATTGAGCCTAGAGGGAGTAGTTCAAAGGGGTTAACCGCATCCCTGCGATCAGATATTCATAATGAGAGCTCGTCTAATCATTGGCAAGTAGAATCAATTTATTCTCGATAAGACTACAACACATTTTTTTAGAGAACTCTTACGATGCTGATTCCGGAGAGGATCTCGAAACCAGAAAATTTCGCCAAAATGGCACAACCCAAAAAAAAAAAAAGCTTGTCAGTCGACCTACTAGCGGCGGATATGTATCCAGAAGCATGGTTAGTTAGCTGATGAGTTAGTGCTTATACGTGAAATTGTAGAATTCGCTTGAGATTTCAGTTTTTGACACCGAACTTGGTATATCATTTCAATAAATATCCATTAATAATTGTCGTGCATTGACTTATCAGCCACACTACGGGTTGGAGGAACTGAAGTTCCAAATTTTTTCATTCCAGTTTTATGATTTAATACCTGCCCGCTAATAAAGAGTGATGGCGAATATTTAGAGTCGACAAAAATCAAATTTTCTTGAAATAGAGACATTTCGAATTACAATTTTGAACATCGGAAATATTCTATAGGATCAAATCAGGCCTACTTATTCTTTTTATTGATAATGAGTTTCAGATATTATTGTTGTGATCAGTAAAAATCTTGATTTGGAATCATAAATACCCTAAATACTGGGAATTATGGAATCCTTCCAAGAAAATTGCTCAAGATTATAGCAAATCATTTTCGTTCTAGTCCTTTGAACCAAAGCCAACTCACAACCTTGTATAACAATCGATTTTTTTTATCTTGTATACAGATATAACTTCATTTTACTCATCAGAAATGTATGAGAGGTGGGTCGATTGATGGCCCAAGATCGTTTGTAGTTATTTTCAGTAATGATTTATTCATCATTCTCATACATTCGAAGCACTTTGCTTCACATTATCGAACCATAATTAGGGTAGTTGAATCGTTTATCCAGAAATCACCACATGGATGTACTTTTATTTCTTGAATTATTGTGCATCATATCACTTTAAGACCCAAAGTATAGTGAAAGGTTAACATTTTATAGTAAAATCACGGGAATTTTTGTTACACGATCCGATGGTCTGATCTGAAAATTGTTTCGTTTTCTTTTTTAATTTATCTCCATCAATCTTCATGAATGAGATTCGACTCCAATAAATTGGGGGAACTATGCAACGTCTGCAATTTTCAGATAATTTTAAAAATTTTAGAAATAAGAATTTTCAGTCAGCCACTTGGGCAGATGACCATCAGACCAGTCGTGTAAGTGGAATCATATTTGGTGGTGTCGGTAAAACTAATACTAACCCGTATATGCTTGCAATTTTGTGTATTAACCACCGTGCATATATATATATATATATATATATATATATATATATGCGTTAGATCAATTCCATCGCTTCGCTCGTAGTAACATATATATAAAGCCGATATAGATCCATACCCTTTCCAATCGAGTCCTCATCGATTCACTTATACTAGAATTCAACCAATCGATCCCGATATTCGGAATCGATATTTGCATGTTATAGTAATTACGCGTGTCTATGTCGACGCAGGGTTCAAGCCGCCGAAAAGTGTCTCGAAGTGGGGCTCTGGCCGTCCGAGGGTATATGAATCGATGCGCGAGCAAAGCTCGCTCTCTTGCTCCCGAAAAGCCGAAGTGGAACTTCTTCCAAAAATCTATACCCACGAACGAGCAGGTCTCCCCGAGATCCAAGTAAGTCATCGCTCGGGTGCGATATTATATTAGAATATAAAGAATCCCACCATAAGGCATCCTCGAGATGTATTTGGAATGGGATTAGGCAATAATCGCGGCCCCGGTATGAATAAACCTGCATAGACAGGGACGAAATACTTGGGCATTATATTAGCTCGCGGTGGCTCATAAAACATAAAATCCAGGCACACTGCAAAGCGTGCGTCGGCCGTCTCTTTACCTAGGATGGGGAATTGACTCACGACCGACCCGCATTACCCAGTGCTTATGGATCGTGTAGGATTTTACAGATAGGAAATTGTATCGCGTCCGCGCCAGAAAAACATATTTTTCATAATTCAAATCTGTGCGATGAGCCGAAAGTCACGCGTATTCGAGTCTTTGCGGTGGCCCGAACACCGTCATATAACAATTTATTACACACAATTTCAATAGGAAATTAGGCAGGGAACAGATCACGCTTATTATATGTTACAGATAGACGAGGCAGTTTGAATACCAATATCACATATAAAATCGTATAAAATAATGAAAATACCAATATATGGACAAAATTCAATATTTCTATGTAAACGGTTGCGACTGTGGTTTGAAATATAGTTTAACTTAATAAATGAGTAATTTAATCGACCAACAATCTTTTCATGAGAGATCACCCTGATAATTTTCTTCCCCGATATTATTTTAAATATTTTCAGGTCCTCCCGTTTAAAAATCAAAGCTTTTGCATAAAGTGCCACTTTGCTATATATAATATCAATCAGAAAGTAGTATCAGATCAATAGATTTCAATTATATGTTCAAGAAATAACGAAATCCTGCATGCTTGTTTTAAAGGTCGAATTTCCGTAAAATTAACGGTCGATCGGGTACACGTATGGGTAAGCCAATTTTTCTGGGCTATATTATCGTTTGGGCATGTAATATAATCTAATATCTTTCATTTGAGCCCACATACATATAGCCATAGCAAAAATTGCCTGTGTACCGGCGTGCGCATCGATTGAAATGTAGAAATACGAAATTTCGATATGATTCACTTATGAGCTTATCTTACTTATACAAAACGATATATTTGCGCGTGAAATAATTTTCTTTGAATAACGTGTGGCCGTAGCATGCCATTTCGGCTAGTATAATTTGAATGCAGATTATCCCAACAGCAGCATCCCCGATTGATCGATCGAAAATACGAGGTGTTCGATCGATCCGAATAACACGTAAGTAGCTGTTCCAGCGCAAGCAGAGTAGCAGAGCGGTATCGCATAGATATATAGTTGCAAATGGTAAGCTATGCAACTCGTTTGCTCGGAAAATTATTAGTAATACAAATATACTAATATCCCAACCTTGCAGTGCAGAAGCTAGTCAATCATATCGATACTATCAGCGACACACAGTTTGCACGCATCATCTTACACTATTCAGAGTGGCAGAACGGGTACAAAGAACTTGGTGACAGAGTCGAGTTTCGCGAAGGTTTACCTGAAATGAGCGATTACACTTGCGACCCAAGGCCCAAACTCTCGATCGTGGACGATTTGATGCATGAATCCTCTTCTTCTGATAGTTTGGCTTCCCTATTCACCAAAGGAAGTCACCACAGAGGCTTGAGCATCATTTATATCACACAAAATATTTTCCATCAAGGAAAAGGGCAGCGAGACATCTCTCTCAATGCACATTACATTGTCATCTTTAGAAATCTCCGCGATAGATCGCAAATTCAGCACTTATCTCGTCAGCTGATGCCCGAAAATCCCAAGTTCTTGCAGGAAGCTTACTGGAACGCCACCTCGAGACCGTACGGGTATTTGCTCTTGGATTTGAAACAGAGTACACCCGACAATATACAATTTCGAACTAATATCTTTTCGGAAGACGGATACCCTATCGTCTATATACCGAGAAAAAGAATAAAAGGTGCCGACACAGCCAACAACGTACCAGTCGTTTTAGAATAATGGAGCCGACGAGTCGTCGCTTTATCGATCTGAAGAACACCTGCATTCTTCGAGCGTTGTACCATTTGAATAATCAGCAACGTAAGGCGGTGCTGTGCAAATCTGACGAGAAACTTGTGCGCTATATCTGTGAGTGTGCTCTAAACATTTGTCTCGGGCACGTGCCGCTCACCAGAGTTCAAAAATCACGCCTACGTCGGCACATTGTTTTACTGCGAAAAATAGCCAATTCATCAGGATCGTTCAAGGTCAAGAAAAAGATAATCGTTGAACGTCCTGAATTTTTGACAGCTCTCCTGGCGCCACTGTTAACCAATGTCTTGAGCTTTTAAAAATCTCACTGGTGAAATGGAACATGCGAGAAAAATGGTCTTGATACCGCAAAAAAAACTGAATTTGCTTCAACGCTTGTCTGCAATACAGTCAGAGCATGGACAAACGGTGCAAACACCTGGTACTCCAGCGACTAGATTGGATAAGGAAATGAGCGAAATTCTCAATTCGAATGCGTATACGGATGACAGAGATAAATGGACTCAGTTTAACCAAGTCTTGCAGCGATTCCTTCATTTGAAAAATTCTAGTGATTCGCAAGAAAGGCCAAAAGCAGAAAGCAGCGATCAGCAAAAACCCATAGACCACGATATTGATCAATCTATAATTGAAAGTGTTCCAGTGAAATTACATTCCAAAGCTAAACGTCTCCTGAGACGCTTGAGAGCTGCAGGTGGTATCAGTTCGGACTCTACAGGTACTGTATCGATAGATGGCGCATGTATTCGGGGTGCCTCAATTCTTGACCTCGTGAATTATTGTATGCGCGCTAGAAAACAGAGCCCACCACCGGGTCATCTCCAGTTCGCTGCCATCCTTCGTAGAGCAGGTATTCCACGCGAGTACATTGGTAATAAAACAGTCTGGCAGAACGTAGTGGATCATTCATCGTCTGAGGAGAGCGAGAGGGAGTCGTCATTGCTCACGCCGCTCGTCACACCGCAAGAGAGCCCATCCGCTGTCTTGGCTCACAGTACCCTTCATCAAGAGAATCAGCGTGTTCCGCTCATCAACAGTAAGAAAAAAAAGAGAGGAGACGAAGAAGAAGAAGAAGAAGAAAGCATCACTGAAACACCGAGAAATGAAAAACAAAAGCCAATCACAGTGTCAAAATGGAAGCATCTGGATCTCAAGAAAATGTAAACACCCCGGATCATAGCGTCTTGGACACACTCATTGACCTGTTACCTTTCGAAATGAATATTCCAGGTTATAGATTTTTAGGACCAGGTACAAAATTGGCTGAACGTTTAGAACGTGGTGAAGTCGGCGTCTGTCCTCTAGATGATTATGCTCGTGAGCATGACATAGCGTACGCTAACAAAAACGCAAACCGTCGCAAAGCTGATCGCGTTTTGGCTGAGCGGGCATTTTCACGTATGTTGGCGAGTCACGTCGATCCCGATGAAAGAACACTTGCGCTCATGACTGCATGTTGTATGGTCAGCAAAATTACTTTTGAAAAATTATTCTCGCGCATCACCAAAGCCATCACTGGGAACAAGAAGAAGAATCCGGCTAAAAAAAAGAAGGAGCCCGCGAAAACACCTGCTGATGCAGACGGGAAGAAGAAAAAGAAAAAAGAGAAAAAATGAATGATACTCTGAGTCGTTTATACTATGGGTTACCACATCCAGCAGCTTATGCAGGTGCTCATAAATTACTACAATCTGCAAGGAAATTTTCTCGTCAAGAAGTTCGGAAGTGGCTCGAGAGTCAGGATGCTTACAATAAACACAAGCCCGTCCGTCGTAGATTTCAACGACGAAGTTATAACATACAAAATATAGATGATCTTTGGGAAGCTGATTTGATGGATATGCGGTCTCTCAAAATCTACAACGATGGTTTCACTTACATCTTACTCATTATTGACGTGTTGAGTAAGTTTGTGTGCCTTGAGCCATTACTCGATAAACAATCAAAGACAACTGCAGCAGGGTTGAAACGAGTTTTGACTCGAAGCAAAGGACGCCGTCCTGTATTGTTGCAGACGGATCACGGAAAGGGGTTTGTCGGCCGTGAAATGCAGAATTTCTTGAAGAGCGAAAACATTATGTTCAAAAAAACCAAAAACGACACTACAAAAGCTAGTGTAGCGGAACGTGCTATAAGAACGATCAAAGAGCGGATCTACCGTTATTTCACGTATAAAAATACACGCAGGTACGTTGATATCCTCCAAGATGTAGCGAATGCGTACAATCACAGTAAAAACTCGGCCATAAAAATGACACCCGCATCCGTCACAATATTCAATGCATCCAGAGCTCGAGAAAATTTGCAGCAAAAGTATGACAACGCCCCCTACAAAGTACCTTAATATCGGGTGAATGACTTGGTTCGCGTCAGTATACGTTCAAGCCCCTTCCATGAAGCATATACAGGCGGATGGTCAACGGAGCTATTCAGAATCACCAGGATTTCACAGACACGCACACTTTGTGTTTATTTCTTGAATGACTTGAGTGGTGAAGAAATTGATGGATTTTTTTATGAAGAAGAGCTCAGCAGAGTGAACAAAGATCTGAATGATGCCGTTTTTGAAGTGGAACAAGTTCTGAAAACTAGAGGAAAAGGACGAAACGAGCAGTATTTTGTATCTTGGAAAGGTTACCCCGAAAAATTTAATAGTTGGGTTCTCGCCGCTGATTTGAAGGAAATATCATGAGGGACGAGTTTCACATAGTTTTGTCTAGTGATAGCAGCAAGGCCTATTATCCTGACAACGAGCCATCACACTTTGTCACAAGCCTACCTCAGCAAATTCATTTACAGGGTTTGTGGAGCGTGGCTCTGACAGAAATTCACATCCCACTCACATTCCAACACCTGCCTGTGAGTTCTGAAGATCGTATGGTTCTCTTGAATATCTCTTCATCAGTACATGGTGATTTAGATACTAATGAGAATATTAGATTGAACAAATCAACCAGTTTGTTCTCTTATGTGAAGCCAGGTGTTCATGAGGACATTGAACTCTTGGTTGCAGAAATCAATGAATTGGACAGTATCAGTAAACATTTGAAATTTAAAGTGGCAAGAGGTGGCTACGTCACTGTTGAGCGGATTTGTACGGATGATACCTGTTCAGCTCTCAAACATACATTACAGATATCGAAGAGATTGAGAAATATCCTGGGTTTTGACCACTATGTGCATGACATACATGTAAATCTAAAAGAGCCGACTGTCGGAAAGTTCCCTGGTAGTTTGGCTAATGGTCTCCCAAATATGCTGATGATATACGCTGATATATGCGAACCTTATTACACCGGAAGTTCAAGATCAAAATTATTGAGAGTTGTACCACTTGATACACATAACTACGCGTATGGTGGTGTCAAGATCAAGAATTTTGCCCCACCTATGTATCTACCACTGCTATTCAACTCATTTCAAACAATACAAATCGATATAAGAGACAGACCCAACGAATATCTGCCATTCGACTTTGGTACTCTGACAGTGACACTTCATTTCAAAAGTATCGAATAAATAATCAACATGGATTCATATGATATCACAGAGCGCATGTCGGGGTGTGGACTTGCTGGTGCTGGTCACATCATTGATGGCTCGTCCTATCAAAACGGCGTTGCGGAGGGGTGGGGCGTCTCTTGGCAGGTCTGATCAGACGTGCAAGACCATATCTGGCCCGTGGAGCAAAAGCTATAGGTAAAGAAGCTGTTCGCACTGGTATCAACGTTGCCACTGACGTCGCCACTCAGGATATTCCAATCAAAGACTCGATGCAGAAACGAGTACGTGAATCTGGTGAGAATCTAAAGAGGAGAGCAGAAGAGCACTTGGACAAGCTCATGGAGGGTTCGGGATATAAGTATCCTCGCTTGTACGGGTCTCTCCAGTCTTTTAGCAGCTCTGATCCGGGCAACACCTCTACGCCAAAGAAGAAGAAAAAGGTTTAAAGAGCAGCAGCAAGTAAAAAAGATCAGAGGAAGAAGAAACGTGTGGGGAAAAAAAGAGAATCAAAGAAGAAGATGAAGAAGATTACAAGGAGAGATATTTTCGATTAAGTTATCATGGCGTTTCTTCATACACAATCCTCGGAGTGTTTGAAGTCAGAATTGAGTCTTTTTGAAATTCCACCTACTCAGACAACACTTGATTCCTCTCATTACGTACAATATAAGCCAATATCAAGTTTAACCGATGATTCTTGCATAGAATTCATCGTTCAAAGAAATGGTGATGAATATATTGACCTTGCACACACACTGCTTAGTCTCAAAGTGTCGCTCCAAATTCCTGAGGATGATGATTATGATGCGGAAACTTTAGCACTAATAGGAAAATGCGGACCAGTCAATAACTTTATGCATTCATTGTTCAATCAAGTTGATGTATTTTTGAACCAGAAACCTGTGTCACCACCCAATATCTATACGCTTACAGAGCTTATCGAGGAAACTCTTCTGAACTATGGTCCTGCCACAAAAAAGTCACATTTGATGAGCAGTCTCTGGTATGACGATACTGCGGGTAAAATGAATGATACAGCTGATGCTAACCAAGGTCTTGTGAAACGTCGTCAGCTCCTTGGCAATGGAAAATCGATCGATCTCATTGGTAATATTCATTCAGACATATTTTGTCTCAACAAGCTACTATTGAATGGTATCGAGGTACGAGTTCGCTTGACTAGATCACGAGACGCTGCTTTTCCTCTCATGGACCCGTCGGGTTTGGTGCGCATACATCATCTACAATTTCATTCACGAAAATAGGTCAAAGTTTTTGTTTTTAGCGAGTCAAGGTAGTTGCCAAGCTAACTTTTTGAGTTGAGCTGACGAATTGAGAATGCTTAACCTTATCGAGATTAAAATCACTGACCTACCATAAGAGAATATAATGAATCGTCAGATTACTTCAAATCACTTCGTGCACAAGGCAGATAAGTTCAAGAAAAAAGTACAAATACTGATCGCCAAAATATCCGCAACTTTCGGTTCAGGTCTAAAGTTAAATCACTTACATAGTTCATCGGGTGGCCCCAACACTATCACAGTTCCTACACAAAATACTCAGGACGAATATGCAACTCACCATACAGCAAGCACACCACAAAAGTGAACTGCAAACATCAGGACCCACCTTCACCCCGACGCCAGTGCTATCCAGGCCCAATCACCTGGGTACGGCGCAGTCAGCGCCGAATTCACAACATACCACTATCATCTCACAGTCAAAAGTGAGAGGCAAACTATTGAAAAAGTGCCCTTTGTCACCACAAACAACACTACACACCACACTTATTTCATGTACGTAGATACGCTGAAAGGGCGAGGTTGCGTTTCACGACCACGACCCAGCCGCAGTTATATACACACGGCATGGGACGCAGGCCTAAATCGTACAGCCAAGCTCCACTGAAGCCCAGCAACACAAAGCCTGCAGTAACTTTCCAACGACACGCACAAAAAAAAGTCGGAGCAAACGTCCCGAACGACCGACATAGTTCTTGCCTATTGAACTACCCCGCGGGTACTGGCGAAGACAGAATTCAACATCGAGAGCAGAGCCTCGACTAGAGGATCTTGCCCTACACACATCATCCGGATCCCAATATAACAATGGTTACTTATCGAAAAGAGGCAGGATGCAGAGCTGCTAACATCAGCAATAAGCCATACTGCAAAGAATGAGAGTTGGTGATTAGCCTCCGCAACGGAAGCACTGGTTACGTCAGGTCATTCGAAGGGATCATCTTACAACTTGCACGATTGGCCGATTGGAAAATTCTCTGAATTTCCAAAATTTCCCGGAAGTTTCAATTGCGCCAGCTTCGGCATCTGCAGAAGAACATCCCCACCAAATTTGAGCTCAATCGGACGTTTTGATCCGGAGCTGTAACTTGCACCGCAAGGCAGTCAAATCACACGCACCGAGACCACTTTTCACCGCCCAACACCTCACCCGCGCTAGAGATTGTCGAAACACAGCACAAGACACGTTACACCACTTTCACTACACACACAAGTACCCATCAAGATCCATACAAAGTCACATTAAGGCCTGCACTTAACCCGAGCTCGAGGAAACGGCCGAAATTCCAATAAAATCATTCGAAAAAGTCCATTCCAAAATCTCGAAAAATAGAGTCAAAAACGCATAAATTGACGCGTATTACGATTAGATACAATAGATAACATCTAAAACTAACTGACTTGATCATTTGCAAAGCCAAAAGAGACGCAGAGATGCTAGAATTTTAATTTGAGACGTTATGAGTTATCATCGAAAATGAACCGAAAAATGCGTATTTTGGCTGAAGCATTCGATACCACGACATGAATTTTGCTCAAATCACGGTTGTGAACATTTATTTTGGTGACAAATCTATATGACTAAGTATACTAATAGCTATGAACACCATAAGAAGCTTCAAAAACGAGACCACAGAATTTTAAGGGGGAAAATATAGGATTTCGATGCGAAATTTATCGATATGCGAAAACTCGAATTTCTCACATTAGAATCCAAATTTGGGGGTGTAATTGTGGAAGATATATTGATTAGCATGATACTTTGAAGTGATACCAACGACAGAAACCCATGAGTGAAGAAAAAAAATGTTGAGACCACACCCTTATATAGTCCAAATTACATTCGGAAATTTACCGTCGGCACTAAAAATGAGTGCGTATTTTATTATAAGGTAACTGTGCCTAATTTGCCCCCATTCCCTAATTTGCCCCCATTCAAGTTCTCAAATGTATGCACCCGCAGACCCTGCCGAGCATTTTTTTCATGTTTGTTACGTTAAAATATGAAGAAATGAACATTCTGGACCTATCCTCTATGACCCGCGCAGTTCTCACAACAAAAAAGTGGTTTTCGGTACTTTTGACTTCTTTTTTGTTAGTCACTAAAAGCTATGCCAAACAAAATTGATGTGATCAATTCCAACGTACCTTAATTCATTTTTTTGGTCTTCGTCCCAACTTTAGAATGCTTTTTGCAGGATTGCAAAATTCGATTTTTAGCCAATTCTACGCTCATATTACGAGAAAAAGTGCAGTGTTCCTAATTTGCCCCCAAAGTCTTTTTCTAAACTCGTTCCTCACTCCATTCAAATTAATCAATCTCACTCTAAAAATTCAAAAAAGGGTAAAAAAAAGCTACAAAATGAGCTAAAGTACGTCTTATTTGGAGGTCTGGGAGCCGAGATATCTCGATTATACGAAAAACCCGTATAATCTCATGAAAATAGGCCTCTTTTCCCTGTGGGGGCAAATTAGGAACACACTGTTGGAAACTCGCAAAAAATCTTCTTTCGCTAAAATCAAGATATCTCGGCTCCAATCGAATGGAATTGAACGTACTTTAGCTCATTTTGAAGGTCTTGTAACAAGCTTTAAGATGAGCCAAGGTACGTTGAAAAATATGGAGATGAGTTGAAATGACGAGCGAAACAAGAGTAGTGGGGGCAAATTAGGCACACTTACCTTAGATCGAGAAGTTATCATGATATCAACTTGAAAATTGGTAGGAATATTCCTTATATTGTATACTAGTAGAATCGAAATCGACCGATTACCCAAAAATTCTCAAATCACCACAGTAGAGTGAAAACCCAGATAAATTGAAGCTTCTCGTGCGTAAATGAGAGTACACAAAAAACCGTCACAACTCGGTCAATTTTGACCCGATTTCAACGTTCAAAAGTTAAAATTGAAGGTCTTTTTAGGGACTATTTGACTTGTTCATCGGAGATTCCCAAAAAAAAGCAAATTTTGAAAAATTGTCACAGTGTGAAATTCGCAATTTCGTGTTTCGAGAGAACCATTTGCCATGCCTTTTGGACCAAAACTCCATATATTAATCGGCCCGAAAATATTACATTATTAGAATCGAAATGAGAATTTAAATCATCTCATGTAAGGAAAAGTATTTCTTGCGGCTGATGGAAAATGATCCCACAGCTGCAAGCGATAAAAATTCCTCAATGCTATACCCAACTATGGCAGTATATAGATATATATGGTATACCTATTGTATACCAGAGAACGAAAGAGAAGCAGTGAGAGACCGATAGAAATAGTCGAGCTCTTTTCTCAAGTCATTGAGCCAAATTTCGAGTTTGACAAATCTCACTTTTGAAAAACCTGACTATGGACAACATTATTTATCTTATTAGTTTATTGCATAAATTGTAATCAACATTCAGGGCAACTGTTCATGCAAAAAAAAATGAACCTTGTTGGGAAAATTTTTTTTTTTCTCTCTATCAATTTGAGATATAAAAAGTCATATGCAAATAATTACAGACCTAAAGAACATAGTTATAAACAATTTATTGTTGATAATTTTCGAAAGTTCTTCCGAACAATTTTCGATAAATTTGGAAGTTTTTTTTTTTAGAACATTTTTATACTTATGACTATAATATGGTGAAAAACTACATTTTGTAAAATTAGAAATGAAGGGAATGAAATTATTCAAGTTTAAACGATTATAACGAGAGAGAGTTCGCGATAAGAAATTGTATGCGCGACACACACAAACATTGACACGCTCGCTCTCACAAGATTTCACACATTCAGTCATACGCAAGTACCATAGTATAACATATGATCTCAACCATATGATTTAAAGGCCATTCAAGAGGCCACAGCTGTTATATGCATTATAATATACCGCATCAGGAGACGCGGATGACCCAGCTACGGACGATTCGTGTCACGTGGGTAGAGGTGGAGATCAGTGCCTGATCTCACCTCTCCCCTTCGTGCCACGATGACGTTGCACCCGCGATGGCTACGCGGCCGCGCAACGTACGTTCGCGGTTCGCCGACCATCACGGATGCACCGTCAGCACGTCGACGGAGCGGGGCCTATCCCTACCTGCAAGGTCTCTGCTGCAACGAGGACCGTCGTCGTCGACGACGAGCCGCGCGGCAGCCAGACCGCTCAGACTAACCATTAGATTCACATCAACCTCTCTCTCTAGTATATCTGCTCTATTAAACTCGTATCCATATACACGGTTATTTCATTAGAGTCACCCCCTCCCCACGTAACAGTGAGATGGTGTCAAAAGCTTGGCTAAGATCTAATAGTAGGAGCAGAGTGATCTTCTTTCTGTCTATACCTACTCTGATGTCATCGGTCAATTTCAACAAAGCTGTCTGGGTGCTATGGTGTTGCCTAAAACCAGTCTGGAAGCGATCAAGTATCTTCTCGATTTCCAAATACTCCGTGATTTGGTCATGTGCGATTTTTTCCAGAACCTTGGAGAGAAAGCACAGCAGTGCTATAGGACGGAAGTCCAAGACTGTTGATGGAGCAGCAGTCTTCTTTAATGCAATCAGCTGCGCTTGCTTCCAAGCCTCAGGAAAAATGCCATGAGCGAAAGAGGAGTTGAAAATATGTACAATAAGATCACCAATGGCCGGAAGAGCTTTTGCGATCACGCTTTGGGGTATTCCATCCGCTCCACAGGCCTGTGAGGAGAAATGTTTGATAGCAAGGACTACATCACTAAAATTTGTGGGCTTAAATGTAAACCCCTCCTCCGGTGCCGAGTCGATATCGTCCATTGCTTCATTAATATTTTCGTGGGGCGAAACGGAAACTCCCGCAAAGTGTGCGTTCAACTCATCCGGTGTGGAGCCATGAAGTTCCCCCTCTTTGCTCTTAGGCAAGAGGCCGAGATTGCGCATCTCCTTCCAAATGTTCTTCTTCTGATTAAGAGCATCTGACAAATGGGTTTGAATGAAGGAGTTACGCTTTTGTTCAATGCGCAAGTCGACCTCTTCGCTAAGCCGAAAGTATTCATTTTGAAGCTCAGGACACTTGCGCTGGTTACGTTGAATCCGTTCCCAGCGCCTGCGCGTCGCGTCTCGCTTATTCATGAGTAGCCTCAGCTCAGGATCAATCCAAGGAGCGTCATTTTTACGCGGATTAATAGTTTTTCGGGTGCTAATTCATCTATAACGGTCTGTAAATTTTCATTCAAGCAGTGAATTGCATCTTCTAAACTGGTTTCAGCATTTTCGAGAGCTGTCCAGTCTCAGCGAAGCAATCGGTCATTCAATATCTGCGGAGTGATGTTTCGAAAATCCCTGTAGGTGAAGGAATTTCTTGGCGGAGTGGGAGTAAAGAGAGAGAGAGAGAGAGAGAGAGAGAGAGAGAGAGAGAGAGAGAGAGAGAGAGAGAGAGAGAGAGAGAGAGAGAGAGAGAGAGAGAGAGAGAGAGAGAGAAAGAGAGAGATACCTAGAGAGAACAGAAGAGGTCCAAATGGTTCCAGGAGGAATATGATGGACTGAAGAGGGAAGGAAGGAGAGAGGAGAGAGAAGATCGAAGATCGAAGAAAGAAGAGAGATCGAAGAAAGAAGAAAGAAGAATGAAGAATGAAGAGATGGAAGAAGATCGAAGAAGGGGAAACAACACCTGCGAGTCGTGAGAAGAGAGACGCTCGATCCTGAGCGCGAGACGCCGCCGGTCCTGAGGTAATGCTCACGCGGTCCCGGGGCCGGATTGGTAAGTTGGCGGATCTCTCCCTTGTCCAATGATCGGCGCC